>CM038214.1:93471578-93915004 GCA_021442155.1 Cymbidium sinense | reverse complement strand
AGATTTTCCACAAATTATGCTCATGCGGAACCCGTACATATTGTGGTAAGGCTTCAAAATAGCCGAAATCGGAGATATGGGTCCTACAAGATGTGCCTACGGAACATCTACACGTCATGCATCTCGCGAAGATTTTTCTGGATTGGGGTCATAATGGCGACCTGACATCGCGTCGGTTATGGTGATTTCGCGCCCACAAAGACGCCGCTGATTAGCTGCGGGTCCCCGTCGGTTTTAAGTCCAAGGCATCCCAACAATGATATTTTTGGAGTCGATCGTCGAGTTCTCTGGCGTAAACAGTAAAATAAAATAAAAATATAAGGAAATAAAATGAGCGGCATCAACAGATGGCTCAACACTATGACTTCCCAGGAGGTCACCCATCATAATACAACTCGCCAAGCACGCCTAATCAAGAGTTCTCCGGATACCGTGTCGCGCTCGCTGGAGATTTTTTTGCAAATTGTGCTCATGCGGAACCTGTCTATGCCGCTGTAAGGCTTCGAAATAGCCAAAATCGAGATGCGGTCCGCTATGTCTCGCAAGACATCGCATCGCACCCGCGGGGAGATCTTTTCTGGGTCATAATGGCTAATCGATGATCGCGGCATGAAGTTATGGCTTTTTCGCGCCGCACAAGATGCCCGACAATGGGGACCCATAGCTCATGTTTTTCAGTCTGAGGCATTCCATCGATGATGTTTTTGGAATTGATCACAGAGTTCTCCGCCATCAACCGTAAAATAAATTAAAAATAAAAGGAAATAAAATGGGCGACATCAATAGAAGGTTCAACACGATGACTTCCTAGGAGGTCACTCATCATAGTACTGCTCTAGCCCAAGCACACTTAACTAAAGAGTTCTTATGTGATCTGGTGTGCTAGTGCGGTCACGTTCGCTAGAGATTTGTGACAAATTGTGCTTATGTGGAACATGTCTGTGCCGTGGTAAGGCATAGAAATAGCTGAAATTAGAGATACAAGTCCCGCCAGATGCGCCTTTGCCATATCTATCCGTGTGCTACCCGCGAAGATCTTTCCGGATTGGGGTCATAATTGCGAATCGGACAATCATGCCGTTATGGCGATGCGTTACACACGATGCGATATCATCGGTGTGGCCCTACGCTCGTGTTTCACCAAGGCATCCTATCGATGACATTTTGAGTCGATCGCCGAAGTTTCGGCCAACCGTAAAATAAAATAAAAATAAAATGAAATAAAATGGGCGACAGAGATGGTTCAACATGACTTCCCAAGAGGTCACCCATCATAAGTATCGTTTCTAGCGCAAGCACGCTTAATCAAGAGTTCTCATGTGATTCGGTGCTAGTGTTGCACCGCTGGAGATTTTCGTAAAATTGCGCGTAAGGCTTCAAATAGCCAAAATCGAGATACGGTCTCCGCAGATGGCCGACATCACGGCTGCGCAGAGATCTTTAGATTGGGGTCATAATTGTGAATCGGGCAATCGTGCGGCCTCCACATGAGATGTGAATCAATCATGTGGGCCCCATGACTCGTGTTTTTTAATCCGAGGTATCCCATCAATGATGTTTTCGGAGTCGATCGCTGAGTTCTCCGGCATCAGCGACAAAATAAAATAAAAATAAAAGGAAATAAAATGGATAGCATCAACAGATGGTTCAACACGACGACTTCCTAAGAGGTCTCCCGTCATATTACTGCTCTCGCCCAAGCACGCTTAACTAAAGAGGTCTCATGAGATCTGGTGTGCTGGTGTAGTCGTGCCTGTTGGAGATTTTCTGCAAATTATGCTTATACGGAACCCGTCCGTGTCACGGTAAGACTTCATAATAGCCGAAATCGGAGATATGGGTACCGACAGATGCGCCTACGGCTCATCTACGCATTGTGCGCCCCATGGAGATCTTTCCGGATTGGGTTCATAATGTTGAATCAGACGATTGTGCGCGAAGTTATGGCGATTTCGATGTGACCTCCACACGAGATGCGTAGATCAGCCTAGTGGGCCCCATGACTCGAGTTTTTCAGTTCGAGGCATCCCATCGAAAACATTTTCAGAATCGTACACCGAGTTCTCCGTCATCAACATTAAAATAAAATAAATTAAAATGAAATAAAATGAGCGGCATCAACAGATCGTTCAACACGATGACTTCCAGGAGGTCACCTATCATAGTATTGCTCTCGCCCAAGCACGCTTAACTGAAGAGTTCTCATGGGATCTAGTGTGCTGGTGCGGTCATGCTCATGGAGATTTACCACAAATTATGCTCATGCAAAACCCATCTGTACCGCAGTAAGGCTTTGAGATAGCCGATATCAGAGATACAGGTCCCTCCAGATTCACCTACGGCTCATCTACCCATCATGCGGCCCCATCAAGATCTTTCCGGATTGGGGTCATAATGGTGAATCAGACGAGCGTGAGTGAAGTTATGGAGATTTTCGTGCGGCCTCCTCAGGCATACGGATCAGCCGTATGTGCCCCACTCATGTTTTTCGAGGCATCCCATCAATGACGTTTTCGGAGTCGATCGCTGAGTTCTCCGGCATCAATAATAAAATAAAAAAATAAAAGGAAATAAAATGGGCAGCATCAATAGATGGTTCAACACGATGACTTTGCAGGAGGTCACCCATCATATCGCTTCGCCAAGCACGCTAATCAAGAGTTCTCATGGGATCTGATGTGGTGGTGCGTCGCATCCGCTGGAGATTTGCCGCAAATCATGCTCATGCAGAACCCGTCCGTGTCGCAGTAAGGCTTCGAACTAGCCAAAATCAGAGATAAGGGTCCAGCTAGATGTGCCTGCCTACGACACATCTGTGGGTCGTGTGCCTCGCGGAGATCTTTCTGGAATGGGGTCATAATGGCGAATCGGACGATCGTGCGGGAAGATATGATGATTTTCATGTGACCTCCGCATGAGGCGCACGGATCAGCCACGCTCATGTTTTTTAGTTTGAGACATCCCATCAACGATGTTTTTGGAGTCGATCACTGAGTTCTCTGGCATCAACAGTAAAATAAATTAAAAATAAAAGGAAATAAAATTGACGGCATCAATAGATGGTTCAACACAATGACTTCCCACGAGGTCACCCATCATAAGATCGCTCGCTCGCTTGATCTCAAGAGTTCTCATGGGACCGTACGAATCACGCCTTCGAGATTCGTCGCAAATTATGGTTATGCGGAACCTGTCCGTGCCGAAGTAAGGCTTTGAAATAGCCAAAATCAGAGATACGGGTCCTACCAGATATGCCTGCGGCTCATCTAAGCGTTGTGCGCCCCGCAGAAATCTTTTCGGATTGGGGTCATAATAGCGAATTGGATGATTGTGCGTGAAGTTATGGCGACTCTCGCTTCGCACAAGACGCTGCGGCAGCCCCACGCACTCATATTTTTTTTTGTCCGAGGCATCCATCGATGACGCGGTCGATCTCTCGAGTTTTCGCGATCAACGAATGAAGTAAAATAAAGGAAATAAAATGGCATCGATGGGATCAAACCACTTCCGGAGGTCACCAATCGTGCACGCTTAATCGAAGAGTTGATGCGGTGTGCTGGTGAGGTCTCACCCGCTTGAGATTTACCGTAAATCGTGCTCATCCGGAACCCGTTCGTTCCACAAAATGACTTCGAAATAGCCAAAATCGGAGATATGTGACTCGCCAGATGCGCTTGCGGCTCATCTGCGCGTCTTGTACACCGCGAAGATCTTTTTGGATTTGGTCATAATGGCAAATCGGATGATCGTGCATGATGCTATTGCAATTTTTGTGTGGGCTCTACAAGAGACACGCGGATCAGCCGCATGGGCCCCACGGCTCAATTTTTTCAGAACGAGGCATCTCATCGACGACATTTTTGGAGTCGATCGTCGAGTTCTCCAGCATCAACAGTAAAATAAAATATAAATAAAAGAAAATAAAATGGGTGGCATCAATAGATGGTTCAACACGACAACTTCCCAAGAGGTCACCCATTATAGTAGTTCTCTCGCCCAAGCACGCATAACTGAAGAGTTCTCATAGGATCTGGTGTGCTAGTCCGGTCATACCCGCTGGAGATTTGTCGCAAATTATGCTCATGTGGAACCCGTCTGTGCCACGGTAAGGCTTCGAAATAGCCGAAATCGGAGATGGTCCCCGCCAGATACGCCATCATCTACACGCCATGCACGAGATCTTTCCGATTGGGGTCATAATGGCGAATCGGACTGTCGTGCATGAAGTTATGGCGATCTCCATGCGGCCTCCTAATGAGATGCATGGATCAGCCATGTGAGCCCCACGGCTCGTGTTTTTCAGTCTGAGGCATCCCATCGATGACATTTTCAGAGTCGATATCCATGTTCTGCAGTATCAACGGTAAAATAAAATAAAAATAAAAGGAAATAAAATGGGTGGCATCAACAGATGGTTCAACCAACGACTTCCCAGGAGGTCACTCATCATAGTACTGCTCTCGCCCAAGCATGCATAACTGAAGAATTCTTATGGGATCTGGTGTGCTAGTGCGGTTGCCCCGCTAGAGTTTTGTCGCAAGTTCTGCTCATCCCCGTTCATGCCGTGGTAAGGCTTTGAAATAGCCAAAATCGAAGATATAGGTCCGGCGCAGATCTTTCCGGATTGGGGTCATAATAGCGAATCAGACAATCATGCTCGAAGTTATGGCGATTTCCGTGCGACCTCCACACGAGACGTGCAGATCAGCCACGTGGGACCCACGACTCATATTTTTAAGCCTGAGGTATCCCATCTATGACATTTTTGGAGTCGATCGCCGAGTTCTCCGGTGTCAACGATAAAATAAAATAGAAATAAAAGGAAATAGGCGGCATCAACAGATGGTTCAACACGATGACTTCCAAGAGGTCTCCCATCACAATAATGCTCTTGCCGAAGCACGCTTAACTAAAGAGTTCTCATGGGATATGATCTACTGGTTCGGTCGCCCCGCTAGACATTTGTCATAAATTGTGCTCATGCGAAACCCGTCGGTTAAGCCGAATAAATCGAGATACGGTTCTCCCCTGGCGATATGGACTCGATTCGGCCATTTCGCCATTTCACAGACGGGTTCCGATGCATAATTTGCAAAGAATCTCAGCGGCACCGCACCAGACACCGATCCCATGAGAACTCTTCGAAGGCTCGCGAGCAAGACATGATGGGTGACCTCTGGAAGTGATTGTGTTGATCTATCTATTGATGTCGCCCATTTTATTTCCTTTTATTTTTATTTCATTTTACCATTGATGCCGTAGAACTTAGAGATCGACTCCAAAAATGTCATCGATGAGATGCCTCGGACAAAAAAACATGAGCCGTGGGGCCCACACGGTTGATCCACATGTCTCGTGCGGAGGCCACACGGAAGTCGCCATAACTTTGCACGCGATCGTCCAGTTCGCCATTATTACCCCAATCTGGAAAGATCTCACGACGCGAGTATGTGCGAGCGATCTCGACGGGTCCCATATCTCGATTTCATGTTTGAGGCCTTATCGCTGAGTTCCCGACATTAGAAAAATTTACAAATCTCCAACGCCGCGCAAAGACACCAGATCCTAAGAGAACTCTTCAGTTAAGCAAGCTTGGAAGAGAGCAGTACTATGATGGGTGACCTCCTGTGAAGTCGTCATGTCGAACCATCTATTGATGCCGCGCATTTTATTTTCTTTTATTTGTATTTTATTTTAACGTTGACTCGAGCACGACTGCGTGCGCTGCCGACGACGGACCCGATTCCATTTTGACTATTTCAAAGCCTTATTATGGCACAGACGGGTTCCATATGAGCTCAATTTGCGGCAAATCTCCAGTGGGTGCGACCGCACCAGCACACCATATCATGAGAAATCTTCAGTTAAGCATGCTTGGGAGAGTGCAATACTATGATGGGTGACCTCCTCGAAGTCGTCGTGTTGAACGATCTGTTGATGCCGCCCATTTTATTTTCTTTTATTTTAATTTTTTTTACTGTTAATGCTAAAGAACTCGGCGATCGACTCTGAAAACATTATCGATCGGATGTCTCGGACTGAAAAACACGAGCCGTTGGGCCCATTGGGCTGATCCGCGCATCTCGTGTGGAGGCCAGACAGAAATTGCCATAACTTCGTGCATGATCGTCTGATTCATCATTTTGACCCCAATCCGAAAAGACCTCCGCAGGCACAAAGATGCGATGAGCCACGCGACCGCAACCGATCTCGATGAAGCTAATTCAAAACCTTACCGTGGCACAAACCTGTTTCGCATGAGCTCAATTTGCGGAAAACCCGGAGCACGACCGCACCAACACACCAGATCCCTTGAGAACTCTTCAGTTAAGCATGCTTGAGCTAGGGCATTACTATAATGGGTGACCTCTCGGGAAGTCGTCGTGTTGAACCATTTGTTGATGCCGCCCATTTTATTTCTTTTTATTTTTATTTTATTTTACCATTGATGCCAGAGAACTCAAAGATCGACTCTAAAAACGTCATCGATGGGATGCCTCGGATTGAAAAACATGAGCCGTGGGGCCCACTCGGCTGATCTATGCATATCGCGTGGAGGTCGCATGGAAATTGCCATAACTTCGTGCATGATCGTCTGATTTGCCATTATGACCTCAATCCGGAAAGATCTTTGTGGTGTGCATGACGCGTAGATGTGCCGCAGGTGCATCTAGAGGGACCCGTTCCTCCGATTTTGGCTATTTCAAAGCCTTACCGCGGCACGGACGGGTTCCACATGAGCACAATTTATGACAAATCTCCAGCGGACGCGACCGCACCAGCACAATAGATCCCATGAGAACTCTTCGCTGTTCGAGAGCTTATGATGGTGGTGACCTCCTGGGAAGTCATCGCATTGAACAATTTGTTGATGCCGCCCATTTTATTTCCTATTTTATTTTATTTTATCGATGACACTTTAGAACTCGGTGATCAACTCCGAAATCATCATTGATGGGATGCCTCAGACTAAAAAATAAGAGCCGTGGGCCACACATCCGCGATCACGCAAGTAAGGCATCTAAAATTATCATAACTTCAGACGAATGCCGATTTGCCATTATGACCCCAACCGAAGATCTCTGAGACGATCGAAGCGGACTGATCTCCCATTTCGCTTTTATAAACCTTATCGGTACGACGGGTTCCATATGAGCACAATTTACAAATCTCGCGACCGCCCAGTCACCATCCAATGAGAACTCTTCAGTTAAGCGTGCTTAGACGAGAGCAGTACTATGATAGGTGACCTCCTCGAAAGTCATCGTGTTGAACCATTTATTGATGCCGCCCATTTTATTTCCTTTTTTTATTTTATTTTACCATTGATGCCATAGAACTCGGAGATCGACTCCGATAACGTCGTTGATGGGATGCCTCGCACTAAAAAAAACATGAGTCATGGGGCCCACGTGGCTATCCGCACGTCTCGTACGGAGGTCGCATAGAAATCACCATAAGTTCGTGAATAATCGTCCGATTCGCCATTATGACCCCAATCCGGAAAGATCTCCGTGAGGTGCACGACGCTTAGAGGAGCCAAACGTGCATCCGCCGACAGATCTCGATTATGGCTTTTTAAGCCTTATTGGGTAACGAAGTTCGCATAATAAGCACAATTTGCTGAAAATCTCTAGTGGGGGTGACCGCACCAGCACACTAGATCACATGAGAACTCTTCAATTAAGCGTGCTTGGGCGAGAGCAGTACTATGATGGGTGATCTCCTGAGAAGTCATCATGTTGAAGCTTCTGTTGATGTCACCCATTTTATTTCTTTTTATTTTTTTTATTTTACCATTGACACTAGAGAACTCAGAAATCGACTTCGAAAACATCATCGATGGGATGCCTCGGACTAAAAAAAATGAGCCGTGGGGCCCACGCAGCTGATCCGCGCTTCTCGTGCGAAGGCCGCACAGAAATCGCCATAACTTCACGTACGATCGCCCGATTCGCCATTATGACCCCAATAAGGAAAGATCTCCGTGACGCTCACGCATGGCACGCGCGAGGTTCAGATCTCCATTTCCTATTTCTAAGCCTTACCGCAAGATGACTCGATGTGCATAATTAAATCTCTAGTGGGCTCGACCGCTCCAGGACACCAGATCCCATGAGAACTCTTCTCTTAAGCGTGCTTGGGCGAGAGCTGTACTATGATGAGTGAGCTCCTGGGAAGTCATCGTGTTGAACCATCTATTGATGCTGCGCATTTTATTTCATTTTATTTTTATTTTATTTTACCGTTGATGCCACAGAACTCGGAGATCGACTCCGAAAATATCGTCGATGGGATGCCTTGCATTAAAAAATAGATCTGTGGGGCCCACGTGGCTGATCCGCGTGTCTCATGCGGAGGCCGCCTGGAAATCACTATAAGTTAACGCACGATCGTCCGATTCACCAATATGACCCCAATCCAGAATGATCTCCATGGGCACGGAGCGCAGATGTGCAGCAAGCACATCTGGTTGGACCCATTTCTCTATTTTCGGCTAGTTCAAAGCCTTACCGTGGCACAGACGGGTTCCGCAAGAGCATAATTTGTTGCAAATCTCCAGCGGGCGTGACCGCACCAGCCCACCAGATCACATGAGAACTCTTTAGTTAAGCATGCTTGGGCGAGAGCAGTACTATGATGAGTGATTTCCTGGAAAGTCGTTTGATGCTACCCATTTTATTTCCTTTTATTTTTATTTTATTTTATCGTTGATGCTGGAGAACTCATGAATCGACTTTGAAAACATCATCGATGAGATGCCTTGGACTGAAAAACACGAGCCGTCAGGCCCACGCGGTTGATCTGCACGTCTCATGTAGAGGCCGCATGAAAATCACAATAACTTCATGCACGATCGTCAGATTTGCCATTATGATCCCAATACAAAAATTTCTCCGTGAGGGATGCACGAGATGTGTTGTGGGCAGACCGGGACTTGTATCTCGCTAGTTCTTTTACCGCAAAGACGACGGGTTCCATATGAGCATAATTTATGGCAAATCTCTAGGAGGCATGGTTGTACCAGCACACCAGATCCTATGAGAGCTCTTCAATTAAGCATGCTTAGGTGGGAGCAATACTATGATGGGTGACCTCCTGGGAAGTCATCGTGTTTAACCGTCTACTGATGCTGCCCATTTTATTTTCTTTTATTTTTATTTTATTTTACCGTTGTCGCTGGAGAACTCATAAATTGACACTGAAAATGTCATCGATGGGATGCCTCATACTGAAAAACATGATCCGTATTGCCAATGCGGCTGATCCGCGCGTCTCCTGTGGAGGCCGCACCGAAATCACCATAACTTTGCACAAGATCGTCTGATTCGTGATTATGACCCCAATCTGAAAAGATCTCCATGGTTCACACGACTTGCAGAGGTGCCAAATGCGCATCTGGCGAGACCCGTATCTCTGATTTTGGCTATTTCAAAGCCTTACTATGGCACAAATGGGTTCCGCATAAGCACAATTTGATGCAAATCTCTAGCGGGGGCGACCACACCAGCACACCATATCACATGAGAACTCTTCAGTTAAGCGTGCTTGGGTGAGAGCAGTACTATGATGGGTGACCTCCTAAGAAGTCATCGTGTTGAAGCATCTGTTGATGCCGCCCATTTTATTTCATTTTATTTTTATTTTATTTTATCATTGTCGCAGGAGAACTCAGAAATCGACTCTGAAAATGTCATCGAAGGGATGCCTCGAACTGAAAAACATGAGCCGTGAGAACCACGTGGCTGATCCGCGCGTCTCGTGCAAAGGCCGCACAAAAATCGCCATAACTTCACGCATGATTTTTCGATTCGTCATTATGACCCCAATCCGAAAAGACCTCCACGAGGGGCACAGCACGCAGATGAGCCACAGGTGCATCTGGCCTGACCGGTATCTCTGATTTTGGCTAATTCGAAGCCTTACCGTGGTACAAACCTATTTCACATGAGCACAATTTACGGCAAATCTCCAATGGGTGAAACCACACTAGCACACCAAATCCCTTGAGAACTCTTCAGTTAAGCGTGCTTGAGCTAGGGTAGTACTATAATGGGTGACCTCCCCGGAAGTCGTCGTGTTGAACCATATGTTGATGCTGCCCATTTTATTTCTTTTTATTTTTATTTTATTTAACCGTTGATGCCAGAGAACTTGGAGATCGACTCTGAAAACGTCATCGATGGGATGCCTCAGACTGAAAAACACGAGCCAAGGGGCCCACTCAACTGATCTGCGCATCTCGTGTGGAGGCCGCATGAAAATCGCCATAACTTCGTGCATGATCGTCCGATTTGCCATTATGACCTCAATCCGGAAAGATCTTCGCGGGGCGCATGACGCGTACATGTGCCGCAGGTGCATCTAGAAGAACCATTCCTCTGATTTTGGCTGTTTCAAAGCCTTACCGCGGCACGGATGAGTTCCGCATGAGCACAATTTGTGACAAATGTCCAGCGGACGCGACCGCACCAGTACGATAGATCCCATGAGAACTCTTCAACTAAGCGTGCTTGGGCGAGAGCAGTATTATGATGGGTGACCTCCTGGGAAGTCATTGCATTGAACCATCTGTTGATGCCACTCATTTTATTTCCTGTTTTTATTTTATTTTATCGATGACACTCCAGAACTCGGTGGTCGACTCCGAAAATGTCATCAATGGGATTCCTTGGACTGAAAAATAAGAGCCGTGGGGCCACGCGGCTGATCCACACATCTCATGCGAAGGCTAGATGAAAATTGTCATAACTTCACGCACGACCATCCGATTTACCATTATGACCCCAATCCGGAAAGATCTCCACGATACGCACCTAGCGGGACCTGTTTCTCCCATGTTCATCTTTGTATAAACCTTATCGCGAAACTAATGGGTTCCGGATGAGCAAAATTTATGGCAAATCTCTAGCGGGCGCGACCGCTCCAGGATACCAGATCCCATGAGAACTCTTCAGTTAAGTGTGCTTGGACGAGAGAAGTACTATGATGGGTGACCTCCGAAGTCGTCGTATTGAACCATCTATTGATGCCGCCCATTTTATTTCCTTTTAATTTTATTTTATTTTACTGTTGATGCCATAGAACTCGGAGATCGACTCCGATAACGTCATCAATGGGATGCCTCGCACTGAAAAACATGAGTCACGGGGCCCACACGGCTATCGGCAAGTCTCGTACTGAGGCCGCACAGAGATCACCATAAGTTCACACACGATCGTCCGATTCACCATTATGACCCCGGAAAGATCTCATGGGCGACGCATCATTACGCATGCGGCGATCTGGTTGGACTCATATCACCATTTTCGGCTAGTTCAAAGTCTTACCATGGCACAGACGGGTTCCGCAAGAGCACAATTTGCTGCAAATCTCTAATGGGCGCGAACGCACCAGCCCACTAGATCACATGAGAACTCTTCAGTTAAACGTGCTTGGGTGAGAGCAGTACTATGATGGGTGACCTCTTGGGAAGTTATCGTCTTGAACTATATGTTGATGCCTCCCATTTTATTTCCTTTTATTTTTATTTGATTTTATCATTGACGTTGGAGAACTTGGAAATGGACTCCGAAAATGTCGTCAATGAGATGGCTCGGGCTGAAAATCATGAGTCGTCAGGCCCACGCAGTTGATCGTCTCGTGCGAAGGCCGCACGAAAATCACCACAACTTCATGTATGATCGTCTGATTCGCCATTATGATCCCAATCCGAAAAGATCTCTGCGGGGCACATGATGCGCAGATGTGCCGCAGGCGCATCTAGCGGGACCCGTATCTCCGATTTCGGCTAGTTCGAAGCCTTACCGTGACATGGATGGGTTCCGCATGAGCATAATTTGCGGCAAATCTCCGGGCGTGGCCGCACCAGCACACCAGATCCTATGAAAACTCTTCAATTAAGCGTGCTTCAGTGAGAGCAATACTATGATGGGTGACCTTCGGAAGTCATCGTGTTGAACATGTCTTGATGCCGCCCCTTTTATTTTCTTTTATTTTTATTTATTTTACCATTGACGATAGAGAACTCGAAAATCGACTCCGGAAACGTCGTCGATAGGATGCCTCGGACTGAAAAAAATGAGCCGTAGTGCCAACGCGGCTGATCCGCGCGTCTCGTGTGGAGGCCGCACTGAAATTGCCATAACTTCACGCACGATCGTCTGATTTATGCTTATGACCTCAATCCGAAAAGATCTCTGCGGGGCGCACGACGTGCAGAGGAGCCAAACACGCATCTGGCTGGACCCGTATTTTTGATTATGGCTATTTCAAAGCCTTACCGTGGCACGGACGGGTTCTGCATTAGCACAATTTGCTGCAAATCTCCAGCAGGGGTGACCACACCAGCACACCAGATCACATGAGAATTCTTCAATTAAGCGTGCTTGGGCGAGAGCAGTACTATGATGGGTGACCTCTTGAGAAGTCATCATGTTGAAGCATCTGTTGATGTCATCCATTTTATTTCTTTTTATTTTTATTTTATTTTACCGTTAACACCAGAGAACTCAAAAATTGACTTGAAAACATCGTCGATGGGATGCCTCGGACTGAAAAACATGAGCCGGGGGCATCTCTGCGATCTGTAGCCGTGAAAATCGCCATAACTTCACGCACAATCTTCTGATTTACCATTATGATTCCAATAAAGAAAGATCTCCGCGAGGCGCACGACACGCAGATGCGGCAGTGCACTAGGACTGATTCTCGATTTTGCTATTTTAAGCCTATCGGCGACGTTCTACATGAGCACAATTTGCAGTAAATCTCTAGCGAGCACGACCGCTCCTGGACACCAGATCCCATGAGAACTCTTCACTTAAGCATGCTTGGGCGAGAGCTGTACTATGATGAATGACCTCCTGGGAAGTCGTCGTGTTGAACCATTTATTGATGCCGCGCATTTTATTTCATTTTATTTTTATTTTGTTTTACCATTGACGCCGACGGAGATCTTCAAAAACGCGTCATCGATGGGATGCCTTGCATTGAAAAACATGAGCTATGGGGCCCACGTGGCTGATCCGCATGTCTCGTGCGGAGGCCGCTCAAAAATCAGTATAAGTTCGCCCACGATCGTCCGATTAGCTAATATGACCCCAATCCAGAATGATCTCCGTGGGGCGCAGATGTGCAGTAGGCGCATCTGGTTGGACCCGTATCTCTATTTTTGGCTAGTTCAAAGCCTTACCGTGGCACAGACGGGTTCCACAAGAGCATAATTTGCTGCGAATCTCCAGCAGGAGTGACCACACTAGCCCACTAGATCACATGAGAACTCTTCCGTTAAGCTTGATTGGGCGAGAGCAGTACTATAATGGGTGACCTCCTGGGAAGTCGTCGTCTTGAACCATCTGTTAATGCTGCCCATTTTATTTCCTTTTATTTTTATTTTATTTTACCATTGACGCTGGAGAACTCAAAAATTGACTTTGAAAACATCATCGATGAGATACCTCGGACTGAAAAACACGAGTCGTTAGGCCCACGCAGTTGATCTGCGCATCTCATGCAGAGGCTGCACGAAAATCACAATAACTTCGTGCACAATCGTCCGATTCGCCATTATGATCCCAATATGGAAATTTCTCAGGAGCGACGATGCGATGTGCTTGATCTGGCAGACCAGATTCATTTACTAGTTTGAAGCCTTACCGTGGCGCGGACGGGTTTCGCATGAGCATAATTTGTGGCAAATCTCCAGGGGGGGCGCGGCCGTACCAGCACACCAGATCCTATAAGAGCTCTTCAATTAAGCGTGCTTGGCCTATGATGGGTGACCTCCTAGGAAGTCATTGAACCGTCTATTGATGATACCCATTTTATTTTCTTTTATTTTTATTTTATTTTACCGTTGTCGCCGGAGAACTAAGAAATTGTCTCCAAAAATGTCATCGGTGGGATGCCTCGGACTGAAAAACATGAGCCGTATTTCCAACGTGGATGATCCGCGCATCTCATGTGGAGGCCACACTGAAATCGCCATAACTTCACACACCATTGTCCGATTCGCGATTATGACCCCAATTCGAAAAGATCTTCGTGGATGTGCAGAGGTGCTAAACGAGCATCTGGCCGGACCTGTATTTTCGATTTTGGCTATTTCGAAGCCTTATCGTGGCACGGACGGGTTCCGCATAAGCACAATTTGATGCAAATGGGGGCGACACCAAAGACACCATATCACATGAGAACTCTTAAGCTGCGTTTGGAGCACTATTATGATGGGTGACCTCGAGATGTCATCGTGAAGCTTCGTGATGCCCATTTTATTTCCTATTATTTTTATTTTATTTTACCGTTGCCACCGTAGAACTCAGAAATTGACTCCGAAAATGTCATCGATGGGATGCCTCAGACTGAAAAACACGAGCCGTGGGGATGACGCTGCAGATCCACGCCTCTCATGCAAAGGCCGCACAGAAATTTCCCTAACTTTACGCATGATCATCTGATTCACCATTATGACCTCAATCTGGAAAGATCTCTGAGGCGACGACATTCGATTCTGCATATAGAGACCTATATCTCGATTTATGCTATTTCTAAGCCTTACTGCATCGTTCAGATGAGCACAATTTATGCAAATCTCTAGAGGGCCGACGCCAAGGACACCGATCTCAAGAGAACTGCGTGCTTGGGCGAGCAAGATTATGATGGGTGACCTCTTGGGAAGTCATCGTGTTGAACCATCTATTGATGCTGCATATTTTATTTCCTTTTATTTTTATTTTATTTTACCATTAACGCCACAGAACTCAGAGATCGACTCCAAAAATGTCGTCGATGGGATGCATCGCACTGAAAAACACGAGCCGTGGGGCCCAAGCGGTTGATCCACGCGTCTCGTACGGAGGCTGCACGAAAATAGTCATAACTTCACACACGATCCGATTCGCCATTATGATCCCAATCCGGAAAGATCTCCACGGGGCACATGACTCGTAGATGTGACGCAGGCCCATCTAGCAGCACCAGTATCTCCGATTTCAGCTATGTCGATGTCTTATTATGGTAGGGACGCCGAGTTTATTAGCACAATCTTCAATAGCCGATCGCACAAAGATACCGCATCTGAGAACTCTTCGCTTAAGCGTGCTTGAGAGCGATTTGATGGGTGACCTCCTAGGAAGTTGTCGTGTTGAACCATCTGTTGATGCCGCCCATTTTATTTTCGTTTACTTTTATTTTATTTTACCATTGACGTCGGAGAACTTGGTGATCGTCTCCAAAAACGTCATCAATTGGACGCCTCAGACTGAAAAATATGAGCCAGCGCGACACGCCGCGATCCGCGATCTTGTATGGAGGCCGCGCGAAATCACCATAAGTTCCGCATGATCGCCGGATTCCATTATGACCCCAATCCGTAAAGATCTCGGGGCACAACGATGTGCAACAAGCATCTAGTGGGACCGATATCTCGGCTAATTAAGCCTACGGCACATACGGGTTCTGCATGAGCACAATTTGCAGTAAATCTTTAGCGGGCGCGACTGTACCAACCCACTAGATCACATGAGAACTCTTCAGTTAAGCATGCTTGGGCGAGAGTAGTACTATGATGTGTGACCTCTTGGGAAGTCGATGTCTTGAACCATCTGTTGATGCCGCCCATTTTATTTCCATTTATTTTTATTTTATTTTACCATTGACGTCGGAGAACTCGGAAATCGACTCAAAAAATGTCATCGATGAGATGCCTCAAATTGAAAAACACGAGCCATGGGGCCCATGTGGCTAATCCGCACGTCTCGTGCAGAGGCCGCACGAACATCACCATAACTTTGCACACAATCGTTCAATTTGCCATTATGATCCCAGTTCGGAAAGATCTTCGCGGGGTGGACGACGCGCAGATGAGCCGCAGGAGCATCTGGTGGGACTCATATCTCCAATTTTGGTTATTTCAAAGCCTTACAGTGACATGGATGGGTTTCGGATGGGCACAATTTGTGGAAATCTCCAGCGTACTTGACGCTGATCAGCAGAACTCTTAGCCGATTAAGCGAGCCGCCGTGAGTGGCGAATACTTATGATGGGTATTATGGGGTGTCGTGTTGAACCATCTGATTGATACCACATATTTTATTTCCTTTTATTTTATTTTATTTCAATGTTGGCCTTGAAACTGGCGTCGACTGGCGTCATCGATGGGAAACTTCCTGAGGCGAAAAACACGATGGTGGGGACCATTAGGTCGATTGCGCGTGTCTTGTGTGGAGCGCGCCAAAATCAAGATAACCGGCGCCAATCATCGATTCGCCATTATTACTCAATCGCGGAAAAGATCTTCATGGGGCTCGTGATCGCATGAGATGGCGCGAGGCGCATCTAAGCAGTATCTCGATTTTGACTATTAGAAGCCTTAGGCGCAGGCAGTTTCACATGGTATAATTCGACAAATCTCCAGAGGCGGTGATACACCAAATCCATAGAACTCTTGGTTAAAGCGTGCAAGCTTGAAGCGAGCATGATCATTGACCTCTTGGGAAGTCATCATCGTGAACCATCTGATGCCACCTACTTTATTTCCTGTTTTATTTTATTTTATCATTAACGGCCGGAGAACTCGGCGTCGACTCGAAAATGTCATCGATGGGATGCCTCGAAAAACATGGTAGGGCATGCCGCCGGCCCGATTCTGCGTCCGCGATGCGGGCACTACAAAGCGCCATAACCGGCGCCATTGTCGGTTCACCATTATGACCCTAATCGGGAAAAGATCTTGTAGCGCCTGATACAGAATGGCTGCCGATTTGTTATTTGAAGCCTTATCATTAACCGCGAACGGGTTTTCGATGAGCACAATTTGCGAAAAATCTCCAGCGAGCACGCACCAGCACACCATATCCCATGAGAACTCTTCAGTTAAGCGTGCTTGGGCAAAAGCAGTATTATGATGGGTGACTTCTTAGGAAGTCATCATGTTGAACCATCTGATTGATCATTTTATTTTATTTTACTTTCTGGTTGGCGGAGAACTCCGTCGACTCAAAAATCCGATTGGGATGTCTCGGGTAAAATAAGAATTAGGTGGGGCCCCACGTCTGTCGACATCTACGAAGCGAGAATTGTAAAACTTTAATCCGATCATCCGATTCATCATTATGACCCCAATCTGAAAAGATCTCCGAGGGGTGCACAATGCACAAATGTGTCGCAGGCGTATCTATTGGGACCCGTATCTCCGATTTCGACTATTTTGAAGCCAAACTGCGACACGGACGGGTTCCACACGAGCAAAATTTTTGGCAAATCTCCAACGGGCGCGACCACACCAGCACACTAGATCCCATGAGACCTCTTCAGTTAAGCGTGCTTGAGCAAGAGCAGCATTATGATGGGTGACCTCTTGGGAAGTCGTTGTGTTGAACCATCTATTGATGCCGCCCATTATATTTTCTTTTAATTTTATTTTATTTAACTACTATCGCCGCAGAACTCGAAGATCGACTCCAAAAACGTCATCGATTGGATGCCTCGGACTAAAAAAAATGAGCCTTGGGGACCACGCGGATGGTCCTCGCATCTTGTGCGGAGGCTGCACGAAAATCATGATAACTTCACGCATGATCGTCCAATTCACCAGTATGAGCCCAATCCGGAAAGATCTTCGCGAGGCGTATGACGCGCGGATGAGCCATAGGCGCATATGGCGGGACCCGTATCATCGATTTCGGCTATATCGAAGCCTTACTGCGGCATGGATGGGTTCCGCATGAGCACAATTTACTGCAAATCTCCAGTGGGCTTGACAGCACCAGCACACCAGATCACATGAGAACTCTTCAATTAAGCGTGCTTGGGAGAGAGCAGTACTATGATGAGTGACCTCTTAGGAAGTCATCGTGTTGAACCATCTGTTGATGCTGCTCATTATATTTCTTTATATTTTTATTTTATTTTATCCTTCACGCCGGAGAACTCTACGATCGACTCTGAAAATATTGTTGATGGAATGTCTCAGACTGCAAAACATGAGCCGTGGGGCCCACATGATTGATTCGTGCGCCTCTTGCGGAGGACTCACTGAAATCACCATAACTTTTTCATCATCCTGTATGATGATCAGATCTCCGGGCGCGATGCATATAGCCAAAATCGGCGCGGATCCATATCTCCGATTTCCATTTTGAAGCTTCTATCTGATTTGGTTCATGAGCACAATTTGCCAAGTGTCCGATTAGTGCGGCGACCGGATCATGAGAACTCTTGATATGCTTGGGCGAGGCTGCTTATGATGGGTAACCTCTTGGGAGTCGTCGTGTTGAACCATCTGTTGATGTTGCGCTACTTTATTTCTTTTATTTTTATTTTATTTTACCATTGGCGGAGAACTTCTGATCGACTCCAAAAATATCGTCAATGGGATGCCTTCGATTGAAAAATATGGTAAAATTACAGCGGCCCTCCAGCATCTCGTCTGAGGCCACATGAAAACCTCCCTAACCGAACCGATCGTCGGTTTGCCATTTTGACCCCAATCAGAAAGATCTCTCGAGTATGACCAGAGTGGTTATCTGCTTTCGGGACTTGTATCTCCAATTTTGGCTATTTCGAAGCTTTGCCGCGGCACGGACGGGTTCCACATGAGAATAATTTGAGGCAAATCTCTGGCGACCGCCTACACCAAATCCCATGAGAACTCTTGATTAAGCGTGCTTGGGAAGCGGCGTTATGATGGGTGACCTCCTAGGAAGTCATCGTGTTGAACCATCTGTTGACGCCGCCCATTTTAACTTATTCTATTTTTATTATGAGAACTTCGAGTTCAACTCAGAAAACCTCATCGATGAGATGCCTCAAAAAACATGAGTGTGAGCCCAGAGTTAATGTCGCATGAGCCGCGATCCATCCGATCATCGATTCTCCATTTCGATAGAGTTCTTGATGAGGATCGGGATATCTTCGATTTCAACTAGTTGGGCTTTAACCGGACGCGTCGTGTTGCATGAGCAATTTCCGCAAATCTCGGGACATAGATCTTATGAGAACTCTTTAGTTAAGCGAGATGGATGGTAGTCATGATGAACCATTGATGCCGTATTTCATTTTACTTTTATTTTATTTTACCATTGGCGCATAAGCGAAGATCAACTTCGAAAATGTCATCGTTGAGATGCCTCAAACTGAAAAATACGAGTTGTGGGGCCTGGTGATCCGTGCATCATGACGCCACCTAACCATTACTTCCGCGATTATCCGATTAGCCATTATGACCCTAATCAAAAGATCTCGTGAGGCGCAATGCGTTGATGTGTGCCATCTAGCGGGACCCTTTTCTTCGATTTACTAGTTTAAAGCCAATGCAGCGGTGGGTTTCACATGAGCACAATTTGCAGCAAATCTCCAGTGGGCGCGACCGCACCAGCACACCTGATCACAGGAGAACTCTTCAGTTAAGCGTGCTTGGGAGAGAGCAGTACTATGATAGGCGACCTCTTAGAAAGTTATCGTGTTGAACCATCTGTTGATGCCGCCAATTTATTTATTTTTATTTTTATTTAATTTTTCCGTTGGAGAACTTCGGTGACTCAAAAGTCATCGATCGGATGCCTCAGACTAAAAAGCATGAGTCATGGGGCCCACGCGGTTGGTCCGCTCGTCTCGTGCGGAGGCCACACGAAATTCACCTAACATAGTGCACGATCATTCAATTCGCCATTATGACCCCAATCCGGAAAGATCTCTGCGGGGCGCATGATGCACAGATGAGCAATGAGCGCTCGGCGGGACCCGTATCTCCGTTTGGCTATTTGAAGCTTACCGGACGCAGGGGTTCCACATTATGATAAATCTCCAGTGGGTGCGACCCCACTAGCACACCAGATCACATAAGAACTCCTTAGTTAAGCGTGCTTGGGCGAGAGCAGTACTATGATGGGTGACCTCGTAGGAAGTCGTCGTATTGAACCATCTGTTGATGCCGCCCATTTTATTTCCATTTATTTTTAATATATTTTTTGTTGGCGCAGGAGACCCTGACGATTGACTCCGAAAACGTCGTAGATGGGATGCCTCAGTATGAAAAAAAAAAAGTAGTGGGGCCCATGTGGTTGATCCGCACTGCTCGTGTGGACGCCGCACAGAAATCGCCATAACTTTATGCACGATCGTCCGATTCGCCATTATGACCCCAATCCAGAAAGATCTCCGTGGGCGCATGGCCAGCATGTGCTAAACCATCATGGCGGGGTATCTCAGTTTGGCTATTTGAAGCCTTACGCACGCGGGCGTGTTCGCGCATAATTTGCGGCAAATCTCCGGTGGTGCGATCCCACCGGCCGGATCTATGATAACTCTTTAATTAAGCTTGCTTGGGCAAGAGCAGTACTATGATGGGTGACCTCTTGGGAAGTCATTGTGTTGAATCATCTGTTGATGCCACCCATTTTATTTTCTTTAATTTTTATTTTATTTTAACGATGAGCGGTGAACTTCGGCGTCGACTAAAAATCATCGATGGGATGCCTCGGTGAAAAACCGTGAGCAGGCCCATGTGACATATCGCGCATCTCGTAGTGGCGCGCGAAAATCATCATAACTTCGCCACGATCGTTCGATTGTCATTATGACCCCAATTCAAAAGATCTCCATGAGCGGCCTTGAGATAAGCAAAGGCACATCTAGAGGACTCATATCTCCGATTTCATCTAGTTGAAGCATTAAGTGAGGCGGGGTTCGCATGAACAATTTGTGGCAAATCTCCGGCGCAGCGCGCAGCACACGGATCTATGAGAACTCTTTAGTTAAGCATGCTTGAAACATGATGGATGACCACTTGGGAAATCATCGTGTTGAACCATCTATTGATGCCGCTCATTTATTTATTTTTATTTTATTTTTATTTTATTTTACATTGATCGGAGAACTTCGCGTCGACTCAAAACATCGTCGATGGGATGCCTCGGGCGAAAAACATGATGGGGCCCACCCAGCGTGTCTCGTCGACGCGAAATCAAGATAACTTCATAATGGTCGATTATTATTACCCCAATCGAAAAGATCTTGGCGGGACATGATGAGATGGCGCGCATCGCGGCCCGTATCTCGTTCGCTATTTGAAGCCTTACTGCGGCCTGGGTTCACATGAGCATAATTTCGACAAATCTCCGAGGCGGCACTAGTACACCAAATCCCATGAGAACTCTTTAATTAAGCATGGTTGGGCGAGAGCAGTACCATGATGGGTGACCTCTTGGGAAGTCATCGTGTTGAACCATCTGTTGATGCTACCCATTTTATTTCTTTTTATTTTTATTTTATTTTATCGTTGACACCAAAGAACTTGGTGATGCTTCGAAAATCATCAATGGGATGGGACGAAAAAACATGATGAGAGCTGAGCGTCTGCATCTCGTGTGGAGGTTGCAATCACCATAACTTCCGATGTCGATTCTCCATTATGACCCCAATTCAGAAAGATCTCTGGAGGGAGCACGACGCGCAGATGAACCATAGGCGCATCTGGCGGGACCCATATCTTCAATTTCGGTTATCACAAAGCCTAACCATGATACGGGAATGTTCCGCATTAGCTCAATTTGTGGCAAATCTTTAGCGGGCACCCGCACTAGATCTCATGAAATCTTGATTAAGTGTGCTTGGTGAGAAGTACTATAATGGGAGATCTCTTGGAAAGTCATCGTGTTGAACCATCTGTTGATCCCGCCAATTTTATTTCCTTTTATTTTTTTTATTTTGCCATTGACGCCGGAGAACTCAGTGATCGACTCCGTAAATGTCGTAGATGGGATACCTCGGACAGAAAAATACGAGTCGAGGGGCCCACGTGGTTGATCCGTGCATCTCGTGCGGAGGCCGCACGAAAATCTCCATAACTTCACACACGATTGTTCAATTCGCCATTATGACCCCAATCCGAAAGATCTCCTGCGTCGACGCAAATGTGCCAAAGGCATCTGGGACCGTATCTCGATTTTGGCTATTTGAAGCCATCGCGTAGCCGCAGAGTTTAGCATAATTTGTTGTAAATCTCGGCGAGCGACCACCAACACACGGATGAGACCTCTTTGGTTAAGCGTGCTTTGGCGAAGCGATCTTGATTGGTGACCTCAGGAAGTCATCGTGTTGAACAATCTTGATGTCGCCATTTATTTCCTAGTTTTTTATTTTATTTTATCATTGATGAGAACTTCGGCGATTGACTTTAAAATGTAATTGATGGGATGCCTCGGACTAAAACACAAACCATGGGGCGACTTATCGCATCTCGTGCGGATCGGACGAAAAAATCGCCATAACCCGGCGCGATCGTCCGATTTGCCATAAAAATCTCCAAAGCACGCGAGAGATGAGCGCGATGCATCTGGATGGACCCATATCTTTGATTTCGGCTATTTCGAAGCCTTATCGAGGCATGAACGGGTTCCTCATGAGCACAATTTACCGCAAATCTCTAGCGGTAGCGTCGCGCACACCAATCCCATGATAAATCTTGATTTAGCGTGCTTGGCGAGAAGCGATCTTGATGGGTGATCTGATGGGAAGTTGTCGTGTTGAACCATCTGTTGATGCCGCCCATTTTATTTCCTTTTAGTTTTATTTTATTTTATCATTGACGATGGAGAACTCGGCGATCGACTCCGAAAATGTCATCGATGGGATGCCACGGACTGAAAAACATGAGCCATGGGGCCCGTTGACGTCGTCGTCACGTCGCGGAGCCGAAAATCGCCATAACTTCGCGCATAATTTTCCGGTTCGCCATTATGACCCTAATCGGAAAGATCTTAGTGAGCGTACGATGCAGATGGCGCCGCTCATCGCTTCCGTATTCGACTATTTGAAGCCTTATCTAGGCGACGGGTTTTGATGAATTTGTGGCAAATCTCCGGCGGTAGCGACCGCACCGACACACGGATCATGAGAATTCTTTAGTTAAGCGTGCTTGGCGAGAAGCGATATTATGATGGGTGACCTCCAGGAAGTCATCATGTTGAACCATCATTGATCGCTCATTTATTTTATTTTTTATTTTTCGTTGGCGGAGAACCCGACGATCGACTCCGCAAATAGGTCGGTGGGATGTCTCGGACTAAAAAATAGGAGTCGTGGGGCCCACTCATCTTATCCGCACATCTCGTGTCAAGGCTGCACAAAAATCGCAAAAACTTTGCGCACGATCATCTGATTCGTCATTATGACCCTAATCCGAAAAGATCTCCGAGGCGGACGCAAATGTCGCGGCATCTAGGACCGTATCCGATTTTGACTATTTTGAAGCTTCTGCGCAACCAGAGTTCCACATGAACAATTTTTGGCAAATCTCCGGTGGCGCGCGCACGGCTTGATCCCAGAACTCTTGATTAAGCGTGCTTGAGCAAGAGCAGTATTATGATGGGTGACCTCCTGAGAAGTCGTCGTGTTGAACCATCTATTGATCCCGCCCAATTTATTTTCTTTTATTTTTATTTTATTTAACTACTATCGCCGCAGAACTCGGAGATCGACTCCGAAAACATCATCGATTGGATGCCTCGGACTGAAAAACACGAGCCTTGGGGACCACGTGGATGGTCCTCGCATCTTGTGCGGAGGCTGCACGAAAATCATGATAACTTCCGCCGCGATTTCTCCATTATGAGCCAATCCGAAAAGATCTTTGCGATACGGCGGATGAGCCAAAGCATCAGGCGGACCGTATCTTGATTTTATATCGAAGCCTTGCTGCGCATGGATGGGTTCGCATGATCACAATTTCTGCAAATCTCTTGACGCCGCACCGGATCACGAACTCTTGATTTAGCGTGCTTGGCGAAAGATCTTATGATGGGTGACCTCTTAGAAAGTCGTCGTGTTGAACCATCTGTTGATGCCGCTCATTATATTTCTTTTTATTTTTTTTTTTTTATCGTTCACGCCGGAGAACTCTACGATCAACTCCGAAAATGTCGTTGATGGAATGCCTTAGAATGAAAAATACGAGCCGTGGGGCCCACGCGACTGATTCACGCATCTCTTGCGGAGGATTCACGGAAATCACCATAACTTCACGATCATCTTATTCGCCATTATGAGCCCAATCCGGAAAGATCTCCACAGGGCGCACGATGCGCATATGAGCCAAAGGCGCATCTAGCGGGATCCGTATCTCCGATTTTGACTATTTCGAAGCCTTACCGCTACACAGACGGGTTCCGCATGAGCACAATTTATATAAATCTCCAGCGTGCACCGCACACAGATTACATGAGAACTCTTGATAAGCGTGCTTGGGAGTACTATGAAGGGTAACCTCTTGGGAGTCATATTGAACCATCTGTTGATGTCGCCTACTTTATTTATTTATTTTTATTTTATTTTATTTTACCGTTGACACCGGAGAACTCGGCGATCGACTCCAAAAATATCGTCAATGGGATGCCTTGGATTGAAAAACATGAGCCGTGAAGCCCACGCGGCTGCTCCGCACATCTCGTACAGAGGCCACATGAAAATCGCCCTAACTTTGAGCACAATCGTCTGATTTGCCATTTTGACCCCAATCAGGAAAGATTTACGTGGGGCGCATGATGAGCATATGTCAGTGCATCGGACTTGTATCTCAATTTCTATTTCTAAGCCCCGCAGACGGGTTCCACATGAGAATAATTTGGGCAAATCTCTAGCGGGCCTGACCGCACCAGCACACCATATCACATGAGAACTCTTCAGTTAAGCGTGCTTGGGCGAGAGTACCATTATGATGGGTGACCTCCTAGGAAGTCATCGTGTTGAACCATCTGTTGATGCCGCCCATTTTATCTTATTTTATTTTTATTTTATTTTATCATTGACGCCGCAGAACTCGGAGTTCAACTCCGAAAACCTCATCGATGAGATGCCTCGAACCAAAAACATGAGTGGGGCCCCGAGTAGTTCCGTGTGTCTCAGCCGCCGAAAATCGCCATAACTTCACGATCGTCGATTCTCCATTTTGACCCCAATCAAAAGTTCTCCCCAGGCGCCCATGAGATGAAAAAGGTGTCGGTAGGGACCCATATCTCCGTTCGACTAGTTGAAGCTTTAACGCGACACGTCGTGTTATGAGCACAATTTGGTGGCGACGCGCACACTAGATCCTATGAGAACTCTTTAGTTAAGCGTGCTTGGGCGAGAGCAGTAGTATGATGGGTGACCTCCTGGGAAGTCATCGTGATGAACCATCTGTTGATGCCGCCCATTTATTTCACTTTACTTTTATTTTATTTTACCGTTCACGCCGAATAACTTGAAGATCGACTTCAAAAATGTCATCGTTGAGATGCCTCAAATTGAATAACAAGAGTTGTGGGGCCCATGCGGCTGATCCGTGCATCTCGTGTGGAGGCCGCACGAAAATAGCCTTATCTTCATGCACGATTGTCCGATTCGCCATTATGACCCCAATCCGGAAAGATCTCTGTGGGGCGCACAACGCGTAGATGTGCCGCATGCGCATCTAGTGGGACCCTTTTCTCTGATTTTGGCTAGTTCGAAGCCTTACCACGGTACGGACGGGTTTCACATGAGCACAATTTGCAGCAAATCTCGACGCCGCTACGATCATGAGAACTCTTGATTAAGCATGCTTGGGTGAAGCGATCTTATGATGCGACCTCTTAGAAAGTCGTCGTGTTGAACCATCTGTTGATGCCGCCAATTTTATTTATTTTTATTTTTATTTAATTTTTCCGTTGACGCCGGAGAACTCAGCGATTGACTCCAAAAAGTCATCGATGGGATGCCTCGGACTGAAAAACACAAGTCATGGGGCCCCACGGTTGGTTCTCTTCTGAGGCCGCAAAAATCGCCTAACTTAAGATCATCCAATTATGACCCCAATCAGAAAGATCTGCGGGCGCGATGCATAGATGAGCAGCGACACATCTAACGGGACCGTATCTCCGATTTGGCTATTTGAAGCCTTGCAGCGCAACGGGTTCCACATTAGCATAATTTGCCAAATCTCTAGTAGTGCGACACACCGAATCACATAAGAACTCGCGGTTAAGCGTGCTTGAAGCGATCTTATGATAGTGACCTCGTAGGAAGTCATTGTATTGAACCATCTGTTGATGCCGCCCATTTTATTTCTTTATATTTTTAATATATTTTTTTCGTTTGGGCTAGAGAACTCAACGATCGACTCCAAAAATGTCATAGATGGAAAAAAAAAGTAGTGCGGCCCACGTGGTTGATCTGCACTGCTCTTGTGGATCGCAGAAATCGCCATAACTTTATGCGACCGTCCGATTGCCATTATGAATCGAGATCCGTGGGCGCGATGCGGAGATGTGAAATGCATCTGGCAGGACCTGTATCTCTGATTTCGGCTATTTCGAAGCCTTACCGCACAGGGTGTTCGCATGAGCATAATTTGCGGCAAATCTCCAGCGGGTGCGATCCCACCAGCACCCCAGATCCTATGATAACTCTTTAGTTAAGCGTGCTTGGGCAAGAGCAGTACTATGATGGGTGACCTCTTGGAAAGTCATCGTGTTGAATCATCTGTTGATGCCGCCCATTTTATTTTCTTTAATTTTTATTTTATTTTAACATTGACGCTGGTGAACTCGGTGATCGACTCCGAAAATGTCGATGGGATGCCTCGGACTGAAAAACATGAGCCGTGGGGCCAACGTGGCATATTCGCGCATCTTGTGTAGAGGCCGCAAGAAAATCATCATAACTTCACGCACGATCGTCCGATTCGCCATTATGATCGAAAAGATCTCCGGGAGCACGCCAGATGAGCAAGGTATCTGAGGACCCATATCTCCGATTTCATCTAGTTGAAACTGCCGTGAGGCGAGGCGGGTTACGCATGAGCACAATTTGCGGCAAATCTCAGCGAGCTCAACCACGCTGCGATCTATGAGAACTCTTGATTAAGCGCTTGGGCAGAACTTATGATGGGTGACCACTTGGGAAGTCGTCGTGTTGAACCATCTCTTGATGCCGCCCATTTATTTATTTTATTTTTATTTTATTTTATTGGCGAAGAACTTGGTGATCGACTCAAAAAAATCGATGGGATGCCTCGGTGAAAAACATGAGCCATGGGGCCCACCGTGGCGTCCGTGCGGGAGGCACGTGCCCTAACTTGCGTACGATCATTGATTCGCCATTATGACCCTAATCCAGAAAGATCTTTGCGGGGCGTACGACATGTAGATGAGCCACAAGCAAATCAAGCGGGACTCGTATCTCCGATTTTGGCTATTTCGAAGCCTTACCGCATGGAAGGGTTCCGGATGAGCACAATTTGTGGAAATGCTCCAGTGGGCGCGACCGCACCAGCACACCAGATCCCATGAGAACTCTTCCGTTAAGCGTGCTTGGGCGAGAGTAGTACTATGATGGGTGACCTCCTGGGAAGTCATCGTGTTGGACCATCTGTTGATGCCACCCATTTATTTCATTTTATTTTTATTTTATTTTACCATGGGCGTTGAGAACTTCGGTCGACTCAAAATATGTCGATGGGATGCCTCGTGAAAAAAGCGTGATTAGCTCATGTGGGCGCAATCTCACGCGCATGATGCGTTATGAAGCATCGGAAAAATGTCTCGCATTAGCGTAAATCGATCATCACGAACATTCTCAATTAGCGTGCAAGCATCTTATGATGGGTGACCTAAGGCGTGAACCATCATTGATGCCCATTTTATTTCATCTTTTTATTTTATCATTGATGACTTCGGTCGACTAAAAATGTAGATGAGCTTGTGAGATGCGCGGGGTCCCGCAGGCTTCATGTGGATTTGCGAAAATCATAACCGCATTGTTCTGCGACCCCAATCTCGATTTTGGTTATTTGACTTATCGCAGCCTGAGAATTCAAATGAGCATAATTTATGGTAAATCTCAGCGTCGGCACCGAGATCTATGATAACTCTTTAATTAAGCATGCTTGGGAGCAGTGCTATGATGGTTAACCTCGTGGAAAGCCGTCGTGTTGAACCATCTGTTGATGCCCATTTTATTTATTTTTATTTTTTTATTTTAATGTTGACGTTGGTGAACTAGGCAATCGACTCCAGTCATCAATGGGATATGGGGAGAAAAAACCGAGTCATGGGGCCCGCGGTGATCCGCGCTCAGTGCGGAGCGCTCAAAATTGCCAAAACTTCATGCCGCGATCATCACCATACAAATGATTACGCATGCGACACCAGAAGCCATAGGCTCATTTGCGGTACTCGGCTTTAAAACGGCGGAGTTACGGATGAGCATTTGTGGCAAATCTCCGTGCGCACACGCCAGATCATGAGAACTCTTGATTAAGCGTGCTTTGGCGAAGCGATATGATGGGCGACCTCCTGGTAAGTCGTCGTGTTGAACCATCTGTTGATGCCGCCCATTTTATTTTCTATTATTTTTATTTTATTTTACCATGGAGAACTTGGAGATCGACTCCGAAAATGTTGTCGATCGGATGCCTCGGACTGAAAAATACAAGCCGTGGGGCCGTGATGCACTATAGTCGGAGGCCATAATTGCCATAACACGGTCGTCGATTCACCATTATGATAATCGAAAAGATCTCCATGTGCGGCAAATGTGCCAAAGCGCATCAGCCTTCGTATCTCATTTTTTGCTAATTGAAGCCTTCATGGGCGGGTTTTATGAGCATAATTTTCCACAAATCTCCTGGCGAGCACCAACACGAGATCTCTTCTCTTGATTAAGCGGCTTGAAGCGATTATGATGGGTGAACTCCTAGGAAGTCATCGTGTTGAACCATCTGTTGATGCCTCTCATTTAATTCCTTTTATTTTTATTTTATTTTACCATTGATGCCGTAGAACTCGAAGATCAACTCTGAAAACATCATCGATGGGATCTGACGAAAAAATGCGGGAGTGATCTCGTCGCGGAGCGCACAAAATCACCATAACCATGATCGTTTGATTCGCCATTATGATCTAATCAGAAAGATCTCGTGATGTAATGTAGCATCTGGCGAGTATCTCAATTTTAGTTCAAAGCCTTACAGAGAAGCGGGTTTCACATAATCATAATTCTTGCAAATCTAAGGCAACACCGATCACATGAGAACTATTCAGTTAAGCATGCTTGGGCGAGAGTAGTACTATGATGGGTGACCTCCAGGGAAGTCGTCGTGTTAAACCATCTGGTTATGCCGCCCATTTTATTTCCTTTTATTTTTATTTTATTTTATTGTTGACGCCAGAGAACTCGGCGATCGACTCCGAAAACATCGTAGATGGGATGCCTCATACTAAGAAACACGAGACGTTGGGCTCACACGACTTATCCACGCGTCTCGTGTGGAGGCCGCACAGAAATCGCCATAACTTCACGCACCATCATTCGATTTGTCATTATGACCTGGGAAATGATCTCTCGCCGCGATGCTGAGGCTAAAGGCACATTTTGGACTTGTATCTCCGATTTTTTTAAAGTCTTCAGGCGAAGGGTTCCGCATGAGCACAATTTGCAGAAAATCTTTAGCGGGGGTGACGTCACCAGCACACCAGATCCCATTAGAACTCTTTAGTGAAGCTTGCTTGGGCGAGAGCACTATTATGATGGGTGACCTCTTAGGAAGTCGTGTTGAAACATCTATTATTTCCACTAATTTTATTTATTTATTATTATTTTATCATTGACGCTAGAGAACTCGGCGATCTACTCCCAAAAAGTCATTGATGGGATGCCTCAGATTGAAAAACATGAGCCGTGGGGACCACGCGGCTGATCCGCGCATCTCGTGCGGAGGCTGTAAGAAAATCACCATAACTTTGCACACGATCGTCCAATTCGCCATTATGACCCCATTTCAGAAAGATCTCCACGGGGCTGCAGATGGATGAGCCATGCGGCGGACTTATCTCGTTAGCTATTTTGAATCCTTGCGTAGCGCGGAGGGTTTGAATGAGCACAATTTGGCAAATCTCTAGGCGGCGCACCGCATATGAGAACTCTTCACTTAAGCATGCTTGGGCGAGCAGCGATCTATGATGGGTGACCTTCTAGGAAGTCGTCGTGTTGAACCATCTGTTGATGCCTCCCATTTTATTTTATCGTTGATGCCAGTGAACTCAAAGATCGACTCCAAAAATGTCATCGATTGGATGCCTCGGACTAAAAACAAGTTGGGGCCCACTTTCGGCGGATCATGCATCGTAGAGCGAAAATTTCCATAACTTCATGCGATCATCGATTTGCCATTATGAATCGGAAAGATCTCCGAGGTTCCGAGATGATGGCGCATCTGGCGGGACCGTATCTCCGATTTTGGCTAGTTGAAGCACCTGCGCGACGGGTTCGCATGAGCACAATTTAGAAAATCTCCAGCGAGTGCGGTGCACCAACACACGGATCAGGAGAACTCTTGATTAAACATGCTTGGGCGAGCGATCTTATGATGGGCGACCTCCTTGGGTGTGTTGAACCATCATTGATGCCATTTTATTTCCTTTTATTTATTTTATTTTGGCGTTAAGAACTTCGGCGATGACTGAAAATATCTTGATGGGATGCCTCGGTGAAAAACATGAGTCATGGGATGGGATCCGCATCTGTGAGTCGAAAACATCAATGGATGCATAGGACCACGTGCGGCGCCGTCTGTTCGAAATCATTACTGCGCACGATCATCCGATTCGCCATTATGACTAATCGGAAAGATCTCGCGATCATGCATGATGTCTGCGCATATCGGGACACTTATCTAATTTTAGCTTGTTGAAGCATTCGGCGCCGAGCGGGTGGCATAATTTGCGGTAAATCTCCAATGGGTGCGATTGCACCAGCACACCAGATCACATGAGAACTCTTTAGTTAAGCGTGCTTGTGTAGGAGCAGCACTATGATGGGTGACCTCTTGGGAAGTTATCTTGTTGAACCATCTGTTGATGCCACCCATTTTATTTCCTTTTAATTTAATTTTATTTTATCATTGATCTCGAAAAACTCGGTGATCGACTCCGAAAACATCATAGTTGGGATACCTCGGAGTGAAAAAAGAAGTCATGGGGCCCACACGGCTGATCCGCGCGGCTCGTGTGGATGCCACCCTGAAATCCCAATAACTTCGTGCACGATCATCTGATTCACCATTATGACCCCAATCGTGAAAGATCTCGATTGGTATTTGAAGCACTACTGGCAAGCGGATTCTAAATGAGCATAATTTACGGCAAATCTCCGGAGGCGTGCGCAACCGAGATCTAATCTCTTTAGTTAAGCGTGCTTGGGGCGAGCGATATGTTATGATGGGTGACCTCTAGGAAGTCATCGTGTTGAACCATCTGTTGCTCCCATTTTATTTCCTTTTATTTTTATTTTATTTTAACATTGAGTTGGTGAAGTCGATGGGATGCCTCGAAGAACATGAGCCGTGGGGCCGTGGTTGATCAGCTTCGTTATAGGCCGCAAAAAAGCCATAACTTCATGCACGCGATCGTCGATTTAATTATGACCCCAATCGGAAGATCTCCGAAACACGATGCGGTTGCGGGCACATCTAGCGAGACCGTATCTCCGATTTAGACTATTTTGAAGCCTTACGGCATGGATGAGTTCCGCGCACAACAATTTGAAATCTCCAGGGGACACCGGTACATCCCGAGAACTCTCTTCATTTAAGTGTGCATGCGAAAGAATAGTATTATGATGGGTGACCTCTTAGCAAGTCATCATGTTTAACCATCTATTGATGCCACCCATTTTATTTCCTTTTATTTTTATTTTATTTTACCGTTGACGGAACTTCGAAGGTCGACTCGAAAATGTCGATGGGATGCCTCGGCGAAAAAAAGCGTGGGGAGCGATCCGCGTTAATCCGTTCGCACATAGAGATCGCCATAACCGCATGATCGTCAATTCGCTATGACCCCAATCCGGAAAGATCTTGCGAGAACGCGCGCGGATGTGCGTGCATCACGGTAGGATCCATATCTCGATTTTGGCTATTTAGAAGCCTTATCGTGACACGTATGGGTTCGCATGAGCACGATTTGCGACAAATCTCCAGCGGGCGCGACCGCACCAGCACACCAGATCCCATAATAACTTTTCAGTTAAGCGTGCTTGGGTGGGAGCAGTACTATGATGGGTGACCTCTTGGGAAGTTGTCGTGTTAAACCATCTGTTGATGCCACCCATTTTATTTCATTTTATTTTTATTTTATTTTATCATTGACACCGGAGAACTCGGTGATCGACTCAGAAAATGTCATCGATGGGATGCCTCGGTGAAAAAAGCCGTGGGGCCGCGCGGTTGATCGCTTTTCATGCGGAAGGCGCACAAATTGCCATAACTGCGCCAGCGGAAAGATCTCCGTGAGGCGCACGACGCGTAGATGAGCCGCAAGTGTATCTGGCGGGACCTGTATCTCCGATTTCTAGTTGAGCTGATGGGTTTAATGAGCATAATTTGTGGCAAATCTCTCAAGCGGCGCGAGCACCCGGCCTAGATCATGAAATCTTCAAATAAGAGTGCTTGGGCGAGAGCAATACTATGATGGGTGACCTCCTGGGAAGTTGTCGTGTTGAACCATCTGTTGATGCCGCCCTTTTTATTTCCATTTATTTTTATTTTATTTTACCGTTGTCGTTGGAGAACTCGAAGATTGACTTCGAAAATATCATCGATGGGATGCCGGTGAAAAACACAAATATGGGGCCCATGCGGTGATCCGTGCATCTTGTGGAGGATATCGCCATAACTTCATGCGATCGATCGATTTTCCATTATGACCCCAATCGAAAAGTTCTCCACGGGGTGCATGCGAAATGTGCCAAGCATCTAGGTCCGTATCTATTTCTAGTTGAAGCCTTATCGGGCGGGTTTCGCATGCACAATTTGTGAAAATCTCTAGTGGTAGCGCCGGCACACAGATCTCATGAGAACTCTTCAGTTAAGCATGCTTGGGCAAGAGCAGTATTATGATGGGTGACCTCTTGGGAAGTCATCGTGTTGAACCACCTGATGATGCTGCCCATTTTATTTCCTTTTATTGTTATTTTATTTTACCATTGATGTTGAAGAACTCGATGATCGACTTGAAAACATCGAGATGCCTCGGTGAAAAAATTGAGCGTGGGGCCGCGGTGATCGCGTGTCTCGTGTGGGCACAAAATAACCATAACTTGCTCACTATTTTCCGATTCACCTTATGACCCTAATCAAAAGATCTCGAGCGGCGATGCAGATGTACTCGGGCATCTAGGAGGTCCCATATCTCGATTTATTGTTCAAAGCCTTACGGCGCAGACGGGTTATAACCACAATTTGGGGAAATCTCGTGGCGGACCACCACAAGATCCATGAAACTCTTGATTAAGCGTGCTTGCGAGAAGCGATCTTATGATGGGTGAACTCACGGGAGGTCATCGTGTTAAACCATCTTTTGATAACCATTTTATTTATTTTTATTTTTTTATTTTATTTTGACTCGCAGAACTTCGGGAGACTCAGAAACGTCATCAATATGATCTCGACTAAAAAACACAGTAGTGGGCCCACGGGCGATCGCCGCGTGTCGTATGGGCCGCAATCACCATAACATTGCCCGCGTGATCGATTACATTATGACCCCATTCGGAAAGATCTCCACAACGACACATGATGTCTGCGGGCATCTGGCGGGTTCATATCTCCAATTTTGGCTAGTTGAAGCCGCGAGGGTTCCATGAGCACAATTTGGAAAATCTCTAGCGACGACCGCTCGGACACCGGATCCATGAGAACTCTTGATTAAGCGTGTTTGGCGAAGCGATCTATGATGGGTGACCTCATGGGAAGTCATCGTGTTGAACCATCTATTGATGCCGCCCATTTTATTTCCTTTTATTTTTATTTTATTTTACCGTTGACAGAGAACTTCGGATCGACTCCAAAACGTCTTGATGGGATGCCTCGAACTAAAAACACGAGCCATAGCGGTTGATCCACGTCTCGTGTGGAGGCCGAAAATCATCATAACTTCCACACCATCGTCGATTTGCCATTATGACCCCAATTGAAAAGATCTGCGCACGATGCCGAGGTGCATGCATCTGGGACCCATATCTCCTATTTCAGCTATTTGAAGCCTTACGTGGTAGGCGAGTTCGGATGAGCATTACGGCAAATCTCCAGTGGGCACGCACCACACGGATCCCATGAGAACTCTTGATTAAGCATGATTGGGGCGAGTAGTACTATGATGGGTGACCTCAGAAGTCATCAACCATCACATTGATGCCACATTTTATTTCCTTTTATTTTTATTTTATTTTCGTTGGCGTTGAAGAACTTCGAGATGACTCAGCGTCATCGATGGGATGCCTCGGTGAAAACCGCGTGGGGCCGCGTCTGTGTGGGAGCTCACAATCTTCATACGATCATCGATTCTCATTATGACCCCAATAACTTAATCGAAAGATCTCCATAGCGCGATCGAGATGTGCGCGAGGCATCAGTGGGACCGTATCTCCGTTGGCTATTTGAAGCATTCGTACCGGATGGGTTCGCATGAGCATAATTTATGGCAAATCTCGGTGGTGGTGACCGCACACACACCATCCCATGAGAACTCTTCAATTAAGCGAGCTTGGCGAGATCGAGTACTATGATGGGTGACCTCCTGGGAAGTCATCGTGTTGAACCATCTGATGATGCCACCCATTTTATTTCCTTTATTTTTTTTATTTTTTGTTGGCAGATAACTTCGAGATTACTCAAACATCGTCGATGGGATGCCTTGGGAAAAACACTAGTCCGGCCACTTTCGGGTGATCAGGCATCTGTCGTGCCTTGAAATCCATAACTTCACCCATGATCATCGATTAGCCATTATGACCTCAATCGGAAAGATCTCGGCGCGCGTAGATGTAATGAGCATCTGGCGGACCAGTATCTCAATTTGCTATTTGGAAGCCTTACCGCGCGGGTTCGATGAAACAATTTGGCTCCGTGGCCGCCGCGCACCAGATCATGAGAACTCTTGATTAAGCGTGCTTGGGCGATATGATGGGTGACCTCTTGAAGTCATCGTGTTGAACCATCTGTTGATGTACCCATTTTATTTTCTTTTATTTTTATTTTATTTTGGTTGGGGAGAACTTCGAGATCGACTCAGCGTCGTCGATGGGATGCCTCGGTGAAAAACACGAGCCATGGGGCTGCGGCATCTGCGTGTCGAGGCCGTAAATCACCATAACTTCATGCACGATCGTCCATTCGCCATTATGATCCCATTCTGGAAAGATCTCGTGAGGCGGACGCGGATGTCTTTAAGCATATGGAAGGTTTCATATCTATTTCAGCTATTTGAAGCCTTACACTACGCGGGGTTCGCATGAGCAATTTTGCAATCTCCGTGGCGCGACTGCACACCGGATCACATGAGAACTCTTGAGTTAAGCGTGCTTGGCGAGAAGCGATCTTATGATGGGTGACCTCTTGGGAAGTCATCGTGTTGAACCATCTGGATCATTTTATTTCCTTTTATTTTTATTTTATTTTACCAATGACAGGAGAACTTCGTGATTGACTCGAAAATGTCATCGATGGGATGCCGGTGAAAACAAGCGTGGGGCCCTTTCGGTTGATCTGCGGTCTCGTGTGGGCCGCCGCGAAAATGCCATAACTTCCGCATACGATCATCCGATTCGCCATTATGACCCTGTCCAGATCTCAGCGCCGCGATGCGAGATGTGTATAGTGCATCTCGGACGGTATCTTTGATTTTGGCTAATTTGAAGCCTTAACCGCGCGACGGGTTCGCATGAGCACAATTTATAAATCTCAGTGGGCGAGACCGCCAGTACACAAGATCGAGAACTCTTGATTAAGCGTGCTTGGCGATTATGATGGGTGACCTCGGAAAATCGTCGTGTTGAACCATCTGTTGATGCAGCCCATTTTATTTCCTTTTATTTTATTTTATTTTATTTTGAGAACTTCGAGATCGACTCAAAATGACATCGATGGGATGCCTCGGTGAAAAACCGCAGTGGCCGCGGGCGATCTGCGTATCTTGTGGAGGCCTCACGAAAATCATAACCGTGCAAGATCGTCGATTCACCATTATGACCCCAATCAGGAAAGATCTCCCGGGGTGCCGCGATGAGCAAATGTGCCCTGGCGCATCCGGTCGTATCTCCGTTGACTATTTGAAGCAGGCGCGAAGGGTTCATCATGAGCACAATTTCAAATCTCCGGCGACCTACCGGCACAGATCATGAGAACTCTTGTTAAGCGTGCTTGGAGAAGCGATCTTATGATGGGTGACCTCCTGGGAAGTCATCGTGTTGAACCATCTGTTGATGTGTCATTTTATTTCCTTTTATTTTTTTTATTTTATTTTACCAATGATGAGAACTTCGGTGATCGACTCAAAATGTCATTGATGGGATGCCTGGGACTGCAATACATAAGCCGTGGGGCCCACTCAATTGATCTGAGCATCTCGTGTGGAGGCTGTACAAAAATTGCTATATCTTCATGCACGATCATCCAATTTGCCATTATGACCCCAATCGAAAGATCTCCGAGGCACCGCGATGCGGTGTATTTATCGCGCGGGACGTATCTCGATTTTGCTATTTGAAGCCTTACGCGACGCGACGGGTTCGCATTAACATAATTTACAAATCTCGAGTGCGGCCGACACAGATCCTGAGAACTCTTGATTAAGCGTGCTTGAAGCGATCTTATGATGGGTGACCTCTTGGGAAGTCATCGTGTTGAACCATCTGTTGATGCCCATTTTATTTCCTTTTATTTTATTTTATTTTGTTGGCGAGAACTTCGGATTGACTCAAAATGTCATCGATGGGATGCCTGGTGAAAAACATGAGCCATGGGGCCCTGAGGTGATCCGCATCTTGTAGTGGAATCGCCATAACTTTACCGATCATTCAATTCACCATTATGATCAGGAAAGATCTCCGGGCGCATGAGCGGATATGCCACATGCATCTAGTGGGTCGTATCTCAATTTGGCTAGTTCAAAGCCGCAGACGGGTTCATGAGCACAATTTGCAAAAATATCGAGGCGGCGCACCACACCGGATCTATAAGAACTCTTGATTAAGCGTGCTTGGGCGCGATCTTATGATGGGTGACCTCTTGGGAAGTCGTGTTGAACCATCTTATGATCGCCCATTTTATTTCCTTTATTTTTATTTTATTTTACCAATACTTGAGAACTTCGTCGACTCAGAAAATGTCGATGGGATGCCTGGTGAAAAAACATGGTATGGGGCCCACATTGATCACGTCTCATGTGGAGGTTGCATAAATCCATAACTTCGCGCGATCATCGATTCACCATTATGACCCCAATCGGAAGATCTCCGTGGGGCATGCGATCGTGATGATGCGAGCATCTGGCGGGACCGTATCTCCGATTTTTGCTAGTTGAAACCTTACCATAGCGATGGGTTCGCGCATGAGCAATTTACGGTAAATCTCCGGCAGTACGGCACTCGGATCTCTTGAGAACTCTTGATTAAGCATGCTTGGCGAAGCGATCTTATGATGGTGACCTCACGGGAAGTCGTGTTGAACCATTGTTGATTTATTTCCATTTTGTTTTACCATGGCGTTGGAGAACTTCGATCGACTCGAAAATGTCATCGATATGCCTCGACAAAAAATGAGTCATGGCCTCGGTTGATCTCGTGTCGGAGGCCACAAAATTCGCACATCGATCATGTTGCCATTATGACCCCAATCGGAAAGATCTCCATGGGCGAGAGATGTCGCGTAGCATCTGGCGGGAATTTGTCAATTTTGGCTATTTTGAAGCTTTCTTGTAGCGCAACGGGTTCGCATGAGCACAATTTGTGACAAATCTATGAGGCGGCACACCAGACATGAGAACTCTATGATGGGTGACCTCTTGGGAAGTCATCGTGTTGAACCATATGTTGATGCCGCATATTTTATTTCCTTTTATTTTTATTTTATTTTACTGTTAACGCCGGAGAACTTGATGATCGACTTTAAAAATATCATCGATGGGTTGCCTCGGACTCAAAAACACAACCCGTGAGGCCCTTGATCACGCGTCTTGTGTGGAGGCCGCGCAAATTACCATAACCGTACGTCGATCGATTCCATTATGACCTCAATCAGAAAGATCTCCACGGGCGATGCAGATGTGCCGGTATCGGACCCATATCTCCTAGTTTGAAGCACTTACCTGGCGGCGGACAGGTTCCACATGAGCATAATTTAGAGAAAATCTCTAAGGGTGCGACCGCACCAAACACCAGATCTTATGAGAACTCTTCAGTTAAGCGTGCTTGGGCGAGAGTAGTACTATGATGGATGACCTCCTGGGAAGTCATCGTGTTGAACCATTTGTTGATGCCGTCCATTTTATTTCCTTTAATTTTTATTTTATTTTACCATTAACGCCAGAGAACTCAAAGATCGACTCCGAACATGTCATCGATGAGATGCCTCGGACTGAAAAACATGAGCTATGGGGCCCACAAGGCAGATCCGTGCATCTCGTGCGGAGGCCGCACTAAAAATGCCATAACTTTGCGCAAGATCATCTGATTCGCATTATGACCCTAATCTGGAAAGATCTCCGTTAGCATGGCCAGCGAGATGGCGGCAGTGCATTTGCGATTCATATCTCCGTTCGGCGTTGAGCTTTACGCGACCGAAGGGTTCCACATGAGCACAATTTATGTTAAAACTCCAGCAGGCGTGACCACACCAGCACTCCATATCCCATGAGAACTCTTCAATTAAACGTGCTTCAGCAAGAGCAGTACTATGATGGGTGACCTCCTAAGAAGTTGTCGTGTTGAACCATCTGTTGATGCCACCCATTTTATTTCCTTTTTATTTTATTTTATTTTACATTTGACACCGGAGAACTCGACGATCGACTTCGAAAATGTCATCGATGAGATTCCTTAGACTAGAAAACATGACCCGTGGGGCCCACACAACTGATCTACGTGTCTCGTGTGGAGGCCGCACAGAAATCACTCTAACTTCATGCATGATCGTTTGATTTGCCATTATGACCTCAATCTGAAAAGATCTCTGCGGGGCACACGAGGCGCAGATGTGTCGCAGGAGAATCTGGCAGGACCCGTATCTCGATTTCGGGTAGTTCGATGCCTTACCGCGGATGGGTTTCGCATGAGCACAATTTGCAGTAAATCTCCAGCGGGCGCAACCGCACCAACACACCAGATCCTATGAGAACTATTCAGTTAAGCATGCTTGGGCGAGAGTAGTACTATGATGGATGACCTCTTGGGAAGTCGTCGTGTTGAACCATCTATTAATGCCGCCCATTTTATTTCCTTTTTTATTTTATTTTACCGTTAACATTGGAGAACTCAGAGATCGACTCTAAAACGTCAACGATGTGATGCCTCAGACTGAAAAACATGAGCCGTGGGGACCACCCAGCTGATCTACGCATCTCGTGCGGAGGCCACACAGAAATCACCATAACTTCACGCAAAATCATCAGATTCGCCATTATGACCCCAATCCGAAAATATCTCCGTGGGGCGCACGATGCGCAGATGAGCCGGAGGCGCATCTTGCGGGAAACGTATCTCCAATTTTGGCTAGTTCAAAGGCTTACCGTGACGCGGACGGGTTTAATTTGCAAAAAATCTTCAGCGGCGACCGCACCATATATGAGAACTCTTCAGTTAAGCGTGCTTGGGCGAGAGCACTACTACGATGGGTGACCTCCTCGGAAGTCGTTGTGTTGAACGATCTTTTGATGTCGCCCGTTTTATTTCCTTTAATTTTTTTTTCCGTTGATGCCGCAGAACTCGAAGATCGACTTCAAAAATGTTGTCGATGGGGTGCCTCGGACTGAAAAACACAAGCCGTGATGCCCACGTGGCTGATCCACGCATCTCGTGCGGGCACGAAAATTGTCATAACTTCGCGCACGATCGTCCGATTCACCTTTATGACCCTAATCCAAAAGATCTCGAGCGGCGATGCGATGTGCCAGCGGGTCCCATATCTCGATTTGCTAGTTTGAAGCCTTACCATGGCGGCGGGTTCATAAGCAATTTGAAGCAAATCTCAGCGCAAGCGCACTAGACACCGATCCCATGAGAACTCTTGATTAAGCGTGCTTGGGTGAGAGCAGTACTATGATGGGTGACCTCCTAGGAAGTCATCGTGTTGAACCATCTGTTGATGCCGCCTATTTTATTTCCTTTTATTTTTATTTTATTTTATCGTTGACGCCGGAGAACTCGGCCATCGACTCGAAAATGTCATCGATGGGATGCTTCGGACTGAAAAATATGAGTCGTGGAGCCCACTTTCGATCGCGTCGCATCGTCGTGCAGGCATCAAAATCGCCATACCTTCGTGCACGATCATCCGATTCGCCATAATGACCTCAATCTAGAAAGATCTACATGGGGCGCACGATGCGCAGATGTGCCGCAGGAGTATTTGACGAGACACGTATCTTCGATTTCGGCTAGTTCGAAGCCTAACCGTGGCACGGACTGGTTCTGGATGAGCATAATTTATGGCAAAGCTCCAGCGGGCACACACATATCCCATGAGAACTCGATTAAGCGTGCTTGGCGAAGCGGATATGATGGGTGACCTCCTGGGAAGTCGTCATGTTAAACCATCTGTTGATGCTGCCTATTTTATTTTCTTTTATTTTTATTTTATTTTATCATTGACGCCACAGAACTCGGTGATTGACTCCAAAAATGTCATCGATGGGATGCCTCAGACATAAATACATGAGCTGTGGGTTCCACACAGCTGATCCGCGTGACTCGTGTGGAGGCCGCACAAAAATTTCCATAACTTCACACACGATGATCATGATTCGCCATTATGACCCCAATCCGGAAAGATCTCCGTGGCACAACAGATGCCGCAGCATCACATGGGGTATCTCCGATTAGGGCTAGTTGAAGCCTTTAGCTTAACACGGACGGGTTCTACATGAGCATAATTTTTGATAAATCTCCAGCGAACGCGATCGCAGCAGCACACAAGATCTCATGAGAACTCTTTAGTTAAGAGTGCTTGGGCGAGAACAGTACTATGATTGGTGAACTCCTGGGAAGTCGACGTGTTGAACCATCTATTGATGTTGCCTATTTTATTTATTTTTATTTTTATTTTATTTTACTGTTGACGCCGCAGAACTCGGAGATCGACTCCGAAAATGTCATCGATGGGATGCTTCGGACTGAAAAACACTAGTCATGGGGCCCACATGATTGATCGGCGTCTCGTGCGGAGGCCACATGAAAATCGCCATAACTTCACGCATGATCGTCCGATCTGCCATTATGAGCCCAATCCATAAAGATCTCCGTGGGGCACACGACGTGAAAATGAGCCGCAGGCTCATCTTGCGAGTATCATATCTCCGATTTCAGCTATTTCGAAGCATTACTGTAGCACGGACGGTTTCCGCATGAGCATAATTTGCGATAAAGCTCCTAGGGATGCGATCACACCATCACACCAGATATTATGAGAAATCTTCAATTAAGCGTGCTTGGGCGAGAGCAATACTATGATGGGTGACGTCCTAGGAAGTCACGTATTGAACCATTTGTTGATGTCGGCCATTTTATTTCATTTTATTTTTATTTTATTTTACCGTTGACATCGAAGAACATGGAGATCGACTTCAAAAATGTCATCGATGGGATGCCTCGGACTGAAAAAATAAGAGTCGTGGGGCCCACGTAGTTGATCCACAAATCTCGTGTGGAGGCCGCACGAAAATTGCCATAACTTCCTGCACGATCATCCGATTTGCCATTATGACCCCAGTCCGGAAAGATATCCACGAAGGGCGATGCGCAGAAGTGCCGCAGGCGCATCTGGCAGGACACATATCTCCAATTTTCTATTTTGAAGCCTTATAGCGGCATGGATGGGTTTTGCATGAGCACAACTTACAACAAATCTCCAGCGGGCGCGACCGCATAAGCACACCAGATCCCATGAGAACTCCTCAGTTAAGCATGCTTGGGCGAGAGCAGTACAATGATGGATGACCTCTTGGGAAGTCATCGTGTTGAACCATCTGTTGATACCACCCATTTTATTTTCTTTTATTTTTATTTTATTTTACCATTGATGCGAGAGAACTTAGAGATCGACTTCGAAAATGTCATCATGGGTGCCTCTTAATCGTCGTGTTGACCATCTGGGCCACCCATTTTATTTCCTTTATTTTCATACCATTGATCGCTCATGATCAACTCGATCGCCGATGGGATGTCACTTACCACGACATGCGATTATATCGCGTCCAGATTGACATAACTTCACGCATGATCATCCAATTCGCCATAATGACCTCAATCTAGAAAGATCTCTGCGGGGAGCACGATGTGTAGATGTGCCGCAACCGCATCTAGTAGGACCCGTATCTCGGATTTCGACTATTTGAGGCCTTACCGTGGCATGGACCGGTTCCGCATGAGCATAATTTGCGACAAATCTCTAGCGGGCATGACCGCACCAGCACACCAAATCTCGTGAGAACACTTCGGTTAAGCGTGCTTGGGCGAGAGCAGTACTATGATGGGTGACCTCTTGGGAAGTCATCGTGTTGAACCATCTGATGATAATTTTATTTCCTTTATTTTTTATTTTATTTTACCAATGGCGGAACTTCGGATCAACTCCAAAATCATCGATGGGATGTCTTGAATGAAAAACATGAGCCATGCGTGATCGCTCGTAGGGCGCAGAAATTGCCGCGCGATCATCCGATTTGCCATTATGACCCCAATCGAAAGATCTCCGACGTGATAGATGTGCGCATCTAGGATCGTATCTCCGATTTTGGCTGTTCAAACTTCGGCGCGGTTCGCATGAGCATAATTTGTAAATCTCAAGCGGATGCACCGACACACTAATCTTGAGAACTCTTGTTAAGCGTGCTTGGGAAGCGATCTTATGATGGGTGACCTCTTGGAAGTCATCGTGTTGAACCATTTGTTGATGCCCATTTTATTTCCTTTTATTTTTATTTTATTTTACCATTGATGCCGGAGAACTTCAGAGATCGACTCCGAAAACATCGTCGATATGGGATGCCTCTTGAAAACATGAGCCATGGGCCCTTGATCCGCATCTCGTGGAGGCCGCGCGAAAAATCCATAACGCCATCGATCGTCAATTTGCCATTATGACCCAATCAGGAAAGATCTCGTGAGGCACGCGAAGCGAGTATTAGTGCATTTGGCGAGAATCGTTTCTCGATTTTTGGCAAACCTTACCGCGGGATCCGCATGAGCACAATTTGACAAATCTCCAATGGGCCCGCACCGACACCGATCTCTTGAACTCTTGATTAAGCATGCTTGGGTGAGCGATATGATGGGTGACCTCGGGAAGTCATCATGTTGAACCATATGTTGATCGCATTTTATTTCCTTTTATTTTTATTTTATTTTTTACCGTTGACGGAGAACTTCGAGATCGACTCAAAAATTTCATCAATGATGCCTCGAATTGAAAAACATGATTCGTGGGGCCCATCGTCTGATCCGCGCGTCTCTGTGGAGGATGCAAATCCATAACTTCATCGATCGTCGATTGCCATTATGACCCAATGATCTCCACGGGTGCATGTGTATCCGGCGCATCTAGCGGGACCCGTATCTCGATTTGGCTAGTTTCACTCCGGACGGACGGGTTCGCATGAGCACAATTTGAAATCCTGGGCTGCACCAACACCGGATCCCATGAGAATTCTTGATTAAGCGTGCTTTGAGAATGATGGTGACCTCTTGGGAAGTCGTCGTGTTGAACCATATGTTGATGCCGCTTATATTTCCTTTATTTTTATTTTATTTTTACCGTTGACCTTCGAACTCAGAAATTGTCATGATGGGTTGCCTCTGAAAAACATGAGTCTTGGGGCCCGATCCACGCTTGTGTGGAGGACGAAAATCGCCATAACTTCACGCAAGATCATCTGATTCGCCATTATGATCTCAATCCAGAAAGATCTCCGTGGGGTGCATGATGCACAGATGAGCCACAGGTGCATTTGGCGATTTTCGTATCTCCGATTTCGACAAGTTCGAAGCCTTACCGCAACATGAGGGTTCCGAGCACAATTTGTGAAATCTCCCAGCGTGGCCGCACACTCGATCCTATGAGAACTCTTCAATTAAGCGTGCTTGGGTGAGAGCAGTACTATGATGGGTGACCTCTTGAGAAGTCATCATGTTGAACCATCTATTGATGCCGCCCATTTTATTTCCTTTTATTTTTATTTTATTTTACATGTGACGCCGGAGAACTCGGCGATCGACTCTGAAAACATCATCAATGAGATGCCTTGGATTGAAAAAATGAGTGGGGCCAGGCGATCTTGGTGTCGTGTGAGGCGCAAATCACCATAACTTCATGCATGATCATCCGATTCGCCATTATGACCTCAATCCAAAAGATCTCCTGGGGGGGACGCGGCGCAGATGTCGCGTGCATTTGGACCGTATCTCCGATTTGACTAGTTTGAGCCTTACCATGCGCGCGGATGGGTTCGCATGAGCACAAATTCGGCTTGTGGCGCCGCGACACCGATCCTATGAGAACTCTATTTTAGTTAAGCGTGCTTGGGGCGAGTATGATGGGTGACCTCTTGGGAAGTCTTATGTTGAACCATCTATGATCCATTTTATTTCCTTTTATTTTTATTTTATTTTATCATTGACGTCGGAGAACTCAGAGATCGACTCTGAAAATGTCGTCGATGAGATACCTCGAACAGAAAAACATGAGCCGTGGGGCCCACGCACAAAAATCGGCTTAACTTTGTGCAAGATCGTCCGATTCGCCATTATGACCCAATCAAAAGATCTCTGGGAGGCGCTGCGGTGTCGGTGCATCAGGGTGACGTATTCTTATTTTGGTTCAAAGCCTTACCACGGCCGGGTTCCGGGCACAATTTGCACAAATCTCTAGGGCACCGGCACAGATCCATGAGAACTCTTAGTTAAGCGTGCTTGAAGCGATCTTATGATGGGTGACCTCTTGGGAAGTCATGTTGAACCATCTAATGATGCCCATTTTATTTCTTTTTTTTATTTTATTTTATCGCGAGAACTTCGATCGACTTTAAAAATGTCATCGATGAGATGCCTCGACAAAAAACATGTGGGGCCGCACGATCCGCTCACTCGTGTGGAGCACAAAATTTCCATAACTTCGATCCCGATTTGCCATTATGATGATCAAAAAGATCTCTGGGGTGCGGTGCATAGAGTGTGAGCGCTCTCGATGGGTCTCGTATCTCCGATTTTGGCTATTTGAATCGTAACGGATGGTTCATGAGCACAATTTAAAATCTCCCGGCGCTACACTCACCACGGATCCCATGAGAACTCTTCAATTAAGCGTGCTTGGGCGAAGCGATCTATGATGGGTGACCTCACGGGAAGTCATCGTGTTGAACCATCTTGATCGCCCATTTTATTCATTTTATTTTTATTTTATTTTACTTTTGATCAAGACAAAAATGTCATCGATGCGATGCCTCAGTTGAACATGAGTCATGGGCCCATAGCGATGCGTAAATCTCACGAGAAAGGTCAAAGGAAATCGCCATAACTTTGCACATAATCATCTGATTTTCCATTATGACCCCAATCCGGAAAGATCTCCATGAGGCGCGATCTTGAGATGTCGTAAGTGCACAGGCAAGATTCATATTCGATTTGATTACTTGAAGCATGGGCAGGTTTGATGAGTAAAATTTGTGACAAAAGTGGCGTGCGGCGGCGACACACTAGATCCCATAAGAACTCTTGATTAAGTGTGCGAAGCGATCTTATGATGGGTGACCTCTTGGGAAGTCGTCGTGTTAAACCATCTGTTGATGCTACACATTTTATTTTCTTTTTTTAATTTATTTTACTGTTGACGTCACAGAACACGGAGATCGACTCTGAAAATGTCACCGATGGGATGCCTCGGACTGAAAATCATGAGCTGTGGGGCCCACGCGGTTGATCCGCATGTCTCGTTAGGAGGCCACATGGAGATCGTCATATCTTCGCGCACGATCGTCCGATTCACCATTATGACCCCAATCCGGAAAGATCTCTACGGGGAGCACGACGCGCAGATGTGCCGCAAGCACATCTAGTAGGACCCATATCTACGATTTCATATTTCGAAGCCTTATAGTGGTACAGACGAATTTCGAATGAGCTCAATTTGCAGGCGCATTTGGCGGGACCCGTATCTCTAATTTTGGCTATTTTTATGTCTTGCCGCTGCGCGGACAGGTTCCGGATGAGCACAATTTGCAGCAAATCCCCAGCGGGCGTGACCGCACCACTAGATCCCATGAGAACTCTTCAGTTAAGCATGCATGGCCTAGAGTAGTACAATGATGGGTGCCTTACTAAGAAGTCGTGGTGTTGAACGAACTATTGATGCCGTCAATTTTATTTCCATTTATTTTTATTTTATTTTACCGTTGACGCTAGAGAACTCAGCGATCGACTTCGAAAATGTTGTCGATGGGATGCCTCAGATTGAAAAATATGAGCCATGGGGCCCACTCGGCTGATCCACGCACCTCGTGTGGAGCCGCACAGAAATCGTCATAAGTTCACGCATGATTGTCCGATTTGCCATTATGACCGCAATCCAAAAAGTTCTCCGCGGGGTACATGACACCGGATGTCGCCTTGTTTAGCTAACCATATCTCCGATTTTGGCTAGTTGAACCGCGACAGACGGATTCCATGAGCATAATTTGCGTAAATCTCCGGTGAGCGGTACACACCGGATCCATGAGAACTATTCTTAAGCATGCTTAGGCGATCTGATGATGGGTGACCTCGTGGGAAGTCATCGTGTTGAACCATCTATTGATGCCGCCCATTTTATTTCCTTTTATTTTTATCTTATTTTACCATTGACGCCACAGAACTCGGAGATCGACTCCAAAAATGTCGTCCATGGGATGCCTCGGATTGAAAAACACGAGCCTTGGGGCCCGCGCCGCTGATCCACGCGTCTCGTGTGGAGGTCACACGGAAATCGCAATAACTTTGCATACGATCATCTGATTTGCCATTATGACCCCAATCCAGAAAGATCTCTGTGGGTCGCTTGAGGCACAGATGTGTTAGCGAGACCCGTGTCTCCGATTTCGGCTAATTCGAAGCCTTACGGCGGCATGGATGGGTTCTGCATGAGCACAATTTGTGCCAAATCTCCAGTTGGCGTGACTGCACCAACACACCATATCCCATGAGAACTCTTCAGTTAAGCATGCATGGGCGAGAGCAGTACTATGATGGGTGACCTCTTGGAAAGTCATCGTGTTGAACCATCTATTGATGCCGCCCATTTTATTTCATTTAATTTTTTTTATTATTTTAATGTTGACGCAGCATAACTCAAATATCAACTCCGAAAATGTCGTTGATTGGATGCCTCGAACTAAAAAATACGAGCCGTGGGGTCGACGCTGCTGATTCGCTCATCTCGTGCGGAGGCCATACAAAAATCACCATATCTTAGCACATGATTGTCTAATTCGCCATTATGACCCTAATCAGGAAAGATCTCTGTGGGGGGCACGATGCGTAGATGTACCAAATGCGCATTTAGCGAGACCCGTATCTTCGATTTTGGCTATTTTAAAGCCTTACCGCAACACTAATGGGTTCCGCATGAGCACGATTTGCATTAAATCTCCGATTAGGTGGCGCGCACACCGAGATCACATGAGAACTCTTGATTAAGCGTTGCAGAAACACTTGTATGATGGGTGGCCTCTAGGAAGTTTTTGTTGTGTCATTTGATGATTTTATTTTTTATTTTTGATGCCAAAGAACTCGGTGATCGACTCTGAAAATGTTGTCAATGGGATGCCTCGTCTTGAAAAAATGGCGGTGGGGCCCATCCGGTGATCTCGTCGTCGGAGGCAAGAAAATCACAATAACCGCGCTCGTCTTTGCCATTATGACCCCAATACGAAAGATCTCATGGGGAGCATGATGCTGAGATGTGCATCATTTGAACTCGTATCTCGGCTACTTCAAAGCCTTACACGAGCGGGTTCCAGAAGCACAATTTGGCAAATCTCCGGCGTGGCCGCACTAACACAGGATCACGAGAACTCTTACGGTTAAGCGTGCTTGGGCGAGAGCAATACTATGATGGGTGACCTCCTAGTAGTCGTCGTCTTGAACTATCTGTTGATTCCGCCCATTTTATATCCTTTTCTTTTAATTTTATTTTACTGTTGATGCCAGAAAGCTCGACGATCGACTCCGAAAACGTCATCGATGGGATGCCTCGGACTGAAAAACACGAGCCATGGGGCTCACGCGGCTGATCCGCATCTTGTGCAGAGGCCGCAAGGAAATCCTCATAACTTCATGCAAGATTATCCGATTTGCCATTATGACCCCAATCCGGAAAGATCTCTGTGGGGCGCAAGATGCGCAGATGAGCCGCAGGCGCATCTGGCGGGACCCGTGTCTCCGATTTCGGCTATTTTGAAGCCTTACCGAAGCACGGACGAGTTCCACATGAGCACAATTTGCTACAAATCTCCAGCGGGCGCAACCGTACCAGCACACCAAATCACATGAGAACTCTTCAGTTAAGCGTGCTTGGACGAGAGCAGTACTATGATGGGTGACCTCTTGGGAAGTCGTCGTGTTGAACCATTTGTTGATGTCGCCCATTTTATTTTCTTTTATTTTTATTTTATTTTCTCATTGAGAGCAATCGACTCAAAATATCATTGATGGATCCCTCGGTGAAACCGTGGGGCCGTAGTGATCCGCATCGTTCGAAGGCGCCGAAATCTCCATAACTTTGTGCACGATCGTCCGATTCGCCATTATGACCCAAATCCGAAAAGATCTTTGCGAGGCACACGATGCGTAGATGAACCATAGACGCATCTAACACGTCCCATATCTCCGATTTGGCTAATTAGCCTTACGCGCGGACGGGTTCCACATGCAAATTTCGGCAAATCTCCGATTGTGGCGTACCGGCACCGGATCCCACGAACTCTTGATTAAGCGTGCATGGGTGGCGATCTTATGATGGGTGACCTCTTAGGAAGTCGTCGTGTTGAACCATCTATTGATGCCAGCCATTTTATTTCCTTTTATTTTTATTTTATTTTACCGTTCACATCATAGAACATGGCAATCCACTTTGAAAATGTCATCGATCGGATGCCTCGGACAGAGAAACACAAGCCATGGGGCCTACACTGCTGATCTGCGCATCTCTTGCGAAGGCCGCACGAAAATCACCATATCTTTGCGCACGATCATCTGATTTGCCATTATGACCCCAATGAAAGATCTCGGGTTGCGATGAGATGTCGCGAGCATCTCGGGACTCTCTCTATTTTGGCTAGTCCGGTGCCTTACTGCGGCACGGACGGGTTTCAGATGAGCATAATTTATGGCAAATCTCTAGGGGCGTGCACGAATCCCATGAGAACTCTTGAGCGTGTTTGGGCAGCGATGAGGGTGACCTCCTAGGAAGTCATCGTGTTGAACTATTTGTTGATGCCGCCCATTTTATTTCCTTTTATTTTTTATTTTATTTTACTATTGATGTCGCAATACTCGATGATCAACTCCAAAAATGTCATCGATGGGATGCCTTGGACTGAAAAACATGAGCTGTGGGGCCAACGCGGCTAATCCGCGCATCTCGGAGCCTTACCGCGACATGGATGGGTTCCACATGAGCACAATTTATAGAAAATCTCCAGACGGACGCAGCACACCAGATCCCATGAGAACTCTTCCATTAAGCGTGCTTGGGCGAGAGCAGTACTATGATGGGTGATCTCGTAGGAAGTCATCGTGTTGAACCATCTGTTGATGCCGGACATTTTATTTTAACTTTGACGCTGGAGAACTCGATGATCGACTCTGAAACGTCATCGATAGGATGCCTCGGACTGAAAAATACGAGCCGTGGGACCAACTCGGCTGATCCGCGCATCTCGTGTGGAGGCGGCACGCAAATATCCATAACTTTGCGCACGATCGTCCAATTCGTTAGTATGACCCCAATCCAGAAAGATCTCCACGGGCGCGCACGCGATATCGCGGGGCATCGGATGGACCGATATCTCATTTGGCTATTTGAAGCCTTGCGGCCGACGGGTTCGGATGAGCTCAATTTGCGAAAATATTCTGGTGACCGCACACAATCCATGAGAACACTTCTGTTAAGCATACTTGTGTGAGAGCAGTACTATGATGGGTGACCTCCTGGGAAGTCGACGTGTTGAACGATATATTGATGCCACCCATTTTATTTCTTTTTATTTTTATTTTATTTTACCATTGACGTCAGAGAACTCGGTAATCAAATATGAAAACTTCATCAATCGGATGCCTCAGACTGAAAAAGATGAGACGTGGGTTCCACTCGGCTGATCCGCTCATCTCGTACGAAAATCGCATGAAAATTGCCATAACTTTGCGCATGATCGTCTGATTCACCATTATGACCCTAATCTGGAAAGATCTACGCAGGGCGCATGATACGAAGATGAGCCGCAGGCTCATCTGGCGGGTCCCATATCTCCAATTTTGGGAGTTTGAAGCCTTACCAAGGCACGGACGGGTTCCGCATGAGCACAATTTAAGGAAAATCTCCAACGGGCATGACAGGACCAGCACACCAGTTCTCATGAGAACTATTCAATTAATCATGCTTGGGCGAGAGCAGTACTATGATGGGTGACCACGATAGAAGTCATCGTGTTGAACCATCTGTTGATGTCGCGCATTTTATGTCGTTTGTTTTTATTTTATTTTATCATTGATGCCACAGAACTCGGAGATCGACTCCGAAAACGTCATCGATGGGATGCCTCGGACTTAAAAACACGAGCTCCGGGTGATCCAGCGCATCGTGTTGAGCGCTCACCCACCAACGATTCGCCATTATGATCCTAATCCGAAAAGATCTTTGTGGGGTGCACGACGCGCAGATGAGCCATATGCGCATCTGGTGGAACCCGTATCTCCGATTTTAGCTAGTTTGAAGCCTTATCATGGTAAATCTCTCTGGGCGACCACCGGCACCGAGAACTCTTGAGGATTAAGCATGCATGGCGAGCGATCTTATGATGGGTGACCTTCTAAGAAGTCATCGTGTTGAACGATATATTATTACCGCCCATTTTATTTCCTTTTTTATATTTTATTTTACCATTGATGCTGGAGAACTCAGTGATCGACTCCGAAAATATCATCGATGGGATGCCTCGGACTGAAAAACATGAGCCGTGGGGCCCACTCGGCTAATCCGCACATGTCGTGTGGAGGCTGGATGGAAATCGCCATAACTTCATGTACAATCGTCCAATTTGCCATTATGACCCCAATAGAAAGATCTCTAGGCGACACGCGAGATGAGCGCAGCGCGTCGAGTCCGTATCTCCGATTTTGGCTAGTTTGAAGCCTAACCGAGGCACGGATGGATTCTGCATGAGCACAATTTGCGAAAATTCTCCAACATGCGCGACCTCACCAGTACACCAAATCCCATGAGAACTCTTCAGTTAATCATGCTTGGGCGAGAGTGGTACTATGATGGGTGACCTCCTGGGAATTTGTCATGTTGAATCATCTGTTGATGCCGCGCATTTTATTTCCTTTTATTTTTATTTTATTTTACTGTTGACGCAACTTCGATCGACTCCAAAATATCATCAATGATTCATTAGGTGAAAAACATGCATGGTTGATCGCGCATCTCATGTGGAGGTCGCTCGCCATTACTTCATGTACGATCGTCCGATTCGCCATTATGACCTCAACCCGAAAGATCTCCGCGGGGAGCACGACGCGCATATGTGTCGCAGGAGCATCTGGCGAGTCCCATATCTCAGACTTCGGCTTGTTAGAAGCCTTACCGTGGCACGGATGGGTTCCACATGAGCACAATTTGCGGCAAATCTTCAGCGGGTGTGACCGCACCAGTACACCAGATCCTATGAGAACTCTTCGATTAAGCGTGTTTGGGCGAGAGCAGTACTATGATGGGTGACCTCTTGGGAAGTTGTCGTATTGAATCATCTGTTGATGCCACACATTATATTTCCTTTCATTTATATTTTATTTTAACATTGACACTGGAGAACTCAGCGATCGACTCTGAAAATGTCATCGATGGGATACCTCAGACTGAAAAACACGGCGTAGCCAACTTCGATCGCGCATCTCGTCTGAGGCATGAAAATTGCATAACTTCGCGATCGTCGATTTATGAATCAATCGAAGATCTCCGTAGAGAACTATGTGCGATGTGTTTCCGGTAACGGCGGGACCGTATCTCTGATTTCGGCTATTTCGATGCCTTGTCGCAGCACGGATGGGTTCCAGATGAGCTCAATTTGTGTCAAATCCCGTGCATGACCGCGGTACACGGATCCATAAAACTCTTCAATTAAGCGTGCATCAGCGGTCTGATGATGGGTGGCCTCCTGGGAAGTCATCGTGTTGAACAAACTATTAATGCCGCCCATTTTATTTCCTTTTATTTTTATTTTATTTTACCATTGATGCTAGACAACTCATTGATCGACTTTGAAAATATTGTTGATGGGATGACTTGGACTGAAAAACATGAGCCATGGGGCCCACTCAGTTGATCTGCGCGTCGTGGAGCATCAAAATCGCCATAACGGCGATCGTCAGATTCACCATTATGACCCCAATCGGAAAGATCTCGCGGGGCATGTCTTTGCGGTGCTTCTAGTGGGACTCTATCTAATTTTAGTTCAAAGCCTACGCGAGACGGGTTCGCATGAGCACAATTTGTGCCAAATCTCCAGCGGGCCCGACCGCACCAGCACACCAGATCCCATGAGAACTCTTCAGTTAAACGTTCTTGGGCGAGAGCGTACAATGATGGGTGACCTCTTGGGAAGTCTTCGTGTTGAACCATCTGTTGATGCCGCCCATTTTATTTCCATTTTTTTTTTATTTTATCGTTGACGCCACAGAACTCGAAGATCGACTTTGAAAATGTCGTCGATGGGATGCTTCTGACTGAAAAACACGAGTCTTGGGGCCCACGCCATTTATCCACGCATCTCATGTGGAGGTCGTACGAAAATAACCATAGCTTTGCGTACGATCATCTGATTCGCCATTATGACCCCAATTTGGAAAGATCTCCGTGGGGCGCACGATGCGTAGATGTGTTGTAGGCACATATGGCGAGACCCGTATCTCCGATTTTGGCTAATTTGAAGCCTTACTACGGCTCGGATGGGTTCTACATGAGCACCATTTATGAAAAATCTCTAGCAAGAACGACTGCAGCAACACACCATATACAATGAGAACTCTTCAGTTAAGCATGCATGAGTGAGAGTAGTACAACGAGGGGTCACCTCCTGGGTAGTCGTCGTGTTGAACCATCAATTAATGCCGCCCATTTTATTTCCTTTAATTTTAATTTTATTTTAACATTGACGCTACAGAACTCGGAGATCAACTCCAAAAATGTCATCGATGGCATGCCTCGTACTGAAAAACACGAGCCGTAGGGCCCACGCGGCTGATCTGCGCATCTCGTGCGGAGGCCACACGAAAATCGCCATATCTTAGCACACGATCGTTCGATTCACCATTATGACCCCAATCTGGAAAGATCTCTGTGGGGGGCACGACGCGCAGATGTGCTAAAGACACATTTGGCGGGACCCGTATCTCCGATTTTGACTATTTCAAAGCCTTACCGCAGCATGAATGGGTTCCACATGAGCACAATTTGCGTTAAATCTCGTGATCGCACCGATCCGAATCATGAGAACTCTTCAGTTAAGCGTGCTTGGGCGAGAGCCTAGTATGATGGGTGGCCTCTAGAAGTCATCGTGTTGTACCATCTGTTGATGCAGCCCATTTTATTTTCCTTTTTTATTTTATTTTTATTTAATGCCAAAGAACTCAGCAATCGACTCTGAAAATGTCATCGATGGGATGCCTCGTACTGAAAAACATGAGAGGTGGGGCCCACATGGCTGATCCGTGCTTATCATGTGAAGGCCGCAAGGAAATCACAATAACTTCGCACACGATCGCCCGATTCGCCATTATAACCCCAATCCGAAAAGATCTCCATGGGGCGCACGGTGCGCAGATGTGCTAAAGGAGCATCTAGAGGGACCCGTATCTCCGATTTCGGCTATTTCGAAGCCTTGTCGTGGTATGGACGGGTTCTGCATGAGCACAATTTGCGACAAATCTCCAGGCGTGACCGCACTAGCACACCAGATCACATGAGAACTCTTCAGTTAAGCATGCTTGGGTGAGAGCAGTATTATGATGGGTGACCTCCTGGGTAGTCGTCATGTTGAACTACTTGTTGATGCCACCCATTTTATTTCCTTTTATTTTAATTTTATTTTATTGTTGATGCCTGAAAGCTCGATGATCAACTCTGAAAACATCGTCGATGGGATGCCTTGGACTGAAAAACATGAGCCGTGGGGCTCACGCGCGATCTGCATCTTCGCGAGGAAATCGTCATAACCGGCGCCGCGATCTTCGATTCTCCATTATGACCCCAATCGGAAAGATCTGCGGGGCATGATGTTGTGCGGATGAGCAAGCGCATCAAGACCCGTATCTCCGATTTTGGCTTTTTCGAAGCCTTACTGCAGCACGGACTAGTTCTGCATGAGTACAATTTGCTACAAATCTCCGGTGGATGCGCCGCGCATACCGATCATATGAAGTCTTGATTAAGCGTGCTTGGGCGAAGATCTTATGATGGGTGACCTCCTGAGAAGTCATCATGTTGAACCATATGTTGATGCCGCCCATTTTGTTTCCTCTTATTTTTACTTTATTTAACGTTGATCTCCGCATCTCGTGCGAAGACCGCACGAAAATCTCCATAACTTTGCGCACGATCGTCCGATTCGCCATTATGACCCCAATCCGGAAAGATCTCTATGGGGTGAACAACGCATAGATGAGCCGTAGGCGCATCTGGCAGGACCCGTATCTCCAATTTTCGAAGCCTTACCTCAGCACGGACGAGTTCTGCATGAGCACAATTTGTGGCAAATCTATAGCGGGCGCGACCGCCCCAGCACACCAGATCCCATTAGAACTCTTCAGTTAAGCATGCTTGGGCGAGAGCGGTACTATGATTGGTGACCTCCTGGGAAGTCATCGTGTTGAACCATCTATTGATGCCGCCTATTTTATTTCCTTTTATTTTTATTTTCTTTTATCATTGATGCCGAAGAACTCGGCAATCGACTCGAAAATGTCGTAGATGGGATACCTCGGACTGAAAAATATGAGCCGTGGGGCCCACCCGGCTGGTCCGCGCATCTCGTGCGGAGGCCGCACAGAAATCGCCATAACTTCACACACGATCGTTCAATTCGCCATTATGACCCCAATCCAAAAAGATCTCCGTGGCGCACGCCGAGATGAGCCCGCGGTGCATCTAGCGGGACTATCTCCGTTCATAAGTTGAAGCCTTATACACACAAAGGGGTTCGCATTGGCATAATTTGTGAAAAATCTCCAGTAGGTGCGACCATCCTAGCACACCAGATCCCATGAGAACTCTTCAGTTAAGCGTGCATGGGCGAGAGCAGTACTATGATGGGTGACCTCCTGGGTAGTTGTCGTGTTGAACTATCTGTTGATACCGCCCATTTTATTTCCTTTAATTTTAATTTTATTTTACTGTTGATATTAGAAAACTCGGCAATCGAATCCAAAAATGTCATCGATGGGATGCCTTAGACTGAAAAACATGAGTCATTGGGGCCCGCGTCACAAATCTTGTGCGGAGGCCGCAAGGAAATCGTCATAACTTCACGCACGATCTTTCGATTCACCATTATGACCCCAATCCGGAAAGATCTCCGGGTGCATGATGTGCAGATGAGCCGCAGGAGCATATGGCGGGACCCATATCTCTGATTTCGGCTATTTCAAAGTCTTACCGCAACACGGACCGGTTCCGCATGAGCATAATTTGCTACAAATCTCCAATGGGCACGACCATACCAGCACACAAAATCACATGAGAACTCTTCAGTTAAGCGTGCTTGGACAAGAGTAGTACTATGATGGGTGACCTCCTGGAAAGTTTGTTGATGTCGCCCATTTTATTTGGTTTTATTTTAATTTTATTTTACCGTTGATGCCGCAGAACTAGGAGATTGACTCTGAAAACGTCATCGATGGGATGCCTCGGACTAAAAAACACGAACCGTGGGGCCCGCACAGTTGATCCACGCATCTCGTGTGGAGGCCACTCTCCATAACTTTGCGCACAATCGTCCGATTTGCCATTATGACCCCAATCCGCCAAGATCTCCGTCGGGCGCACGACGCGCAAATGTGCCACAGGCGCATCTTGCGGACCCATTTCTCGATTTGGCTAGTTGCACCGCAGACGGATTTACATGGGCAATTTGCAAACAAATCTCTGGTAGCGGCCAGACATTAGATCCTATGAGAACTTTTCAGTTAAGCGTGCATGGGCGAGAGCAGTACTATGATGGGTGACCTCTTGGGAAGTCGTCGTGTTGCACCATCTGTTGATGCGACCCATTTTTTTATTTTTATTTTTATTTTATTTTACAGTTGATGCCAGAGAAGTCGGTGATCGACTCCGAAAACGTCATCAATGGGATGCCTTGGAATGAAAAACATGAGTCGTTGGGCACGTGCGTCAGAGCATCTCGTATGGTACGCAAATCGCCATAAGTTCACGCACAATCGTCTGATTTGCCATTATGACCCCAATACAGAAAGATCTGCGCAGGGCGCATGATGCATAGATAAGCCGCAGACATATCTTGCTGGACTTGTATCTCTGATTTCGGCTATTTCAAAACCTTACCTTGGCACAGACGGGCTCCGCATGAGCATAATTTACGGTAAATCTCCAGCGGGCATGACCGCACCAGCACACCAGTTCACATGAGAACTCTTCAGTTAAGCGTGCTTGGGCAAGATACTATGATGGGTGACCTCTTGGGAAGTCGTTGTGTTGAACCATTTGTTGATGCTGCCAATTTTATTTCCTTTTATTTTAAATTTATTTTACGGTTGACGCCGGAGAACTCAGAGATCGACTCGAAACCATCGATGAGATACCTTGGATTGAAAAACATGAGTTGTGCGCCCAGCCGTCGCATCTCGTGGAGGCCACAAAATCACCATTACTTCAAGCACGATCATCCAATTTGCCATTACGACCCCAATCCGAAAAGATCTTTGCGGGGCGCACGACGTGCAGATGAGCAGCAGATGCATCTGGCGAGACCCGTATCTTCGATTTTGGCTATTTTGAAGCCTTATCGCGGCACGGATGGGTTTCGCATGAGCACAATTTATGGCAAATCTCAAGCAGGGGCGACCGCACCAGCACACCAGATCTATGAGAACTCTTCAGTTAAGCGTGCTTGGGCGAGAGCAGTACTATGATGGGTGACCATCTGTTACCATATGTTGATGTCACGCATTTTATTTCCTTTTATTTTTATTTTATTTTACTGTTGACGCCGGAGAACTAGGCGATCGACTTCGAAAACATTGTCGATGGGATGCCTCAGACTGAAAAACATGAGCCGTGGGGCCTACTCAGCTGATTCGCGCGTGTCGTGTGGAGGCCGCACGAATATTTCCATAACTTTGCTCACAATCGTCTGATTTGCCATTATGGCCTCAATCAGATCTTGAGGCGCGTGATGCAGATGTGCAGCGGGCATCACGGAGGGACATGTATCTCGATTTTGGCTAGTTCAGAGCCTTACCCCGGCACAGATGGGTTCTGTATGAGCATAATTTGAGTAAAATCTCCAACGGGGTGACCGCACCAGCACACTAGATCCCATGAGAACTCTTCAGTTAAGCGTGCTTAGGCAACCGGCCTCCACACGAGATGTGCAGATCAGCCGTGTGGGCCACACAACTCGTGTTTTTAAGTCCTAGGCATCCCATCGATGACATTTTCGGAGTCGATCTCTGAGTTCGGCCGTGTCAACGGTAAAATAAAATAAAATGTGATGCATCAACAGATTATTCAACATGATGAGTTCCCAGGAGGTCACCCATCATAATCGCTCGCCCACGATTAAGCGATGAGTTCTCGTGGATATTATCTTGATGCGGTGCGCCCGTTAATTTTCAAATTATACTCATGGAACCCGTCCTTGCGGTAAGGCTTCAACTAGCATCGAGATCTGAACTTAGATGCGCATCGTGCGCCCCGTGGAGATCTTTCCGAATTAGGGTCATAATGGCGAATTGGACGATCGTTCACGAAGTTATTGGGATTTCCATGCGTCCTCCACACGACATGCGTGAATCAGCCGCATGGTCCCCATGACTCATGTTTCTTAGTCCGAGGCATCACATCAACGACATTTTTGGATTCGATCTCCGTGTTCTGCGGCGTCAATGGTAAAATAAAATAAAAATAAAAGGAAATAAAATGGGCGGCATCAATAGATGGTTCAACATGAAGACTTCCTCAGGTCACCCATCGCCTCTCTCATGGCGCTAAAGAGTTTTCATGGGATTTGGTGTGATAATGCGGTCACGCGCCCGGCGGAGATTTCGCGCCGCTCTTCTTCCGTCGTATGCGGTAAAGCTTCGAACTAGCCAAAATCGGAGAAACGAGACCCATCAGCCGCGTTGACCCCACGGCTTGTGTTTTTCAATCCGAGGTATCCCATCGATGATGTTTTTGGAGTAGATCTCCATATTCTGCGGCATCAATGGTAAAATAAAATAAAAATAAAAGGAAATAAAATGGGCGGCATCAATAGATGGTTCAACACGACGACTTCCCTGGACGTCACTCATCATCGTAATCTTTCTCTCAGCATGCTTAAGAGTTCTCATGATATCTGGTGTGATGGTGCAGTCGCATCCACTGGAGCTTTGTCGCAAAATATTCTCATGCGAAAATCGTCTGTGCCATAGTAATGCTTCAAAATAGCTGAAATCGGAGATATGGGACCCGCCAGATGCACCTACGGTTCATCTTTGCGTCGTGCACCTCGCAGAGATCTTTCTGGATTGGGCTAATAATGGCGAATCGGATGATCGTGCGCAAAGTTATGGCGATTTAAGTGCGGCCTTAGAACAAGATGCGCGGATCAGCCGCGTGGGCCCCACGACTCATGTTTTTCAGTCCGAAGCATCCCATCGATGATATTTTCGAAGTTGATCTCTGAGTTCTCCAGCCTCAACGGTAAAATAAAATAAAAATAGAAGGAAATAAAATGGGTGACATCAATATATAGTTCAACACGATGACTTCCCAGGAGGTTACCCATCATAATCTTTCTCGCCAAGCACGCTTAATAGAAGAGTTCTCATCGGTGTCTTGGCCATTTGGAGATTTTAAATTGTGCTTTCGAACGTCCGTGCCGTAAGGCTTCTAGCCAAAATTGAAGATCGTCACCAGATGTTTCTGGCTCATCTGTGTCATCGCCCTCGATCTTTCGGTTGGGGTCATAATGGCGAATCGGATGATGCGTGTGAAGTTATGGCGATTTCGTGCTCTCCACGAAGCTGGATCGCCACGTGGAACCCCACATATTTTTTCGGTCAGAATCCCATCGATGACATTTTCGGAGTCGATCACCGAGTTATGCGGAATTAACGGTAAAATAAAATAAAAAAATGAAAATAAAATGAGCGGCATCAACTTATGGTTCAACATGATGACTTTCCAAGAGGTCACCCGTCCTACTACTCGCAAGCGAAGAGTTATCATGGATTTATTGGTGTCGCTTTCGAAATTTCGAAATTATCCGAAACCATGCCCGCGGTAAGGCGAACTCCTCGAAGATATGCGTCAATATGCACAAACGTCGCGGCGTCGTGCGATCTTTTGGATTGAGGTAATACTGGAACGGACGATGTGCATGAAGTTATGGTGATTTTCGCGCTCCACTAAATGCGGATCAAGCGGCTACGACTCATGTTTTTTTGATCAAGCATCCCATCGATGATGTTTTGAGTCGATCGTGTTCTCGATGTGTGATAAAATAAAATAAAATAAAATAGGCATATCAGCAGATGGTTCAACACGGCGACTTCTGAGGTCACCATCATAGTAATCTCGCAAGCTTAAGAGTTCTCATGATCGGTGTCTTGTCACGATTGCGAGATTTGCCCCAAATTGTGCTCATGCGGAACGTCGCTGCGTAAGGCTTCGAACTAGGCATGGAGATATCGGACATGTGCACATGGCATGCGCGTGTGCCGCGAGATCTTTCCGGTTGATCATAAAGATGGCGGACAATTGAGCGAAGTTATTATGTGCGGCCTCTACGAGATGCGTGGATCGACGTGGGCCCCACTGTTTTTTTGGCATCCCATCGATGACCGATGGTAAAATAAAATAAAATAAAGGAAATAAAATGGGCGACATCGAATCGTTCAACACACGGACTTTAGGAGGTCACCATATGTCACACTCTCACTTGTGCAGCAAAATTAAGTTCTCTCAGTCGGTGTCTTTGGTGTGGTCACGACTCTTGGAGATTTTTCGCAAATTGTGCTCATGCAGAACCCGTCCGTGCTGCGGTAAGGTTTCGAACTAGCCAAAATCGGAGATATGTCTCCTACAAGATGCATTTGTAGCTCATTTGCACGTCGTGCGCCCCGCAGAGATCTTTCCGGATTGGAGTCATAATGGAGAATCGGACGATCTTGCGTGAAGTTATGGCGATTACTGTGTAGCCTCCGCACGAGATGCGCGGATCAGCCGCGTGGGCCCCATGACTAATGTTTTTCAGTCCGAGGTATCTCATCGACTACATTTTTGGAGTCGATCGCCGACTTCTACTGCGTCAATGGTAAAATAAGATAAAAATAAAAGGAAATAAAATGGGCATTAATAGATGGTTCAACACGATGACATCCCAAGAGGTCATCCATCATAATACTACTCTCGCCTAAGCATGCTTAACTGAAGAGTTTTCATAGGATCTGGTGTCCTGGTGCGGTCTCGCCCACTGGAGATTTAACGCAAATTGTGCTCATATGAAACCCGTCCGTGCCGTGGTAAGGCTTCGAACTAGCCAAAATTGGAGATATGAGTCCCGCCAGATGCGCCTGCGGCACATTTGCACATCATGCGCCCCATGGAGATCTTTTTGGATTGAGGTCACAATGGCAAATCAGATTATGGGTGAAGTTATGGCAATTTCCCTACAGCCTCCACACGTACAAATCAGTAGCATGGGCCTCACGGGTCGTGTTGTTCAGTCCAAGGCATCCCATTGACGAAGTTTTCGGAGACGATCGTCGAGTTCTCCGGTGTCAAAGGTAAAATATAATAAAAATAAAAGGAAATAAAATGGGCAGCATCAACAGATGGTTCAACACGATGACTTCCTAGGAGCTCACCCATCATAATCGTTTCGCCCAACATCAAGAGTTCTCATGGATCAGTGTCTTTGGGTGATCTCGCTAGAGATTTGCCACAAATTGTGCTCATGCGGAACCCTTCTATGTTGTAGTATGACTTCGAACTAGCTGAAATCAGAGATAGAAACCCGCCAAATGCGCCTGCGACTCATCTGCACATCGTGCGCCTCGCGGAGATCTTTCTAGATTGGGGTCATAATGGCAAAACGGACGATCTTGTGCGAAGTTATGGCGATTTCCATGTGGCCTCCGCACGAGATGTGCAGTCGACGTGGGCTCCACTCATCACGCATCTCATCGATGGCGTTTGGGAGTCGATCTCCAAGTTTCAAGCCAATGGTAAAATAAAATAAAATAAAAGAAATAAAATCATCAGCATCAGATGGTTCAACATGACGACTTCCCAAGAGGTCATCCATCATAGTACTCCTCTCGCCCAAGCACGCTTAATTGAAGAGTTCTCATAGGATATGGTTTCCTGGTGCGGTCGCGCCCGCTGGAGAGTTTTTACAAATTGTACTAATGTGAACCCGTCTGTGCCATGGTAAGGCTTTGAGCTAGCCAAAATTGGAGACACGAGTCCCTCCAAATGTGTCTGGGACACATATGCGCATTGTGCGCCACAGGGAGATCTTTTTGGATTAAGGTCATAATGGTGAATCAGACGTTCATGCGGCCTCCACACAAGATGCGCAGATCAGCCGCGTGGGCCTCATGGGTCATGTTTTTTTGGTCAAGCCAGCGACTTCGTCTTGAGTCGATCCGAAGTTCTCGGCGTCAACGGTAAATAAAATACAATTAAAAGGAAATAAAATGGGCGGCATCAACAGATGGTTCAATACAATGACTTCCCAAGAGGTCAACCATCATAATACTACTCTAACCCAAGCATGCTTAATTGAAGAGTTCTCATAGGATTTTCTATGCTGGTGCGGTCACGCCCGCTATAGATTTGTCAAAAATTGTGCTCTTGTGGAACCCGTCAGTGTCATAGTAAGGCTTCGAAATGGGTCATGCCAGATGCGCTTGTGGCACATCTGTGCTTTGTGCTCCCCACGAAGATCTTTTCGGATTGGGGTCATAATAGAGAATCAGATGATCATGCTTGAAGTTAGGGCAATCTCCGTGCGGCCTTACGACGCGTCGACCCGTGGTCCTACTTTTTTCGGTCAAGGAATTCCATTGATGATATTTTTGGAGTCGATATCCGAGTTCTGCGGCGTCAATGGTAAAATAAAATAAAAATAAAATAAAATAAAATAGGCGGCATCAACAAATCATTCAACACGATGACTTCCTAGGAGGTCACCCATCATAATACTACTCTCGCCCAAGCACGCTTAACTGAAGAGTTCTCATGGTATCTGGTGGTTTGGTCGCCCATTGAGATTTTTTAGCATCTGTGGAACCCATCCCCGCGGTAAGGCTTCAAACTAGTCGAAAGAGATCGTTTCGCCAGGGCTCCACGAAGCTCATCTCGCATGTCGTCGCGCGAAGATCTTCCGGTTAGGGTCATAATGGCGAATCGGACAATCTTGTGCGAAGTTATGGCAATTTCGTGCGGCCTCCGAGATGCGGATCGAGCGAGCCTCCGACTTCGTATTTTGATGAGGCATCCCTTCGATGACATTTTCAAAGTCTCTCGCAAAGTTCTGTGGCGTCAACGTTAAAATAAAATAAAAATAAAAGGAAATTAAATGGGAGGCATCAATAGATGGTTCAATACGATGACTTCCCAGGAGGTCACCCATCATAGTACTGCTCTCGCCCAATCATGCTTAACTGAAGAGTTCTCATGGGATCTGCGGTGTTGGTGCGGTCACGCCCGCTGGAGATTTGCCACAAATTGTGCTCATGCGGATCCCTTCCGTGCTGCAATAAGGTTTCAAACTAGCCAAAATCAGAGATACAGAACCCGCGAGATGCGCCACATCTGTGTGTCGTGCACCCCACAAAGATGTTTCTGAATTGGGGTCATAATGTCGAATTGGATGATCATGGGTGATGTTATGGAGATTTTTGTGCGGCCTCCGTATGATATGTGCGGATCAGCAGCGTGGGCCCACAACTCATGTTTTTCAGTCCGAGGCATCATATCGACGACATTTTCGGAGTCAATCTCTGAGTTCTCTTGCATCAATGGTAAAATAAAATAAAAATAAAAGGAAATAAAATGTGCAGCATCAACAGATGGTTCAACACGATGCATTCCCAAGAGGTCATCCAACATAATACTACTCTCGCCCAATCACGCTTAACAAATGAGTTCTCATGAGATCACGGTGTCTTTGGTGTGGCGCCCTATAGATTTAAATTGTGCTCATGTGGAACCCGTCTGCGTGGTAAGGCTTGAACTAGCCAATTGAAGATTGGTCTGGGATCGCGACACATCTGCGCATCGTGCGCCCCACGGAGACCTTTTCGAATTGGGGTCATAATGGCGAATCGGACGATCGTGAGCGAAGTTATGGTGATTTTCGTGCGGCTTCACATGAGATGCAGATATCAACCGAGTGGGCCCCACAGCTCATATTTTTCAGTCCGAGACATCTCATCAATGACATTTTTGGAGTCAATCGTCGAGTTCTCCGGTGTCATCGGTAAAATAAAAGAAAAATAAAAGGTAATAAAATGGGCGACATCAAGAGATGGTTCAACACAATAACTTCCCAGGAGGTCACCCATCATAGTACTGCCCTCACCCAAGCACGCTTAACTGAAGAGTTCTCATGGGATCTGGTGTGTTGGTGCGGTCGCGCCCGTTGAAAATTTTTCATAAATTATGCTCTTACGGAACCCATCTGTGCCGCGGTAAGGCTTCAAACTAGCCGAAATCAGTGATATGTGACCCGCCAGATGCGCCTATGACATATCTGCTCGTCGTGCGCCCCACGGAGATCTTTTCAGATTGGGGTCATAGTGGCGAATCGGAGGATCTTACGTAAAGTTATGGCAATTTTGTGGAGTCTCCGCATAAGATTCGTGGATCAGCCGAGTGGGCCCCACAGCTCAAGTTTTTCAGTCCAAGGCATCCCATTGATGACATTTTTGGAGTCGATCTCCGAGTTCTACGGAGTCAATGGTAAAATGAAATAAAAATACAAAATAAAATGGGAGGAATCAATAGATGGATCAACACGATGACTTCCAGGTCCCCATAATCTTGGTCTCTCCCAGACGCTTAAAGTGCTCTCATGGGATATAATTGCCGGGTCGCTCATGCTAGAGATTTGCTGCAAATTGTGCTTATTCGGATCCCGTCAGTGCCACGATAAGTCTTCAAAATAGCCGAAATCGGAGATATGGGTCCCGCCAGATGCGCCTACGGCTCATCTACGTCTTGTGCCCTGCGGAGATCTTTCCTGATTAGGGTCATAATGGAAAATTGGACGATCGTACATGAAGTTATGGCGATTTCCGTGTGGCCTCCGCACGAGATACGCAGATCAGCCGCGTGGGTCCCATAGCTCGTGTTTTTTTAGTCCGAGGAATCTCATTGATGACATTTTCTGAGTCGATTGTCGAGTTCTCCGGCGTCAATGGTAAAACAAAATAAAAATAAAAATAAATAAAATGGGTGACATCAACAGATGGTTCAACACGACAACTTCTGAAGAGGTCACCCATCATAGTACTGCTCTCGCCCAAGCGTATCGGTACGGTATGCCCGCTAGAGATTTTTCGTAAATTGTGCCCATGTGGAACCCTTTCATGCCGTGGTAAGGCTTAGCCAAAATCGAGATCTGGAACCCTTAGATCTTTACAACACATGCGCCATTACACCCCCGGAGATCATTATGGATTGGGGTCATAATGTCGAACGGACGATATATATTATGGCGATTTTGTTCGGCCTCTACGCACGTGTGGATCGTGGCATGACTCATCTTTTTCAGTCTGAGGCATCATATTGACGACATTTTCAGAGTCGATCTCTGAGTTCTCTGGCGACAACGAAAATATAAAATAAAATTAAAAGGAAATAAAGTGGGCGGCATCAATAGATGGTTCAATACGATGAATTCCCAGGAGGTCATCCATAATAGTACCGCTCTCGCCCAAGCACGCTTAACTGAAGAGTTCTCATGAGATCTGGTGTGCTGGTGCGGTCGCGCCCGCTGAAGATTTACCATAAATTGTGCTTATGCGGAACCCGTCCATGCAGCGGTAAGGCTTCGAACTAGCCGAAATAGGAGATATGTTTCCTGCCATATGGCCTGCGGCTCATCTGTGCACCGTGCGCCCGTGGAGATCTTTTCGGATTGGGATCATAATGGCAAATTGGACGATCTTGTGCGAAGTTATGGAGATTTCCGTGCGGCCTCCGCTCGAGACATGCGGATCAGTCACGTGGGCCCCACGGCTTATGTTTTCATTCCTAAGCATCCCATCGATGACATTTTCAGAGTCGATCGCCGAGTTCTCCGGTGTTAACCATAAAATAAAAAAAAAAGAAAATAAAATGGGCGGCATCAACAGATGGTTCAACACGATAACTTCCCAAGAGGTCACCCATTAGAGTACTACTTTCGCCCAAGCACGCTTAACTAAAGAGTTCTCATAGGATCTGGTGTGCTAGTGCGGTCGCACCCGCTGAAGATTTGTCCCAAATTGTGCTCATGCAGAACCCTTTCGTGCCGCGGTAAGGAACCGAACTAGTTGAAATCGAAGATCGAACTTCGCTAGATCGCTGCGGCATCACGTCGTCATGAGATCTTTTGGATTGGGGTCATAATGTCAAATCAGACAATCATGGGCGATGTTATGGCGATATTCATGCAGTATTCACATGATACGTGCGGATCAGCCATGTGGGCCCCATGGATCATGTTTTTCAGTCCGAGGCATCATATTGACGATGGTTTCAGAGTCGATCTCTGAGTTCTGAGGCATCAATGGTAAAATAAAATAAAAAATAAAAAATAAAATGCGTGATGGTTAAACACGAAGACTTCCTAGAAGGTCACCCATCATAGTATTGATGTCGCCCAAGCACGCTTAAGTGAAGAGTTCTCATAGGATCTTGTGTGCTGCTGCGGCTGGAGATTTGTCGTAATTTGTGCTTATGTGAAACCCGTCTGTGATGCGGTAAGGCTTCGAACTAGCCAAAATCAGAGATACGGGTCCCGCTAGATGGGCCTGTGGCACATATGCGCGTCGTTCTCCCCACGGAGAACTTTCTGGATTGGGGTCATAATGGCGAATCAGATGATCGTGCACAAAATTATGGCAATTTCCTTACAGCCTCTGCATAAGACGTGTAGATCAGCCATGTGGGCCCCACAACTCATGTTTCTCAGTCTGAGACATCCCATCGACGATGTTTTTGGAGTTGATCTCCGAGTTCTACGATGTCAACGGTAAAATAAAATGGGCGGCATCAACAAATGATTCAACACGATGACTTTCCAGGAGGTCACCCATCATAGTACTACTCTCGCCCAAGCACACTTAACCGAAGTGTTCTCGTGGGATCTGGTGTGCTAGTACGATCGCGCCCGCTGGAGATTTGCTCCAAATTGTGCTCATGCAAAACCCGTCCGTGCCGCGGTAAGGCTTCAAACTAGCTGAAATCGGAGATACGGGACCCGCCAGATGTGCCTATCGCACATCTACGCGTCGTGTGCCCCACAGAGATCTTTCTGGATTGTGATCATAAAGATGAATCGGACGATCGAGCATGAAGTTATGGCAATTTTTGTGCGGCCTCCACACGAGATGCGTGGATCAGCCATGTAGGCCCCACAGCTCGTGTTTTTTAGTCCGAAGCATCCCATCAATGACATTTTCGGTGTCGATCGCCGAGTTTCTCCATCGTCAATGGTAAAATAAAATAAAAATAAAAGAAAATAAAATGGGCGGCATTAATAGATTGTTCAACACGACGACTTCTAAGAGGTCACCCATCATAATACTACTCTCGCCCAAGCACGCTATACTGAAGAGTTCTCATACAATCTGGTGTGCTGGTGCGGTCATGCCCATAATAGATTTGCCAGAAATTGAGCTCATCTGGAACCTATCCGTGCTGCAGTAAGGCTTCGAAATAGCCAAAATCGGAGATATGTGTCCCGCCAGATGCAGCTGCGGCACATCTGCGCGTCATGCGCCCCACAGAGATATTTCCAGATTGGGGTCATAATGGCTAATCGGATGATCGTGCGCAAAGTTATGGCGATTTTTGTGTGGCCTCCACACGAGACGAGCGTATCAGCCGCTTGGGCCCCACGGCTCGTGTTTTTCAGTCCGAGGTATCACATCGATGACATTTTTGGAGTCGATCCTCGAGTTCTCCAGCGTCAATGATAAAATAAAATAAAAAAATAAAATAAAATGGGCGACATCAACAAATGGTTCAACACGATGACTTCCCAGGAGGTTACCCATCATAGTACTGCTCTCGCCCAAGCACGCTTAACTAAAGAGTCCTCATGTGTTCTGGTGTGCTCATGCCATCACGCCCGTTGGAGATTTGCCATAAATTGCGCTCATGCGGAATCCATCCGTGTCGCAGCAATGCTTCGAAATAGCCAAAATCGGAGATACGGTGCCCGCAAGATGCGCTTACGGCTCATCTGCGTGTCGTGTGCCCTGTGGAGATCTTTCCGGATTGGGGTCATAATTGTGAATCAGATGATCGTGCACGAAGTTATGGCCATTTCCGTGCGGCCTCCACACGAGTTACGCGGATCATCCGAGTGGGCCCCACGGCTCGTGTTTTTCAATCTGAGGCATCCCATTGATGACGTTTTCGGAGTCGATCGTCGAGTTCTCCGGTGTCAACGTTAAAATAAAATACAAACAAAAGGAAATAAAATCGGCGGAATCAATAGATGGTTCAACACGATGACTTCCCAGGAGGTCACCCATCATAGTACTGCTCTCGTCTAAGCTCGCTTAACCGAAGAGTTCTCATGGGATCTGGTGTGCTGGTGCGGTCGTGCCTGCTGGAGATTTGCCACAAATTATGCTCATGCGGATCCCGTCCGTGCCGTCGTAAGACTTCGAACTAGCGGAATCTGAGGTCCAGCGCTTTGTGGCTCATCTATGCATCGTGCACCCCATAGAGATCTTTTTGGATTGGGGTCATAATGGCGAATCGACGATCATGCACGAATTTATGGCAATTTCGTGCAGCCTCCACACGAGATGCGCAGATCAGCCGAGTGGGCCCCATGGCTCGTGTTTTTCAATCCGATGTAGCCCATCGATGACATTTTTGGAGTTGATCGCCGAGTTCTCCGGTGTCAACGTTAAAATAAAATACAAATAAAAAGAAATGAAATGGGCAGCATCAACAGATGGTTCAACACTACAACTTCCCAGGAGGTCAACCATGATAGTACTGCTCTCGCCCAAGCACACTTAACTGAAGAGTTCTCATAGGATTTGGTGTCTTTGTGCGTCGCTTCTTCGGTAAATTATGCTCATTCAACCCTTCGTCTATGGTAAGGCGATATAGTCAAAATCAGATACGGGTCCCGGATGTTGTTGTGGCTCATCACCGTTGTGCGCCAGATCTTTTGGATTGGGGTCATAATGGCGAATCCATGCGTGCGAAGTTATGGCGATGCATGCGGCCTCCAGTGCGAGATCGTGGAACCGCGTGGGCCTCACGGCTCGTATTTTTCAATCCGAGGATGACGTCTACAAAGTCAATCTCTAAGTTCTGCTGTGTGAACGGTAAAATAAAATAAAAATAAATGAAAATAAAATGGGCGGCATCAAAAGATGGTGCAACACGATGACTTCCTAGGAGGTCACCCATCATAGTACTGCTCTCGCCCAAGCATGCTTAACTGAAGAGTTCTTATGTGATTTGGTGTGCTGGTGCGGTCGCGCCCGCTGAAGATTTGCCACAAATTATGCTTATGCAGAACCCATCCGTGCCATGGTAAGGCTTCAAAATAGCCAAAATCGGAGATACGGGTCCTACCAAATGTGCCCACAGCTCATTTGCACGTCGTGTGCCCCACAGAGATCTTTCCGGATTGGGGTCATAATGGCGAATGACATGGTCATTCGCGAAGCTATGGTGATTTCCATGAGGCCTCCACACGAGATGCGCAGATCAGTCGCGTGGGCCCCACAGTTTGTATTTTTCAGCCCGAGGCATCCCATCAATAACATTTTCGGAGTCAATCGCCGAGTTCTCTGGCATCAACAGTAAAATAAAATAAAAATAAAAGAAAATAAAATGGGCGGCATCAGCAGATAGTTCAACATGACGGGTTTCTAGGAGATCACACATCATAGTACTGCTCTTGCCTAAGTATGCTTACCTGAGGAGTTCTCATGTGATCTGATGTGCTGGTGCGGTCGCCCTCGCTGGAGATATGCAGCAAATTGTGCGTATGTGAAACCCGTCCGTGCCGAGGTAAGGCTTCGAAGTAGCCAAAATCAGAGATACAGGTCCCGCGAGATGCCCCTTTGGCACATATGCATGTCGTGCACCCCACGGAGATCTTTCCGGATTGGGGTCATAATCGTGAATCGGACGATCATGCGTGAAGTTATGGAGATTTTTGTGCGGCCTCCACAAGAGATGAGCGGATCAGCCACGTGGGCCCCATGACTTGTGTTTTTCATTCAGAGGTATCCCATCTACGACGTTTTCGGAGTCGATCGTCGAGTACTCCAGCGTCAATGGTAAAATAAAATAAAAATAAAAGTAAATAAAATGGGCGACATCAACAGATGGTTCAACACGACGACTTCCCAAGAGGTCTCCCATCATAGTACTGCTCTCTCCCAAGCACGCTTAATTGAAGAGTTCTCATGTCATCTGGTGTGTTGGTGAGGTCACCCGTCAGCGTTGCGTTAAGGCTTCGTAATAGCGAGAAATGGTCGGTCCGAGATCGCTGCGCTCACTAGCATCATGCCAGACATCTTTTGGATTCGTCATAAAGCGAATCGGACGATCGAACGCGCGGATCATCAATGGGCCCCGTTCATGTTTTTTCGATGCATCCCATCAACAATGTTTTTGGAGTCGATCATCGAGTTCTCTAGCGTCAATGATAAAATAAATTAAAAATAAAATGAAATAAAATGGGCAGCATCAATAGATCGTTCAACAAGACGACTTTCAGGAGGTCACCCATCATGGTATGGCTCTCGCCCAAGCACGCTTAACTTATGAGTTCTCATGGGATCTGGTGTGCTGGTGCGATTGCGCCCACTGGAGATTTTCTATAAATTGAGCTCATCCGGAACCTGTCTGTGCCGCAATAAGTCTTCAAAATAGCTGAAATCGGAGATACGGGTCCTGCCATATGTGCCTGTGGTGCATCTGCACGTCGTGCGCCCAGTGGAGATCTTTCCGAATTGGGGTCCTAATGGTGAATCGAATGATTGTACGTGAAGTTATGGTGATTTACGTGTGGCGTCCACACGAGACGTGCGAATCAGCCTAGTGGGCCCCACGGCTCGTGTTTTTTAGTCCGAGATATCCCATCCATGACATTTTCAGAGTCGATCGTCGAGTTCTCCGGTGTCAACGTTAAAATAAAATACAAATAAAGGGAAATAAAATGCGCAGCATCAACAGATGGTTCAATACGATGACTTCCTAGGAGGTCGAATCATTCGCCTGCAAGCATACTTAGCGAAGAATTCTCATGATGGTGTGGTGTGGTCACGTCATAGATTTACCATAAATTGTCCTCAACCCGCATCGATAAGGCTTCGAAATAGCAATCGTTACGAGTCCCGAATGCACCTTTGCATCGCGTCATCTTACTAAGATTTTTTATTGGGGTCATAATGGCGAATCGGACGATTGTGCATGAAGTTATGGTGATTTCCATATGGCCTCCACACGAGAGGCATGAACCGATTGCGTGAGCCCCACGGCTCATGTTTTTCAGTCCGAGGCATCCCATCAATGACGTTTTCAGAGTCGATCGCCGAGTTCTCCAGCATCAACGATAAAATAAAATAAAAATAAAAGAAAATAAAATTGGTGGCATCAACAGATGGTTCGACATGATGACTTTTCAGGAGGTCACCCATCATAGTACTGCTCTCGCCCAAGCACGCTTAACTGAAGAGTTCTCATTTGATATGGTGTGCTGGTGCAGTTGCGCCCATTGGAGATTTGCCATAAATTGTGCTCATGCGGAACTCGTCCGTGCCTCGGTAAGGCTTCCAAATAGCCAAAATCGGAGATACGGGTCACGCCAGATGTGCCTTTGGCACACCTGCTCTTTGTGCGCCCCGCGGAGATATTTCCGAATTGGGGTCATATTGGCGAATCGGATGATCGTGTGTGAAGTTATGGCGATTTTCGTGTGGCCTTCTCACGAGATGCGTGGGCCCCACGACTCGTATTTTTCAATCTGAGGCATCCCATATACAATGTTTTTGGAGTTGATCGCCAAGTTCTCTTGCGTCAACAATAAAATAAAATAAAAATAAATGGAAATAAAATGGGTGGCATCAATAGATGGTTCGACACGATGACTTCCCAGGAGGACACCCATCATAGTACTGCTCTAGCCCAAATTCACTTAACTAAATAGTTCTCATGGGAACTAGTGTGCTGTTGCGGTCAGGCCCGCTAGATATTTGCAACAAATTATGCTCATGCTGAACCCGTATGTGTCGCAGTAAGGCTTTAAAATAGCCAAAATCAAAGATATGGGTGACGCCAGATGCTCCTGTGACTCATCTGCTCATCGTGCTCCCCGCAGAGATCTTTTCGGATTGGGGTCATAATGGCAAATCAAACGATCGTGCATGAAGTTATGACAATTTCCTTGGAGTTGCGTGGGCCCCACAGATCATTTTTTTTAATCCAAGGCATCCCATCAATGCCAATTTCAGAGTCGATCGTTGAGCTCTCTAGCGTCAACGATAAAATAAAATAGAAATAAAATGGGTGCCATCAACAGATGATTCAACATGATGACTTCCCAAGAGATCACCCATCATAGTACTGCTCTCGCCCAAGCACGCTTAACAGAAGAGTTCTCTTGGGATGTGCTGTGCTGGATTGGTCACGCCCGATAGAGATTTGCCGCAAATTGGCCTCATACGGAACCCGTCCGTGTCACGGTAAGGCTTCGAAATAGCTAAAATCGAGAATCGAGGTCCATTAGATGCGCTTTTGGCCATCAGGAGTAATCTATCTTTACGGATTATGGTCATAATGGCGAATCGGACGATCGTGTGCGAAGTTATGGGGATTTCCGTGCGGCCTCCCCACGAGATGAGCAGATTAGCAGCGTGGGCCCCACGACTTGTGTTTTTCAGTCAAAGGCATCCCATAGACGACATTTTTGGAGTCGATCTCTGAGTTCTGCGGCATAAATGGTAAAATAAATTAAAAATAAAAGAAAATAAAATGGGCGGCATCAACAGATGGTTCAACACGATGACTTCCCAAGAGGTCACCCATCATAATACTGATCTCACCCAAGCACGCTTAACTGAAGTGTTCTCATGGGATCTAGTGTGTTGGTGCGATCACTCCCGCTGGAGATTTGCTGTAAATTGTGCTCATGTGGAACCCGTCCGTGCCGCAGTAAGGCCTCAAAATAGCTGAAATCGAAGATACGGGTCCCGCCAAATGAGCCTTTGGCTCATCCACGTGTCATGCACCCCGCAAAGATCTTTTTGGATTGGGCTCATAATGGCGAATTGGATGATCGTGCAAGAAGTTATGGTGATTTTCTTGCGACCTTCGGATGAGACGCACGGATCAGCCTAGTGGGTCCCACAGCTAGCATTTTTCAGTCTAAGGTATCCCATCGATGACGATTTCGTAGTCAATCGCCAAGTTCTCCGGCGTAAATAATAAAATAAAATAAAAATAAAAATAAATAAAATGGGCGGCATCAACAGATGGTTCAACACGATATCTTCCCAAGAGATCATCCATCATAGTACTGCTCTCGCCTAAGCACGCTTAATTGAAGAGTTCTTATGGGATCTGGTGTGCTGGTGCGGTTGCACTCGCTATAGATTTGTCACAAATTGTGCTCATATGAACCCGTATGTGTTGCGGCAAGGCTTCGAAATAGCCGAAATCGGAGAGACGGGTCCTGCCAAATGCGCCTTTGTCACATCTACGCCTCATGCGCCCCACGGAGATCTTTCTGAATTGGGATCATTATAGTGAATCGAATGATTATGCACGTAGTTATGGCGATTTTTGTGCCGCCTCCACACGAGACGTGCGGATCAACCTACTTGGCTCCACGACTCATGTTTTTCAGTCTGAGGCATCCCATCGATGACATTTTCGGAGTCAATCACTGAGTTTTTTGGCATCAATGTTAAAATAAAATACAAATAAAAGGAAATTAAATGCATCATTTTAACATATGATTCAACACGATGAATTCCCAGGAGGTCATCCATCATAGTACTGCTCTCGCCTAAGAATGCTTAATTGAGGAGATCTCATGGGATCTGGTGTCCGGTGCCCGCCGCTGGAGATTTTTAACCAGCTCATGCGAACCCATCCGTCAGGTAAGGTTTCAACTAGCCAAAATCGGAGATACGTGTCCCACCAGATGCCCCTGCGGCTCATCTGTATGTCGTACGCTCCACGGAGATCTTTCCAGATTGAGGTCATAATGGTGAATCGGATGATCGTGCGAGAAGTTATGGTGATTTTCGTGTGGCCTCCACACGAGATGCACGGATCAGTCAAGTGGGTCCCATGACTCGTGTTTTTCAGTCCGAGGTATCCCATCGATGATATTTTCAGAGTTAATCTCTGAGTTCTCCAGCATCAACGGTAAAATAAAATAAAAATAAAAGGAAATAAAATGGGCGGCATCAACAGATGGTTCAACACGACGACTTCCAGGAGGTCACCCATCATAGTACTGTTCTCTCCCAAGCATGCTTAACTGAAGAGTTCTCATGAGATCTGGTGTGCTGGTGCGGTCGCGCCCACTGGAGATTTGTCACAAATTGTGCTCATCCGGAACTTGTCCGTGTTGTGGTAAGGATTTAAATAGCTGGAATAAGAGATATGTGTCCCGCCAGATGCACATGCGCTCATCTGTGCATCGTGCACCCCGCGGAGATCTTTTTGAATTGGGGTCATAATAGCGAATTGGATGATCGTGTACGAAGTTATGGTGATTTTTGTGCAACCTCCACACGAGACGCGTGGATCAGCCTATTGTGCCTCACGACTCATGTTTTTCAGTCTGATGCATCCCATCGATGACATTTTTAGAGTCGATCGCCGAGTTCTCTGGCATCAATGGTAAAATAAAATAAAAATAAAAGGAAATAAAATGGGCGACATCAATAGATTGTTCAACCTTCTAGTGATTTGCCAGAAATTAAGCTCAATCGGAACCCGTCCGTGCCGTGGTAAAGCTTCGAAAGAGCCAAAATTAGAGATACGGGTCCCATCGGATGTGTCTGAGGCACATCTGCGTGTCATGCGCCCTGTGGAGATCTTTCCAGATTGGGGTCATAATGACAAATCAAATGATTGTGCACAAAGTTATAGAGATTTTCGTGCGGCCTACACACGAGACACGCGGATCAGCCTAGTGGGCCCCACCACTCATGTTTTTCAGTCTGAGGCATCCCATCGATAATATTTTTGGAGTCGATCATCGAGTTCTCCAGCATCAACATTAAAATAAAATACAAATAAAATAATATAAAATGCATGGCATCAACAGATGATTCGATACGACGACTTCCTAGGAGGTCACGCATCATAGTACTGTCTCGCTCAAGCATGCTTAATTAAAGAGTTCTCATGGGATCCGCGTGTCCTGCGTCGTGCATTGGAAATTTCGCAAATTGTGCTGCGCGAACCGCCCATGCCGCGTGGCTTTGAATTAGCTGAAATTAGAGATACGTGTCCCGCCAAATGCACCTGTGGCTCATCTGAGTGTCGTGCGCCCCACGGAGATCTTTGCAGATTGGGGTCATAAGGGTGAATCGGACGATCATGCACAAAGTTATTGCGATTTTCATTTGGCCTCCACATGAAACGCGCTGATCAGCCGAGTGGGCCCCATGGTTCGTGTTTTTCAGTTCAAGGCATCCCATAAACGACGATTTCAGAGTCGATCTCTGAGTTCTCCGGCATCAACGGTAAAATAAAATAAAAATAATAGGAAATAAAATGGGCGACATCAACAGATGGTTCAACACGATGACTTCCCAGGTGGTCACCAATCATAATATCGCCTCGCCAAGCACGCTTAACAAGAGTTCTCGGATCCGTGCCGGTGCGTCACCCGGAGATTTGTCACAAATTATGCTGATGCGGATCCCGTCCGTGCCATGGAAAAGCTTCGAAATAGCCTAAATCGGAGATACGGGTCCCACCAGATGCGCTTGCGGCTCATCTGCTAGTCGTGAGCCCCGCGGAGATTTTTTTGGATTGGGGTCATAATGGTGAATTAGACGATTGTGCGTGAAGTTATGATGATTTCCATGCGACCTCCGCACGCGATGCGCGGATCAACCGCGTGGCCCCTACAAGTCATGTTTTTCAGTCTGAGGCATCCCATCATAGTACTTCTCTCACCCAAGCACGCTTAATTGAGGAGTTCTCATGGGATATGGTGTGCTGGTGCGGTCGCCCCTGCTAGAGATTTGCCACAAATTGTGATCATGGGAAACCCATCGCAGAAGGCTAGCCAAAATCGAGATACGGTCCCACCAAATGCACCACATACGATTATGCACCTCGAGATCTTTCCGATTATAGAATTGGCGATCGTAGCGGTTATGGTGATTTTGTGTGGCCTCCACACGACATGGTGCTGTATGCCCCACGACTGTGTTTTTCACAGGCATCCCATCGATGAGTTGATCATCGAGTTCGCCAACGATAAAAAATAAAATAAAAAAAGGAAATAAAATGGGCTCAACAGATGGTTCAACACGACTGAGTTCTCCCATCATAGAACTACTCTCGCCCAAGCACACTTAATTGAAGAGTTCTCATGTGATCCGGTCTGTACACGCACCGGAGATTTGCCGTAAATTATGCTCATATAAACCCGGCGTTACCGCAAGGCTTCAAAGCCAAAACTAGAGATGCGGGTCCAACCAGATGTGCCTGCAGCTCATCTGTGCGTCGCGTGCCCCGCAGAGATCTTTCTAGATTGGGGTCATAATGGCGAATCGAATGATCGTGCGTGAAGTTATGGTGATTTTCGTGCAGCCTCCACACGACGCTGGATCAATGGGCGACGGCCGTGTTTTTCAATCCGGTGGTGACCCATCTATGACGTTTTAAGAGTCGATCACTGAGTTCTTCGGCGTCAATGATAAACTAAAATAAAAATAAAAGGAAATAAAATGGGCGGCATGAACAGATGGTTCAAAATGACGACTTCCCATGAGGTCACCCATTATAGTACTGCTCTCGCCTAAGCAAGCTTAACTGAAGAGTTCTCATAGGATCTAGTGTGCTGGTGCGGTCGCACTAGCTGGAGATTTGCTGCAAATTATGCTCATGTGAAACTCATCTGTGCACTGGTAAGGCTTCGAGCTAACTGAAATTGGAGAAACGAGTCCCGCTAGATGACAGATCACATCCGCATTATCGGCAGGATCTTTTGGATTGGGTCATAATGGCAACCAAGATCGCACGGTTATGGCGATTTTCATGCGCTCCACGACGACTCGCGGATCAATGGGCCCCGCTGCTTGTGTTTTTCGCCGAGGCATCCCATGACGACATTTTGGAGTCAATCGATGAGTTCTCCGGAATCAATGGTAAAATAAAATAAAAATAAAAGGAAATAAAAAGGGCGGCATCAACAGATGGTTCAACACTACGACTTCCCAGGAGTTCAACTATCATAGTACTGCTCTCGCCCAAGCACGCTTAATTGAAGAGTTCTCATGTGATTTGGTGTGTTGGTGCGGTCGCTCCCTCTAGAGATTTGCCATAAATTATGCTCATGCAGAACCCGTCTGTGCTGCGGTAAGGCTTTGAAATTGCCTAAATCGGAGATACGGGTCCTGCCAGATGCACCTTTGGCACATCTGTACGTCATGCGCCCCACGGAGATCTTTTCGGATTAGGGTCATAATATTGAATCGAACGATCGTGCGCAAAGTTATGGTGATTTCCTTGCGGCCTCCACACAAGATGCACGAATCAGCCACGTGGGCTCCATGACTAGTGTTTTTTTATTCCGAGGAATCCCATCGATGACGATTCGGTGTCGAAGTTCTCGGCAACATAAAATAAAATAAAAATAAAAGGAAATAAATGGCATCAAGAGATGGTTCAACACGACGACTTCCTAGGAGTTCAACCATCATAGTACTACTCTCACCCAAGCACGCTTAATTAAAGAGTTCTCATGTGATCTGGTGTGCTGGTGCAGTCACGCCCGCTAGAGATTTGCCGCAAATTATGCTCATGCAGAACCCATCCATGCCGCGGTAAGGCTTCAAAATTGCCAAAATCAGAGATACAGGTCCCGCCAGATGCACCTTTGGCACATCTGTGCATCATGCGCCCTGCAGAGATCTTTCCGGATTGGGCTCATAATGGTGAATCGATCGCGCGCGGAAGTTATGATGATTCGCGGCCTCCATGAATGCAGATCATCCACGGGCCCCACAACTCATGTTTCTTAGTCCGAGGCATCCCATCGATGACATTTTGGAGTATCGCCGAAGTTCCTACATCAATGGTAAAATAAAATAAAATAAAAGGAAATAAAAGCATCATCAACAGATGGTTCAACATGATGACTTCCGAGGTCACCCATCATATCGCTTGCCCAAGCACGCTTAATCAAGAGTTCTCATGTGATCTGTCGGTGGGATCGCACTGGATATTTGTCAAATTATGCTCATGCGAACCCTTACATGCCACCGTAAGACTTAAAAAAATAGAAATCGGTGGGACCCAGATGCTTTGCAGCCATCTTTCTGGCGCCGCAAAGATCTTTCCATTGGGATCATAATGGCAATTAACGATCGCGGCCGGTTAGGATTTTCGCGCTCCACAATGCGGATCGCCATGTGGGCCCCACGGTCATGTTTAGTCCGAGGCATCTCATATGACATTTTGAGTCGACCAAGTTCTCCGATCAACGTTAAAATAAAATAAAATAAAAGGAAATAAAATGGGCAAATCAAGATGGTTCAACACGACGACTTCGAGGTCACCCATCATAGATCGACCCAAGCACGCTTAATCAAGAGTTCTCATGGATCTGGGTGTGTGCGTCACCGGAGATTTTCCACAAATTGTGCTCATGCTAAAAATCATCCATGCCCCGAAGGCTTCAATAGCCAAAATCGAGATACCCGTCGATGCTCGCAGATCTTTCCGATTGTCATAAAGGTGAATCGGACGACGCAGTTATGGTAATTTCAGGCCTCCACACGAAGATGCTGATCACCGGGCCCCACTGGCCGTGTTTTTCACCGAGGCATCCCATTGATGAAATTTTGGAGTTGACAAAGTTCTCCAAAGGTCAACGTTAAAATAAAATAAAATAAAAGGAAATAAAATGGGCGAATCAACAGATGGTTCAACACACAACTTCCCGAGGTCACCCATCATAAGATCGCTTCCTCGCCAAGCTCGCTTAATTGAAGAGTTCTCATGGGATCTGGTGTGCAGGTGAGGTCGCACCCGCTGGAGATTTGCCAGAAATTATGCTCATGCGGAACCCGTCTGTGCCACGGTAAGGGTTCGAACTAACTGAAATTGGAGATACAGGTCCTGCCAGATGCACCTACGGCACATCTATGCATCATGCACCCCATGGAGATCTTTCCGGATTGGGGTCATAATGGCGAATCGAATGGCGGTTTGACGATTTTGCGCTCACACACGATGAGATACCGAATGGCTCATGTTTTTTCACCAGTATCCCATCGATGACATTTTGAGTCGATCATCGAAGTTCAACGTTAAAAATAAAATAAAAGGAAATAAATGTGCGATCAACAGATGGTTCAACACTATAACTTCCCGAGGTCACCATCATAAGATCGCTTCAAGCACGCTTAACTAAAGAGTTCTCATGATCGGCCGGTGTGTTTGCCGGTTTTTGCAAATTGTGCTCATGAACCCGCGCCGCGGTAAGGCTTCAATAGTCAAAATCGAGATACGGTCCCGCCAGCACGCATGGCTCATCTACGCGTAGTGCGCCCCACAGAGATCTTTCCGGATTGGGGTCATAATGGTGAATCGGACGATCATGCGTGATGTTATGGATGTGCGCCTCCACACGAGATGCGATGGACCAGGCCCCTATTTTCAATCCGAGGATGACGCATTGAGTTGATCTCCGAAGTTCTCTGGTCAATGGTAAAATAAAATAAAAATAAAAGGAAATAAAATGGGCGCATATAGATTCAACATGACTTCCTAGAGGTCACCCATCATAAGATCGCTTCCTCGCCCAAGCACGCTTAATCAAGAGTTCTGTGATATGGTGGCCGGTCACGTTGAAGATTTGCAAATTATGCTTATGCAGAACCCGTCCGTGCCATGGTAAGGCTTCAAAATAGCCAAAATCGGAGATACGGGTCCCACGAGATGTGCCTATAGCTCATCCGCACATCGTGCGCCCCGCAGAGATCTTTCCGAATTGGGGTCATAATGGCGAATGGCACGGTCGTTCGCGAAGTTGTGGCAATTTCCATGAGGCCTCCACACGAAATGCGCAGATCAATCGCGTAGGCCCCATAGCTTGTATTTTTCAGTCCAAGGCATCCCATCAATAACATTTTGACACCGAAGTTCTCAAGATCAACAACAAAATAAAATAAAAATAAAAGGAAATAAAATGGATCAACAGATGGTTCAACACGATGACTTCCGTGAGATCACCCATCATAAGATCGCTTCGCCAAGCACGCTTAATCAAGAGTTCTCATGTGATCTAGTGGCCGGTGTGCGTCACGCCGGAGATTTGCAGAAATTGTGCTTATGAAACCCGTCTGCGCAGGTAAGGCTTCAAAATAGCCAAAATTGGAGATATGGTCCCAAGATGCACCTCGCACATCTCATGCTATGCCTGGAGATCTTTCCGATTGGGGTCATAATGGCGAATCGACGATCGTGGCGGAAGTTATGGTGATTTCTGTGTGGCCTCCACACGAGATGCGCGACCAGGCCCCATGACTCATATTTTTTTGAGGTATCCCATCTAGACATTTTCGAGTCGACCACGAAGTTCACATCAACGTAAAATAAAATAAAAAGGAAATAAAATGGGCGGCATCAACGATGGTTCAACACATGACTTCCCGAGGTCACCCATCATAAGATCGCTTCCCAAGCACGCTTAATCAAGAGTTCTCATGTGGTGTGTTGGTGTGGTCACCCCCGTTGGATATTTATCACAAATTGTGCTCATGCAAACCCGCCGCGTATAAGGCTTCAAATAGCCAAATCGAGATACGTGTCTCGATGCGCTGCTCATACGGCCTGCCCCTAGATCTTTCTGATTGTGGTAATAATGGCGAAATCGGATCATGCTAACTTATGGATTTCGCGGCGCTTAACAGATGCGCACCGGGCCCTCATGTTTTAGTCCGAGGCATCCCATCGACATTTTGAGTCGATCGAAGTTCAGCCACGATAAAATAAAATAAAAAAAAAATGAAATAAAATGGGCGCATCAACGATGGTTCAACACGATGACTTCCGTGAGGTCACCCATCATAAGACGCTTCACCCAAGCACGCTTAATCAAGAGTTCTCATGGGATCCGTGTGTGCGCGGTGCCAGAGATTTACAAATTGTGCTATAGAACCCCCCGCTGCAACAAGGTTTCAAAATAGGAAATGAGATACGTCCCACCATATATGCTCTGGCCCGCATCGCCGTACCTGCGGAGATCTTTCCGATTAGTCAGGAATCGAATCGTGCGAAGTTATATTATTTTTATGGCGCCACAGGTGCGTGGATCGCCTCAGGGGCGACGACATGTTTTTAGTCCGAGGCATCCCATTGATGACATTTTGAGTCGATCGCCGAAGTTCTCGTCAATGTAAAAATAAAATAAAAATAAAAGGAAATAAAATGTGATCATCAACACGATGACTCCTAGAGGTCACCCATCATAAGATCTCGCCAAGCACGCTTAATCAAGAGTTCTCATGTGATGGGTGCGTCACGCCCGCTAGAGATTTGCACAAATTATGCTCATGAACCCATGTGCCGAAGGCTTCAAATAGTAAAATTAATATATGAGTCCACCGACCGGCATATATCGCCACGCCACGAGATTTTTTGATTGGGTCATAATGAATCGGAATTGTTATGGTGATTTCATACTCCACACGAGGCATGCCGCATCGTGGCCCATGACTCATTTTTTTCAAGGCATCCCATCAACATTTTCGCATCCGAAGTTCTCCGATCAATGGTAAAATAAAATAAAAATAAAAGGAAATAAAATGCGCATCAACAGATGGTTCAACATGAGACTTCGGAGGTCACATAAGATCGCTCAAGCACGCTTAATTGAAGAGTTCGCGTGATATGGGTGCCGCGTCCCACCGGAGATTTGCAATAAATTATGCTCATGCGGAACTCGCCCGTCTAAGGCTCAAATCGAGATAATGGTCATGCGATGTTTTGGCACACCGCATCGCGCCCCACGAGATATTTTCGATTGGGGTCATAATGGCTAATCGACGATCGCAAGTTATGGTAATTTTGTGCGCTCACGAGATGCGTGGATTAGCCGCATGGGGCCCCACGCTCGTTTTTTCAACCGAGGCATCCCAAATGTTTTGAGTCGATCCGAAGTTCTCTCGCCAACAATAAAATAAAATAAAATAAAAAAGGAAATAAAATGGGCGCATCAAATGGTTCAACACGATGACTTTGAGGTCACCCATCATAAGATCACTCGCCCAAGCACTTAATAGTTCTCATGGATCGGTGTGCTGTCGCCGCTAGAGCGCAAATTGTGCTCATGCTAAACCCGATGCTGGCTTCAAATAGCCAAAAAGATAGGTCGCCTATCGACTTTATCGCTGATCAGATCGAATATAATTGAATGATTGGGTTGAAATGGCTCGATGAGATGCCAGACAGTTCATTTCTCATGCATCAATCGCATCCCCAATGGAGTATATTTAAAAAAATAAAATAGAAATAAAATGGGCTCATCAATGATGATTCAACACCACAACTTCCTGAGATCACCCATCATATATTACTAGATCGAGATACAAAGTCGCTGGGCAAATTTCAAGTATCTGAGTATGCGCAGATCTTTCTGGATTATGGTCATAATGGTGAATCAGACGATCATGCATGAAGTTATGGTGATTTGTGCCTCCACACAGATGCAATGCCCCCACTCATGTTTTTCTGAGGCATCCATCATCGACATTTTGAGTCGATCGAAGTTCTCGCATCAATGGTAAAATAAAATAAAAAAAAAATAAAATGGGCGAATCATCAATGATGGTTCAACATGACTTCCCAAGAGGTCACCCATCATAAGATCGCTTCGCCGCACGCTTAATCAAGAGTTCTCATTAAATCTGGTGTGTTGGTGCGATCGCGCCCGCTAGAGATTTGTCGCAAATTGTGCTCAAACCGTCTGCCGCTGTAAGCTTGAAAAATAAATCGAGATAATGGTCCCGCGCCTTTGGCCCGCTCATCGTATCCGGATCTTTCTGATTGGGGTCATAATGGTGAATCAGATGATCGTGCGTGAAGTTATGTGCTTTTTTATGCGCCTCCACTGAACATCAGACGCCATGTGCCCCATGGCCATTTTTTTTTCAGAGGCATCCCATCGACGTTTTGAGTCGATCCGAAGTTCTCCAACAATGGTAAAATAAAATAAAAATAAAGAAATAAAATGCGATCAATAGATGGTTCAAGATGACTTCCCAAGAGGTCACCCATCATAAGATCGCTCTCCCAAGCACGCTTAATCAAGAGTTCTCATGGATTTGTGTGTCGCTCACCGAGATTTGTCGCAAATTATGCTCATGGGAAACTCCGTGGTGCGCAAGGTTTCAAATAGCCAAAATCGAGATATGTCCCGCCGATGCGCGCTGCATCATCTCGTGCATCGCCCGCGGAGATCTTTCGATTGGGGTCATAATGGTAATCGGACCATCGCGGCAAGTTATGGTGATTTTGCGGCCTCCATGATCGATCAACTTGGGGCCCCGCCTTTTTTCACCCGAGGCATCCCATCGATGATTTTTCGAGTTGATCGCCGAAGTTCTCCTCAACGAAAATAAAATAAAAATAAAAGGAAATAAAATGGGCATCAAGATGGTTCAACACGATGACTTCTGTGAGGTCACCCATCATAAGATCGCTTCGCCAAGCACGCTTAATCAAGAGTTCTCATGATCCGTTGGTGGTCACGCCCGCTGGAGATTTCGCAAACTCATGTGGAACCCGCGTGGTAAGGCTTCAAATAGTCAAAATCGAGATACGTCCGCGATGCACCACCCATCTCGATCGGCGCTCGCAGATCTTTCGAATGGTGAATCGATGATCGCGCGTGAAGTTATGGCGATGCGGCCTCCACACAGATGCGCGGATTACCGGGGCCCCAATGTATTTTTTAGTCCGAGGCATCCCATCGATGACATTTTAGGAGTCGATCTCCAAGTTCTCCGACGTCAACACTAAAATAAAATAAAAATAAAAGGAAATAAAATGGGCATCATCAATAGATGGTTCAACATGACGACTTCCTAGGAGGTCACCCATCATAAGATCGCTCGCCAAGCACGCTTAACAAGAGTTCTCATATGGTGTGCCGCGCGGTGCGCAGAGATTTGCCGCAAATTATGCTCATTCGGAACCCATCCATGCCGCTGTAAGGATTCCAAATAACCGAAATTGGAGATACGGGTCCCACCACTTGCATTATGCGCTCATCGGTGCACCCCCGCAGATCTTTCCGTAATTGGGGCAAAGTTATGGCGATTTCTTTGCTCACAGACGCTGCGATCCGCGTGGCCCCATGGCTCGCCAAGGCATCCCATCAACATATTTTGAGTCGATCGAAGTTCTCCACATCAATGGTAAAATAAATAAAATAAAAATAAAAGGAAATAAAATGAGTGCATCAATGATGGTTCAACATGATGACTAAGAGGTCACCCATCATAAGATCGCTGCCCAAGCACGCTTAATCAAGAGTTCTCATGGGATCTCGTGCGGTGCTGGCCTGGAGATTTGCCAAATTGTGCTCATGTGGAACCATCCGTGCGCTAAGGCTTCAAATAGCCAAATCGAGAAGATCCCGCCAGATGCGACCATCTCGCGCGAACGGAGATCTTTCGATTGGGGTCATAATGGCAAATCGACGATCATGCGCAAGTTATGATTATGTGGCCTCACGAGATGAGGATCAGCGTGGGGCCCCACGGCTCGTTTTTTTCAGGCATCCCATCAACGACGCTGAGTATCACCGAAGTTCTCCGTCAACGGTAAAATAAATAAAAAATAAAAGGAAATAAAATGGGCACATCAACAGATGGTTCAACACGATGACTTCGAGGTCACCCATCATACTTTTCTCGCCAAGCGCTTAATCAAGAGTTCTCATGGATTTGTGTGTGCGGTCGCACACCGAGATTTGCCACAAATTATGCTCATGTGGAACCCGCATGCCACGGTAAGGTTTCAAAAATCGGAGATATGGTCCCGCCAGATGATGCGCATCTCGCGCTCAGAGATCTTTCCAATTGGGGTCATAATGTCAATCGGACGACGTGAAGTTATGGTGATTTTCATGCGCTTCCACACGAGACATCGCTCGCGGCCCCACAACATTTTTTCACCGAGGCATCCCATCAATATTTTCGAGTCGATCACCGAAGTTCTCCGCCAATGGTAAAAATAAAATAAAATAAAAGGAAATAAATGGGCATCAAGATGGTTCAACACGATGACTTCCAGAGGTCACCCATCAGATACTTCAAGCACGCTTAATCAAGAGTTCTCATGGATGCCGGTATAGTCTACGGAGATTTGCCAAATTGTGCTCATGCGAACCCTGCTCGCGCGGTAAGGATTCAAATATCGAAATGAGATACGGTCCCACCGATGCACTCACATCATCCGCCCCACAAGATCTTTTGATTAGTCATAATGGGAATCGATGATCCGGCGTTATGATGATTTGTTCCGACGGGTGCACCTAATCACCACGCAGCCCCACGCTCGTTTTTTCAAAGGCATCCCATCGATGTTTTCGTGAGTCGATCTCCGAAATAAAATAAATAAAATAAAATAAATGGGCGTAATCAACAGATGGTTCAACACGATGACTTCCAGAGGTCACCCATCATACATCGCTCGCCCAAGCGCACTTAACCAAGAGTTCTCATGGATCGCAGGCCGGTGTGCGCCCGCCGAGATTTGCTAAATTATGCTCATCAAACATATGCGCTGGATAAGGCTTCAAATAGCCAAAATCGAAATAGTCCCCAGATGCACCGCGCTCATCTACGTCATGCCCCACGGGAGATCTTTCGATTGGGTCAATGGCAAATCGACGATCGTGCGAAGTTATGATGATTTTCGTGGCCTCCCACAGATGTGCGATCAGCACCCCACCACTCCATTTTCATGAGGCATCCCATCGACGACATTTTTGAGTCGATCAAGTTCTCCAATGATAAAAAAATAAAAATAAATGGAAATAAAATGGGGGCATCAATAGATGGTTCAACACGACGACTTCCCAGGAGGTCACCCATCATAGTACTGCTCTCGCCCAAGCTTGCTTAACTGAAGAGTTCTTATGGGATCTGGTGCGCTGGTGCGGTCGCGCTCGCTGGAGATTTACCACAAATTATGCTCATGCGGAACCCATCGCCCAAGGCTTCAAATAGCCAAATCGAGATACGGTCCCGCCAGATGCGATGCTCGCATGCACCTGGAGATCTTTCGATTGGGGTCATAATGGTGAATGACGATCGAGTGAAGTTATGAGATTTTGTGCACGCAGATCGCCATACCACACTGTGTTTTCACCGAGGCATCCCATCGATGTTTTGAGTCGATCACCGTTCACCGACGCCAATGATAAAATAAAATAAAATAAAAGGAAATAAAATGGGAGCATCAACAGATGGTTCAACACGATGACTGTGAGGTCACCCATCATAAGATCGCCGCACGCCAAGCACGCTTAACTCAAGAGTTCTCATGGATGTGCCGGTGCCGCCCGGAGAGATTTGCCAAATTGTGCTTATCCTAAACCCGTACCGGTAAGGCTTCAAAATAGCCATAATCGGAGATACGGTCCCGCTATACTCATCTCATACATCGTGCCCCCCCCACGAGATCTATCATAATGGAAAATCAGATCGTGCGGAAGTTATGAGATTTCTGGGCCTCCCGACGACGCGCTGGATCGCCGCCAATGTTTTGCTTTTTTCAAGAGGCATCATGACATTTTTCGAGTCATCGGATCTCACAATGGTAAAATAAAATAAAATAAAAGGAAATAAAATGGCGCATCAATGATGGTTCAACATGACGACTTCCTGAGGTCACCCATCATAAGATCGCTCGCCCAAGCACGCTTAACTGAAGAGTTCTCATGGATCTTGTGCTAGTGGTCGCCGGAGATTTGCCTTGAAATTAGCTCATGGAAACCCTGCCGCATAGGTTCAAAATAGCAATCGAGATATGGTCTCGCCAGTCGGCACATCGCAGATGCCGCGAGATCTTTCCCTGATAATCGATGATCAACATTCATGTGGCCTCAACAAGATGAAGATCGATCCCATGGCTATGGGTCATCCCATCAATGACATGAGTCGATCGCTGAACGACTGCTGGGTGGATCAACCGGCACACGACGATCACGGCCCCGGACTCATGTTTTTCCATCCCATATGACTTTTTTCAAAGTCAATCACCGAAGTTCTCCAACTAAAATAAAATAAAATAAAAGGAAATAAAATGCGCGATCAACAGATGGTTCAACACGATGACTTCTGTGAGGTCACCCATCATAAGATCGCTTCACCAAGCACGCTTAATCAAGAGTTCTCATGGGATCCGTGTGCTATGGTCATGCCCAGAGATTTGCCAAAAATTATTCATGCGAACCCATCATGCCGCCGGTAAGGCTTCAAATAGCCAAATCGGAGATACGGTCCCGCCAGATGCGCTCTCATCTCGCCATCGTGCCCGCGAGATCTTTCTGATTGGGGTCAATGGTGAATCGATCATGCATGAAGTTATTTTTTCGCGCCTCCACGAGACGCGGATCGGAGTGGGCCCCACACTCATGTTTTTTCAGCGAGGCATCCCATCGATGACATTTTCGTGAGATCTCCGAAGTTCTCCGCCAACGGTAAAATAAAATAAAAATAAAAGGAAATAAAATGGGCAGCATCAATAGATGGTTCAACATGATGACTTCCTAGGAGGTCACCCATCATAATCGCTTTGCCAAGCACGCTTAATCAAGAGTTCTCATGGATCTGTGGTGCCGCCGCTCGCTAGAGATTTACTATAAATTATGGTCATCCTCAAACCGCTCCAGCTAAGGCTTTGAAAAAAGTTGAACGGAGATATGGTCTCGCCAGATGATGCTCATCTCAATGTCATGCCCCACGGAGATCTTCCGATTGGGGTCATAATGGAATCGATGATCGTGCGGTTATGAATTTTCGTGCGGCTCGCATGAGACGCGGATAGCCGCGTGGCCCCACGCTCATTTTTTCGGCATCCCATCGACATTTTCGAGTTGATCGTTCGCGCATCAACGGTAAAATAAAATAAAAATAAAAGAAATAAAATGGCGAATCAACATATGGTTCAACACGATGACTTCGAGGAGATCACCCATCAGATCGCTTCTCGCCGCTAGATGTAATCAAGTTATCTCAACGCTGCCATCCATAATGAGATCTTTCCGGATTGTCCAATGGCGACCGATGATCGTGGCGCGGGTTATGGCGATTTCCATGCGGCTAATGAGATGTGTGATCAATCGCCACGCACTCATGTTTTTCGCCGAGGCATCCCATCTACAACATTTTCAGAGTCGATCATCGAGTTCTCCAACGTCAACGATAAAATAAAATAAAAATAAAAGGAAATAAAATGGGCGGCATCAACAGATGGTTCAACACGATGACTTCCAAGAGGTCACCCATCATAGATCGCTTCGCAAGCACGCTTAATGGAAGAGTTCTCATGGACCGGTGGCTGCGGTCGCCTGCAACCTATATGTGTCACGGTAGTTTCAAAATAGTCAAAATCGAGATATGCCCCGCCAGATGCCGGCCATCTCGCCGGCCGCCCCATGAGATCTTTCCGATTGATTGGGGATAATCGATCGTGAGCAAGTTATGACGATTTTCAGTGGCCTCTCCACGGATGCGCGATCCCACGGCCCCACATGTTTTTAGTCCCAAGGCATCCCATCGATGACTGAGTCGATCGAAGTTCTATGACGAATAAAATAAAATAAAAATAAAAGGAAATAAAATGGCACATCAATAGATGGTTCAACACGATGACTTCCTGAGGTCACCCATCATAATAGGTCTCGCCAAGCACGCTTAATCAAGAGTTCTCATGATCTGTGTGGTGCGCCCGCTAGAGATTTGGCAAAGCTCATGCGAACCCATCCGCATGGTAAGGCTTCAAATAGGAAATCGGAGATACGTCCCGCCAGATGCGCTCTGTCGCCTACCAGTAGAGATCTTTCTGGGGTCATAATGGCAAATTAGACGATCGTGCATGAAGTTATGGCAATTTTTGTGTAGCCTCCAAATGAGAGATGCGATAAGCCACGGGGCCATTTTTTTCAACCCAGGCATCCCATCTACAACATTTTGAGTCGATCAAGTTCTCCGCCAACGATAAAATAAAATAAAAATAAAAGGAAATAAAATGTGGCATCAATAGATGGTTCAACACGATGACTTTCAAGGTCACCCATCATAAGATCGCTTCGCCAAGCACGCTTAATCAAGAGTTCTCATGGGATCTGTGTAGCGGTCATGCACCGAGATTTTCACCAGTTCATGCATAACCCATCCGAAGGCTTTCAAATAGCCAAATTGAGATACGGCCCCTAGATGCACCGCCATCTGGTCGGCGCCTTGAGATCTTTCGATTGGGGTCATAATGGCTAATCGATGATCGCGGCGGAAGTTATGGCGATTTTCGTGGCCTCCACATGACGCGGATCGTGGGCCCCACTCATGTTTTTCAAGGCATCCCATCGACATTTTTGAGTCGAGTCGAAGTTCTCCGATCAATGGTAAAATAAAATAAAATAAAAGGAAATAAAATGGGCGCATCAACGATGGTTCAACATGATGACTTCTCAAGAGGTCACCCATCATAATATTGTTCCCAAGCACGCTTAATCAAGAGTTCTCTGATCCGTGAGTTGGCCATCCGCTAGATTTCCATAAATTATGCTCACGCGAACCCGTGCCCGCAGTGCGGCTGAAAATCAAGATACGGTCCCACTATGCGCATGCAAATCTACGCTGTCATGCCCCGGAGATCTTTCCGGATTAGTCATAATGAATCGACGATCGCGGCATAAAGTTATGAATTTTGCGGCCTCTCGCATGAGATGCGATCGCCAGGGCCCACGACTCATTTTAGCCGAGGCATCCCATCTACGACATTTTCGCGAGTCTCCCGCATCAACGGTAAAATAAAATAAAAATAAAAGGAAATAAAATGGGCGATCAACAGATGGTTCAACAACGACTTCCTGAGGTCACCCATCATATTATCGCTCACCCAAGCACGCTTAATCAAGAGTTCTCATGATATTGTGTGCGGTGTGGTCGCGCCGCTAGATTTGCGAAATTGTGCTCACGGGAACTCAGATGTGCCACTCTGGCTTTGAAATAAAAATCGAGATATGGTCGTGCGATGCAATCTCTACAAGAGACTTATGGATCAATTTATGGCCCCACGCTCATGTTTAGTCCAAGGCATCCCATCGATGATGACATTTTCGAGTCGATCGCCGAAGTTCTCCGCCAACGGTAAAATAAAATAAAATAAAATGAAATAAAATGGGCGATCAAAGATGGTTCAACATGATGACTTCTCAAGAGGTCACCCATCATAAGATACTCGCCCAAGCACGCTTAATCAAGAGTTCTCATGGGATCCGGTATGCGGTCAGCCCAGAGATTTGCCACAAATTGTCTCATGAACCCATCCTGCGCTGGTAAGGCTTCAAATAGCCAAATCGAGATACTCCCTGATGCACCGCGGCACATCTATGCGCCATGCGCCCAGGAGATCTTTCCGATTGGGGTCATAATGGCGAAATATCGTGCAAAGTTATGGCAATTTTGCCCCACGACATGCACGGATCTGGATCAATGGCCCCACGGCTCATGTTTCAGGGCATCCCATGATGACATTTTCGAGTCGATTGTCGAAGTTCTCATCAATGGTAAAATAAAAATAAAAGGAAATAAAATGGCGGCATCAATGTGATGGTTCAACACGATGACTTCCCGTGAGGTCACCCATCATAATCGCTTCCTCGCAATACACTTAATTGAAGAGTTCTCATGGGATGTGTGCGGGCCGCACTCGAGATTTGTCAAATTGCTCATAACTCGCATGCCATCGTAAGAAGTCAAATCGGATATGAGTCCCACCATGCGCGTGCATCCATGCCATGCCGCCAGGAGATCTTTCCTGATTGGGGTCATAATGGAATCATGATCGCATGAAATTTATGGTGATTTTCAGCCCTCCGCATGAGATGCGGATCGGCGGGCCCCACATCATGTTTTTCTGAGGCATCCCATCGACATTTTGAGTCGATCGCCGAAGTTCTCGCATCAACATAAAATAAAATAAAAATAAAAGGAAATAAAATGGGTGGCATCAATGATGGTTCAACACGATGACTTCCGAGGTCACCCATCATAGTATCGCTCTCGCCAAGCACGCTTAATCAAGAGTTCTCATATCTGGTGTGTGCGGTCACGCGAGATGAAAATTTGCTGAACCCGTGCTCATGGTCGCTTCAAAATAGCCAAAATCAGAGATCCGCCGATGCCGCACATCTCGCCGCGGCCCGGAGATCTTTCCGGATTGATCATAATGGCAAATCGACGATCGGGAAGTTATGATGATTGCGCTACACGATCACGGATCAGGTGTCCCACGGCTCATGTTTTTCACCCGAGGCATCTCATGATAACATTGAGTCATCGCTGAAGTTCTCCGCATCAACGGTAAAAATAAAATAAAATAAAAGGAAATAAAATGGTGGCATCAACATGATGGTTCAACACGATGACTTCGTGAGGTCACCCATCATAGATCGCTTCCCAAGCACGCTTAATCAAGAGTTCTCATGGATCCGTGTCGGTCGCTCCCGAGATTTACGAAAATTGTGCTCATGAACCCTGCGTCGCGTAACTTCAAATAGCCAAAATCAGAGATACGGGTCCCGCCAGATGCGCATATTTATCATCGCGTGCGTGAGATCTTCATAATGGGACATAATGGCGATCGATGATCGCGGAAGTTATGGTGATTTCGTATAATGGCAAATCCACGATGCCCGCAGGCTCCACATCACCCATCGATGTTGGAGTCGATCGCCGAGTTTTGTTATGTCAATGGTAAAATAAAATAAAAATAAAAGGAAATAAAATGGCATCAACATGGTTCAACACGATGACTTCCTAGGTCACCCATCATAAGTATTCTCAAGCACGCTTAATCAAGAGTTCTCATGATCCGTGTGTGCGCGGTTTGCGATCAAATTGTGTTTGCTCAACGCGTTGCCGGTAAGGCTTTTGAAATAAAATCGAGATACGGTCCGCCAGATGATCAATCGTGCCCTACAGATATCTGATTGGGGTCATAATGGAATTGACGATCGCGTAAGTTATGGTGATTTGTACTCGCATGAGATGCCGATAACCTCAGAGCCCCACAACTGTTTTTTCCCGAGGCATCCCATCGATGACGCTTTTGAGTCGACGCCGAAGTTCTCGGTGTCAATAAAAATAAAATAAAATAAAAATAAAAGGAAATAAAATGGTGCATCAACATGGTTCAACACGACGACTTCGGAGGTCACCCATCATAAGATCTCTCGCCAAGCACGCTTAATAAAGAGTTGGATCTGGTGTCGGTGCGTCGCCGAGATTAAATTGTGCTCATGGAACCCGTGCCGCAAAGGCTTCAAAATAGCCAAAATCGAGATATGTCCCGCTGATGCTCGAACATCTCGCGCGCCCACGGAGATCTTTCCGATTGGGGTCATAATGGAATCGATGATCGTAGAAGTTATGGCAATTTTCGCACCGCACGACGATCACCGCTGGGCCCCACCTGTGTTTTCGTGAGGCATCCCATCTACGACATTTTGAGTCAATCGTTCTCCCATCACGGTAAAATAAAAAAAATGGGCATCAACAGATGGTTCAACACGATGACTTCTAGAGGTCACCCATCATAGTATCGCTCACCAAGCACGCTTAATCAAGAGTTCTCATGATCCGGTGTGCGGTGCACGCCGCTGGAGATTTGAAATTGTGCTCATGCGAACCCATCCGGCCACGAAGGTGCTTCAAATAGCCAAAATTAGATATCCCCGCCAGATGCGCTTTTATGCCTCGCCGTACGCTCAGAGATCTTTTCTGATTGTCATAATGGAAAATCGACGATCGCGCGGAAGTTATGGTGATTTATGTGCGCCCATGAGACGCTGATCGGGCCGCACCCCACGTCTTTTTTCAATTTAAGGCATCCCATCAATGACATTTTCGGAGTCGATCGCTGAGTTCTTCGACGTCAATGATAAAATAAAATAAAATAAAAATAAAAGGAAATAAAATGGGCTACATCAATAGATGGTTCAACACGACGACTTCCCAAGAGGTCACCCATCATAAGATCTTCAAGCACGCTTAATCAAGAGTTCATGGATCTGGTGTGCGGTCACCCAGAGATTTGCGCAAATTGTGCTCATGCAAACTCCCCGCCAAAGGCGGCTTAAATAGCAAATCGGAGATACTCCCGCCATATGCATGCGCATCTCACCGTATGCCCACGAGATCTTTATGGATTGGGTCATAATGGTGAATCGACGATAATGTTCGTTATGGTAATTTTATGCGGCCTCCACAAGATGCGATCAACCACGTGGGCCCCGCCATTTTTTTTTAGTCCGGCATCCCATCTATGACATTTTTGAGTCAACCGCTGAAGTTCCGCCAATGATAAATAAAATAAAATAAAAATAAAAGGAAATAAAATGCGCATCAATAGATGGTTCAACATGATGACTTCCTGAGGTCACCCATCATAAGATCGTTTCGCCCAAGCACGCTTAATCAAGAGCTCATGGATCTGTGTGCGGTCGCCCGCTAGAGATTTGCCGCAAATTGTGCTTGCGAACCCATCTCGCGAAGGCTGAATAGCCAAAATTTGGAGATATGTCATGCAAGATGTGCTCCAGATATCTGCATCGCGGCGCCCCAGAGATCTTTCCGATTGGGGTCATAATGTGAATCGACGATCGAGCACGTTATGGTGATTTCGACCGCACGACGACGGATCGCTGGCCCACGCACTCATTTTTCACCGAGGCATCCCATGACATTTTTTGAGTCGATCGAAGTTCTCCCGTAAAATAAAATAAAAATAGATGGTTCAACAACACGCCCTTGAGGTCACCCATCATACATCGCTCGCCAAGCATGCTTAATCAAGAGTTCTCATGAGATCGGTGTGCGGGTGCTCGCACCGCTGGAGATTTGCGCAAATTATGCTCATGGAACCCGCCGCGCGCGTAAGGCTTCAAATAGCCAAAATCGGAGATACGTCCCGCCAGATGCGCACTCATCGCGGCACCCTCGAGATCTTTCCGATTGGGTCATGGTGATAATGACGATCGCATGAAGTTATGGAGATTTTGTGCGGCTCACACACGGATCATCGCCGTGGGCCCACGCCTGTGTTTTTCGCCGAGGCATCCCATCTATGATATTTTCGAAGTCGATCACCGAAGTTCTCCATCCAATGGTAAAATAAAATAAAAATAAAAGGAAATAAAATGGGGCATCAACAGATGGTTCAACATGACAACTTCAAGAGGTCACCCATCATAAGATCTCTCACCCAAGCACGCTTAATAAGAGTTCTCATGGGATCCGTGTGCGGTGTGGCACCGAGATTTGCCACAAATTGTGCTCATGCGAACCCGCGCATGGTAAGGCTTCAAAATAGCCAAAAATCGAGATATGCCTCGATGATGCGCCCATCATCCACACATGTGCTCTCGCGGAGATCTTTCCGAGTCATAATGGTGAATCAAATGATCGTGAAGTTATGGTGATTTTCGTGGCTCCACGAGACGACGATCGGGCCGTGGTAGGTCCCAAACACGGTCTTTCATAAAATAAAAATAAGGATCGTTCAACACTAATGACTTCTGAGGTCACCCATCATAGATCGCTCACCAAGCACGCTTAATCAAGAGTTCTCATGGGATCTCCGGTGGTCGCTTCATTGGAGATTTGCCAAATTGTGCATCCGAACCCGCCCGTGTCACGTAAGGCTTCAAATAGCCAAAATCGAGATAATGTCCGCCAGCTTGCGCATCGCCATGTCCCCCGTAAGATCTTTTTTGATCATAATGGTAAATCGATGATCGATGAAGTTATGGAGATTTTCGCGCCTACAAGACGTGCAGATCCAGTGGGCCCCACTCGTTTTTCGCCGAGCATCCCATCGATGACATTTTCGAGTCGATCGAAGTTCTCCACGCCAACGATAAAATAAAATAAAAATAAAAGGAAATAAATGGGCGGAATCAACAGATGGTTCAACAGGATGACTTCCAGAGGTCACCCATCATAGATCGCTTCGCCAAGCACGCTTAATCAAGAGTTCTCATGGATCCGGTGTGCGCGTCGCTACCGGAGATTTGCAAAATTATGCTCATCCGAACCCCCTCACGCGTAAGCTTCAAATAGCCAAATCGAGATATGGTCCCGAGAAGATGCGCATCTATCATCGTGCGCCCAGAGATCTTTCCATTGGGGTCATAATGAATGAGACGATCGCGCGGAAGTTATGGCGATTTTGCGGCCACATGAGAAGCGGATCGCCAACCCCACGGCTCGTGTTTTTGTCCGAGGCATCCCATCGACATATTTTCGAGAGTCGACCGAAGTTCTCCGCAATGATAAAATAAAATAAAATAAAAGGAAATAAAATGTATCAATGATGGTTCAACATGAAGACTTCCTGTGAGGTCACCCATCATAAGATCGCTCGCCAAGCACGCTTAATCAAGAGTTCATGGATTTGGTGTGTGCGTGCTCGCTGGAGATTTGCAAAATTATGCTCATCTGAACTCGCCGCAGTAACGCTAAATAGCCAAAATCGATATGAGTCCCGCGATGCCGCATCGCATCACGCTGAGATCTTTCTGATTGGTCATAATGGCTAATCGACGATCGCGTAAGTTATGGCGATTTCGCCCTCCACACGATGCGGATCCCGATGGCCCCATGCCTCATGTTTTTCACCGAGGCATCCCATCGACATTTTCGAGTCGATCCGAAGTTCTCCACATGTCAACGAAAATAAAATAAAAATAAAAGGAAATAAAATGGGCGTATCAGATGGTAAAACAAATGACTTCCAAGAGGTCACCCATCATAAGATCGCTTCCCAAGCACGCTTAATAAAGAGTTCTCATGGATCGGTGTGCGGTCCGGAGATTTGCCATAAATTGTGCTCATAAACCCGTCCGCCAAGTAACGCTTCAAATAGCCAAAATCGATATAGAACCCCTAGATGCGCATTCATATCACGCGTACCGCAGAGATCTTTCGATTGTCATAATGGCAATCGACGATCGCAAAGTTATGGATTTTCGTGCGCCTCAAGACATGTGCGATCCGCGGCCTCACTCGTCATATTTTTTTCAGGCATCCCATCAACATTTTTGAGTCAATCATCGAAGTTCTCCATCAAAATAAAATAAATAAAGGAAATAAAATGGGCATTATCAGATGGTTCAACATGATGACTTCCTGAGGTCACCCATCATAAGATCTTCTCGCCAAGCTTAATCAAGAGTTCTCATGTGTGTTGGGGTCGGCCCACGGAGATTTGCCACAAATTATGCTCATGCGAACCCATCCGCGCCACAAGGCTTCAAATAGCCAAATCGAGATACGGTCCCACCAGATGCACGACTCATCTGCCAGTGCGCCACGAGATCTTTCCTGATTGGTCATAATAATCCACGCATGAAGTTATGGATTTTGTGTGGCCTCCACATGAGATGTGGATCAATCACATGGCCCCACGTGTTTTTCACCGAGGCATCCCATCGACGACATTTTCGAGTCGACACCGAAGTTATCCGACGCCAACGGTAAATAAAAAAAAAAAATAAAATGAAATAAAATGGGCGCATCAACATGGTTCAACACGACTTTCCGAGGTCACCCATCATAAGATCGCGCTCGCCAAGCACGCTTAATTGAAGAGAGTTCTCATGGATCGTGTAGTCACACCGAGATTTTCCAAATTATTATGCTAACCCGGAACCTGCGCGCCGGAAGGCTTCAAAATTGAGAAATGGTCCCGCTGATGCTTCGCGCTTCATTCATGTATCGCACCCCAGAGATCTTTTTGATTGGGGTCATAATGGCTAATCGACGATCATGTGCAAGCGTATTCGCGCTCCACACGACGCCATACCGTGGGCCCATGCCGTGTTTTTCGCGAGGCATCCCATCGAATATTTTCGAGTCGATCTCGAAGTTCTCGCATCAAGAAATAAAAAATAAAAATAAAAGAAATAAAATGGGCGATCAATATGGTTCAACACGATGACTTCCTGAGGTCACCCATCATAAGTCACGCCAAGCACGCTTAACCAAGAGTTCTCATGGATCCGGTGTGCTCTACCATTGAGATTTCCGCAAATTATGCTCATGTGGAACCCGTCTATGCTGAGGTAAGGCTTCAAACTAGCCAAAATCGAGATATGGTCCGCCAGATGAATCACATCTCATGATCGCCCCACCGGAGATCTTTCGATTGGGGTCATAATGCAATTGGACACGGAAGTTATGGTGATTTTGTGCGGCCACAGAGGCGGATCACGTACGCCATGTTTTTCACCGAGGCATCCCATCGACGACATTTTTGAGTCGACCCCGAAGTTCGCCGGTAAACAAAAAATAAAATAAAAATAAAAGGAAATAAAATGGGCAACATGATGGTTCAACACGATGACTTCCCAAGAGGTCACCCATCATAAGATCGCCTCGCCCAAGCACGCTTAATCAAGAGTTCTCATGGGATCTGTGTGCCGGTGGCCATCCGGAGATTTGTAAATTGTTTCATGCGGAACCCATTGATGTCGCGTAAGGCTTCAAATAGCCAAATTGAGATATGGGACCCGCCATGTACCCGCTCATCGTGCCCCACCAAGATCTTTCCGATTGGGGTCATAATGGTGAATCGACGATCGCGGTTATGGTGATTTGTGTGCCTCCACACGATGCGCTGGATCACCGCTCCACCCATGTTTTTTCATTCTGAGGCATCCCATCGATGATGTTTTTGGAGTCAATCGCCGAGTTATCCTGCATCAACGATAAAATAAAATAAAAAAAAAAAGAAATAAAAGGCATCAAGAACATGATATGGATTGATGTTTTAAACCGAGGTATTCCCATATTCCATCACTTTGCCCAAACACGAATAATAAGGTTCATGATGGGTCGCTCATGAGATTTTATAATGTATTGTATCGCATGAATAAGTTAATATAAATATAATCAAAATACAATTAACTACCGCATGTATGTAAAATTGCCAAATGATGTGATTGTTGATGGCCATATTACCATATTTTAACCTATTTTTTGATAATGGACCTCGCACCTACTAAGATCTTTGATAGATGATTGTCATAAAATAATAATATTATATTCATAATTAAGGATTTGGCCATCCATATTATTTCAACGACCATCCAAAGTTTTCATCTCCCATCAAATTAAGTTTCAAAAACCAAATATAAAAAAAAAAAAAAAAAAATAATAAAATGCATCAAGATGGTTCAACATGATAACTTCCCAGAGGTCACCCATCATAGATCGCTCGCCAAGCACGCTTAATCAAGAGTTCTCATGGATGACCGTGGGTTGCCCGCCGGAGATTTGTCAAATTATGCTAATGCAAACCCGCTGTCACTTAAAGCTTTAAAATAGCCAAAATCGAGATACGGGTCCCCTAGCGCGCCACGGCTCATCTCACCGATCCGGAGATCTCAATTGCAATGGCTAATCAATGATCGCGGGTTATGGAGATTTTCATGCGCCTACACATGAGGATCGCCAAGGGCCCCATGTTTTTAGTCCGAGGCATCCCATCGATGACTTTTTCAAAGTCATCACCGAAGTTCTCGCATCAATAAAATAAAATAAAAATAAAAGGAAATAAAATGGGCGGCATCAAAAGATTGTTCAACACAATGACTTCCTGAGGTCACCCATCATAAGATCGCTCACCAAGCACGCTTAATCAAGAGTTCTCATGGATCCGTGCGGTGCGCGGCGCGCAGAGATTTGTCACAAATTGATGCTCATCCGAACCCGCCTGCGTAAGTTTCAAATAGCCAAATCAAAGATACGGTCCCAGATGTGCCATGAACATCTATTGTGCTCCGGAGATCTTTCCTGATTGGGTCATAATGGCAATCGAATCGTGCGAAGTTATAATTTTGTGCTCCACACGAGATGAGTGCGCCCACGGGCCCCACCATGTTTTTTCCAAGGCATCCCATCGATGATTTTGAGTCGATCGCCAAGTTCCTGATCAACATAAAAAATAAAATAAAATAAATAAAAATAAAATGTGGCATCAACAGATGGTTCAACATGACTTCCGAGGTCACCCATCATATCTCTCGCCAAGCACTTTAATCAAGAGTTCTCAGATCCGGTGCGGGTCGCACCGCAGAGAGATTTGCCTCAAATTGTGCTCATGAGGAAACCGTCCGTGCCGCGGTAAGGCTTCATAATAGCCAAAATTGGAGATACAGGTCCGGCCAAATGTGCTTGCTGCTCATCTGCACGTTGTGCACCCCACAAAGATCTTTTGATTGGGTCATAATGGCAATCGATGATCGTAAGGCGTTATGATTTTCGCCTCACACGAGATCGCCGGGCCCCATGGCTCGTGTTTTTAGTCCGAGCATCCCATCGAACATTTTCGATTTCGATCACAAGTTCTCTGTCAACGGTAAAATAAAATAAAAATAAAAGAAATAAAATGGGCATCATCAGATGGTTCAACACGATGACTTCCGTGAGGTCACCCATCATAAGATCTCGCCCAAGCACGCTTAATCAAGAGTTCTCATGGGTTTGTTGGTGCGTCAGCACGCTGGAGATTTGCAAATTGTGCTCATGAACCCGTGCCGTGATAAGGCTTGAATAGCCAAAATCGGAGATATGTCCCGCCAGATGCGCAAAGACATTTGTGCATCATGCGCTCAAGATCTTTCGATTGGGGTCACAGAATTGAATGATCGGCGTGAAGTGCTATGCACTCCGCCACGGAGCCCACCGCCATGTTTTTCAAGAGGCATCCCATCGACATTTTCGAGTTGATCGCAGCCCTAGCATCAACGGTAAAATAAAATAAAAATAAAAAAGAAATAAAATGGGCGGCATCAACAGATGGTTCAACACGATGACTTCCCAAGAGGTCACCCATCATAAGATCTCGCCCAAGCACGCTTAATAAAGAGTTCTCATGTGATCCGTGTGTGGTGCTCGCTCACGGAGATTTGTTGCAAATTGCTCTCATACAAACCATCCGTCGCGGGTAAGCTTCATAGCAATGAGATATGGTCCCGCCGATGCGCGCCACGCATACATCTTCGCTGCAAAATGGACACAATCGGCGTAGGCAATTTTCGCGGCCTCCATATGAGGGATCGATATGGGCCCCATGTTTTTTCAATTCGAGGCATCCCATCGATGACATTTTCGGAGTCGACCGAAGTTCTCCTCAATGGTAAAATAAAATAAAATTAAAAGGAAATAAATGTGGCATCAAAAGATGGTTCAACACGATGACTTCCTGTGAGGTCACCCATCATAAGATCGCTCGCCAAGCACGCTTTAATAAGAGTCTCATGTGAGATTTGCGCAAATTATGCTCATAAACCCATCCGTGCTCCAGTAAGTTCAAATAGCCAAAAATTGGAGATACGGTCCCACAAGATGCATTTGGCCATCATCGCCATCTCACGAGATCTTTCTGATTGGGGTCATAATGAATCGGATGATCGCTGAAGTTATGCGATTTTCGCGGCCTCCACACGAGACGGGATCACCGGGCCCCACCATGTTTTTTCACCCGAGGCATCCCATCAATGACATTTTCAAAGTCGATCACCGAGTTCTCCGCCAATGATAAAATAAAATAAAAATAAAAGGAAATAAAATAGGCGGCATCAACAGATGGTTCAACATGACTTCCGAGGAGGTCACCCATCATAAGATCGCTCACCCAAGCACGCTTAATCAAGAGTTCTCATCGAGGCCGGTGCTTGCGCCGCAGAGACACAATTATGCTGCGAACCGCCCCGCGCACGTGCTTTCAAATACCAAATCGAGATAATGGGTCCAACGAGCTGCGCACATCTATGCCTCGGAGATATTTTGATTAATGGCAAATCGAATGATCATGCACAAAGTTATGGTGATTTCCTGCGCTACACAGATGCGGATCACCATGGCTCCGGTTTTCCGAGGCATCCCATCGATGACTTGAGTCGCACCGTCTTTCACATCAATAAAATAAAAATATAAAAGGAAATAAAATGGCATCAACAGATATCAACACGATGACTTCAAGGTCACCCTCAACCCATGGATCATCTCCGCGGATGCACACCTTGGAGATTTTTGTAAATTTATGCTCATGGAACCATCCAGGAGGTTTTCAAGTAGCCAAAATGGATGGTCCAGTGATGCATGCGACTCATATCCACATAGTGCGCCCCGCGGAGATCTTTCCAGATTGGGGTCATAATGGCGAATGACGATCGGCGGTTATGGCATTTTCGTGCGCTCGCACGATGTGCTGATCACGTGGCCCCACGCCATGTTTTTCAGCCGAGGCATCCCATCAATGACATTTTCGAGTCGACCGAAGTTCTCCACATCAACGGTAAAATAAAATAAAAATAAAAGGAAATAAAATGCGGCATCAACAGATGGTTCAACACGATGACCTCCCATGAGGTCACCCATCATAAGATACTCGCTTCAAGCACGCTTAACTAAGAGTTCTCATGTGATCCGTGTGGGTGCGTCGCTCACCGGAGAGATTTGCCGAAATTGTGCTCATGCGAACCCATGTCACGCAAGGCTACATCCAAAATAGATAGATGCACCACGGCATCTGCCAGCGTGCACCCCGAAGATCTTTGAATTGGGGTCATAATGGCGATGACATCGCGGCGCGAAGTTATGGTGATTTCGTGGGCCCCATACGCGTTTTTCGCGAGGCATCCCATCGATGACATTTTTGAGTCGATCGAAGTTCTCCGCATCAATGGTAAAATAAAATAAAATGAAATAAAATGGGCATCAGATGGTTCAACACGATGACTTCCCAACAGAGGTCACCCATCATAGATCGCCGCCCAAGCACGCTTAATCAAGAGTTCTGGTGCGGTCGCGCTCCACTGAGGAGATTTGCCGCAAATTGTGCTCATGCGAACCCGCCCCGCGCTAAGGTTTCAAATAGCCAAAATCAAAGATACATATCCCCCCATATGCGCCTGTGGTGCATCTACTTGTCATGTGCCCGCAGATATTTCCGATTGGTCATAATGGTAATCGATCGATGCGTGAAGTTATGGCATTTTCGGCGGCTCATGGACACACGATCAACAATCCATGGGTCATGTTTTCCGAGGCATCCCATCGATGATATTTTGAGTCGATCGCCGAAGTTCTTCAAAAAATAAAAATATAAAAATAAAATAAAATGGGTATCAGATGGTTCAACACGATAACTTCCCAGGTAGAAACCCATCATAGTATTATTCTCGCCTAAGCACACTTAACTGAAGAGTTCTCATGGGATCTGGTGTGATGGTGTGGTCGTGCCCACTGGAGATTTGCCGCAAATTATGCTCATCTGAAACCCGTCCATGCGCGTAAGGCTTCACATAAAACGAGATACGTCTCAGATGCGCTCGCCCATCGTCGCGGCTCCCCACGAAGATCTTTCCGATTGTCATAATGGCGAATCGAACGATCATGCGGAAGTTATGGCGATTTCGGGCCTCCACGAGACGCGGATCTACCCGCCCTACGCCATGTTTTTCACGAGGCATCCCATCGATGACTTTTTTTCAAGTCGATCGCCGAAGTTCTCGCATCAACGAAAAAAAAAAAAAAAAGGAAATAAAATGGGCGCATCAACAGATGGTTCAACACGACGACTTCCCGTGAGGTCACCCATCATAAGATCGCTCTCGCCAAGCACTTAATCAAGAGTTCTCATGGATCGGTGTAGTGCGTCGCGCCGCAGAGATTTGCCGCAAATTGATGATGCGAACCACCGCAGTGGCTTCAAACCAAATCGAGATACGGGTCCCAAGATGCTCCTCTACATCACGCGCCGCCTCACAAGATCTTTTCGATAATAATGCATAATGGACAATCGAAGTTATGGCGATTTCGCGCCTCCACACGAGATCAGTGGGGCCCCACGCCGTGTTTTTCGAGGCATCCCATCGACGCTTGATCAATCACCGAAGTTCTCGCATCAACATTAAAATAAAATAAAATAAAAGAAATAAAATGGCATCATCAGATGGTTCAACACGATGACTTCCTAGGTCACCCATCATAATCGCTTCGCCAAGCACGCTTAATCAAGAGTTCTCACGGGATCTGCGTGAGGTCGCTACCGTTGGAGATTTTAAAATTTGTGCTCGCGAGCCATCCGAAGTGCCGTGGTTTCAACTAAATAAATCGGAGATATGTCCGCCAGATGCTGACCATCTGGGCGCACTCACGAGATCTTTCGATTGGATCAATGGTGAATCGACCATCGGTGAAGTTATGGAATTTTGGGCTCCACACGAGATGAGCGGATCAGCCCCGTGGGCCACACTCATTTTTTCCCGAGGCATCCCATCGATGACGCTGAGATCACCGAAGTTCTCCGATCAACGATAAAAATAAAAAATAAAAGGAAATAAAATGGGTGGCATCAATAGATGGTTCAACACAATGACTTCCCAGGAGGTCACCCATCATAAGATCGCTTCCCAAGCACGCTTAATGAAGAGTTCTCGATCCGGTGGTGCCGCCGCCCATTGAGAGATTTGTTGTAAATTGTGCTCATGCGAACCCGCCCGGTACGCGTAAGGCTTCAAAATAGCCAAATCGGAGATACGGTCCGCCATGTGCCTTTACACATCCGCTGCACCCCAGAGATCTTTCCGATTGGTCATAATGTGAATCGACGATCGGCGGAAGTTATGGATTTATGCGGCCTCCACACACGCTGCTCATGGCTCCACGCCCGTGTCACCGGCATCCCATCGATGATTTTGAGTCGATCACCGAAGTTCCATCAATTTAAAATAAAATAAAATAAAAGGAAATAAAATGGGCGCATCAGATGGTTCAACACGATGACTTCGAGGTCACCCATCATACCGTTTCGCCAAGCACGCTTAATCAAGAGTTCGCGTGATGATCGGGTTGCCGCTACCGCTAGAGATTTGCCACAAATTGTGCTCGAACCCATCCGTGCTGGTAAGGCTTAAAATAGCCAAATCGAGATATGTGTCCCGCAGATGCCTTTCGCACATCTGCGGCCGCACCCGGAGATCTTTGATTGGGGTCATAATGAATCGACGATCGTGTGAAGTTATGGAGATTTCGTGCAACCTCCGCAGAGACGATCATGGATCAACCGTGGCACGTTTTTTCAATCCGAGGCATCCCATCGACATTTTCGAGTCGATCGTCGTTCTCATCAATAAAATAAAATAAAAATAAAAGGAAATAAAATGGGTGCATCAATGATGGTTCAACACGATGACTTCCTAGAGGTCACCCATCATAAGATCGCTTCACCCCCCAAGCACGCTTAATCAAGAGTTCTCATGGATGGTGTGTCGCTCGTCACGCACGCCGGAGATTTGCAAATTGTGCTCATGCGGAACTCGCGGCCGCGGTAAGGCTTCAAATAGCCAAATCGACGGAGATGCCTCCCATGAATCACGCACATGGATATCTTTCCACCGGGTCATATTGTCAATCGGCGATCGCGGCGCGGTTATGGTGATTTTGTGCTCCGCAGACGCATGGATCAATCACCGCTGGCCCCATGATCATGTTTTTCACCGAGGCATCCCATCTATGATTTTGAGTCGACGCCGAAGTTCTCCGCAACGATAAAATAAAATAAAAATAAAAGGAAATAAAATGGATGGCATCAACAGATGGTTCAACACGATGACTTTCCAAGAGTTCACACATCATAGCTCTCACCCCAGCACGCTTAACTGAAGAGTTCTCATGTGATCTGTGGTGATCATGCCCGCCAAGAGATTGTTCAGAACCCGTCCGCTTATGGTAAGGCTTTGAACTAGCAAAAATCGGAGATATGGGCCCCACAAGATGCTCCTGGCTCATACCGCGGTCGCCTGAAGATTTTCTGATTGGGTCATAATGGAAGACGATCGTTATGGATTTACATGTGGCCTCCACACGAGACGAATGAAAGGGCCCCACATGTTTTTCCGAGGCATCCCATTGATGACGCTTTCGGAGTCAATCACTGAGTTCCCCGACATCAATGATAAAGTAGAATAAAAATAACAGGAAATAAAATGGGTGGCATCAATAAATGGTTCAACATGACTTACTTCCGAGGTCACCCATCATACACTCTCTCCCAAGCACGCTTAATCAAGAGTTCTCACGGATTTGGTGTCGCCGCTCCGCGAGATTTGCACAAATTGTGCTCATGAACCCGTGCCGCAAGTTTCAAATAGCCAAATGGAGATGTCACGCGATGTGCTCATCTCTCGCGCCCCCGGAGATCTTTCCTGATTGGGCTCATAATGCCGAATCATATGATCATGCATGAAGTTATGGTGATTTTCATGTGGCCTCCACACGATGTGATCAACCGTGGCCCCACGGCCATGTTTTTTTAGTCCGAGGCATCCCATCGACGATGTTTTTGGAGTCGATCACCGAAGTTCTCTAGCCAATGGTAAAATAAAATAAAAATAAAAGAAATAAATGGGCGATCAACAGATGGTTCAACATGACTTCCCAGAGGTCACCCATCATAAGATCGCTCGCAAGCACGCTTAACTCAAGAGTTCTTATGGATGGTGTGCTAGTGTGTGGTCACGCTGGAGATTTTGCAAATTGTGCTTATCTGAAACCCGTCCGTGCCATGATAAGGCTTTAAAATAACCAAAATCGGAGAAGGGTCCCATGAGCGCGCTGAGGTGTACCGCACGCGCCGAGATCTTTCCGATTGGGTCATAATGAATCGATGATCGTGCATGAAGTTATGGCATTTCACTTTTGATGCTAATCGATAAAATAAAATAAAAATAAAAGGAAATAAAATGGTATCAACAGATGGTTCAACATGAGACTTCCTGTGAGGTCACCCATCATAAGATCGCTCAAGCACGCTTAATCAAGAGTTCTCATGGGATCTAGGTGGTGCGCACTACTGAGATTTGCCGAAATTGTGCTCATGCGAACCTCCCGCTACGTAAGGTTTCAAATAGAAATCGGAGATACGTCCGCGATGTGCGCTCATCTCGCGCGCGCCTGGAGATCTTTCTGGATTGGGGTCAGTATGGCAAATCAGACGATCGTGTATGAAGTTATGACGAATTTCTGTGCGACCTCCACATGAGACACACGGACCAGCCGTGTGGGCCCCACACCTCATGTTTTTTAGTCCGAGGCATCCCATCGATAACATTTTGAGTCACCGAAGTTCTCCGCCACAACGGTAAAATAAAATAAAAATAAAAGAAATAAAATGGGTGGCATCAATAGATGGTTCAACACGATGACTTCCCAGGAGGTCACCCATCATAAGATTCTCACCAAGCACGCTTAATCAAGAGTTCTGGATCTAGTGTGCGGTGCGCACGCCGCTGAGATTTGAAATACTCGAAACCCGCTCCGCCGCTGGTAATGCTTCAAATAAAATCGGAGATACTCGCCAGATGCGCCATCTACACGCGTATGGCCGAGATCTTTCTGATTGGGGGTCATAATGGACGATCGCGCGTGAAGTTATGGTATTTTATGCGCTCCTCGCGACGAGATGCGGATCGCCATGGCCCCAGTTTTCACCCATCCCATCGATGACATTTTCGAGTTGATCGCCGAAGTTCTCCTCCAATGGTAAAATAAAATAAAAAAAAGGAAATAAAATGGGCGATCAACAACAGATGGTTCAACACGATGACTTAGAGGTCACCCATCATAGATCGCTCTCCCAAGCACGCTTTAATCAAGAGTTCTATGATCTGTATGCGGCGCCCGAGATTTGTCAAATTCATGAACCCCCTGCGCTGTAAGGCTTCAAAATAGTCAAAATCAGAGATACGGTCCCGCGATTGGCACATCCACCATCGCGCCCCTACGAGATCTTTCCGATTGGGTCATAATAAGATGATCGCGGAAGTTATGGGATTTTCGTGGTGCCTCGCGATACTCATGGATCAACCGGCCCACCTTTTTACCGAGGCATCCCATCGATGTTGAGTCGATCGCCGAAGTTCTGCCAAATAAAATAAAATAAAAATAAAAGAAAATAAAATGGGTGGCATCAACATGGTTCAACACGACGACTTCCGCGAGGTCACCCATCATATCGCTTCGCAAGCACGCTTAATCAAGAGTTCTCATGTGATCTGGGTGGTCACCCCTAATGGAGATTTGCATTATGTTCATGCGAACCATCGCGCGCGTAAGCTTCTTAAAATCGAGATATGTCCCGCTGATGCGCGCCATCCGCCATCGCGCATAGATTTTCTGATTGGGTCATAATGGCAATCGATGATCGCGCGAAGTTATGGATTTGCGGCTCCACACAGACGACGGATCAACCATCTGGGCCATATTTTTTCCCCGAGGCATCCCATCATGATGTTTTCGAGTCGATCAAGTTCGGCCAACATTAAAATAAAATAAAATAAAAAAGGAAATAAAATGCATCATCAGATGGTTCAACACGATGACTTCCCGTGAGGTCACCTATCATCGTATCGCTCTCGCCAAGCACGCTTAACTAAAGAGTTCTCATGGGATCTGTGTGCCGGTGTCACACCCTGAGATTCAGAAATTGTGCTCATAACCCGCATGCGCTGGCTTCAAATAGCCAAATCGGAGATACGTCCAACCAGATGCTGCTCATTCGCTATACGCCGGAGATCTTTTCGACATCATAATGGAGAATCAATGATTGTGCACGGCGATTATGTGATGCCTCACGACGCGCGGATCGCCTGTGGGCCCAATGGCTTTTTTCCAGGCATCCCATCACAATTTTTTGAGTCGTCCGAATCCGATGTTAATGGTAAAATAAAAATAAAAGGAAATAAAATGGGCATCAACATGTTCAACACGATGACTTCAAGAGGTCACCCATCATAAGATCTCTCCCAAGCACGCTTAATCAAGAGTTCTCATGGTGTGCCGGGTGCGCGCCCGAGATTTGCCGCCAAATTGCTCATGCGAACCCATCCGTCGCTAAGGCTTCAAATAGCCAAAATCGGAGATTCCCCAGAGCTGCGCTTATCTATTGTGGTGCCCGAGATCTTTCCGGATTGGGGTCATAATGGCGAATCGGACGATCATGCACGAATTTAGGGCGATTTTCGTGTGGCCTCTGCATGACGACGGATCACCGCCCCCCTCTCATGTTTTTTCAACCGACATCCCATCATGATGTTTTGAGTCGATCATCGAAGTTCTCGCCAATGGTAAAATAAAAAAAATAAAAGGAAATAAAATGGGCATCAATGGTGGTTCAACACGACTACTCTGTGAGGTCACCCATCATAGTACTCCCAAGCACGCTTAATCAAGAGTTCTCATGGATCTGTGTTGGCGGCCAGAGATTTGCCGCAAATTGTGCTCATGTGGAACCCGTCTGTGCTGCGGTAAAACTTCGAAATAACTGAAATCGAGTTACAAGTCCCGCCAGATGCTCCTCTGGCACATCTGCACGTCGTGCGCTGCGTGCAGAACTTTCCAGATTGGGGTCATAATGGAGAATCAGATGATCGTGCGTAATGTTATGGCGATTTCCGTGCTTCCTCCGCACGAGACACGCGGATCAGCCTTGTGGGCCTCACGGCTCATATTTTTCAGTCCGAGGCATCCCATATATGATGTTTTCGGAGTAGATCATCGAAGTTCTGCACCATTAACGATAAAATAAAATAAAATAAAGAAAATAAAATGGCATCAAGATGGTTCAACAGATGACGACTTCCCGTGAGGTCACCCATCATAAGATCTCTCCCAAGCACGCTTAATCAAGAGTTCTCATGATCCGGTGTGGTCCGGTGCGCTGAGATTTTCCGCAAATTGTGCTCATGCGAACTCGCGCGCGATAAGGTTTTCAACAAAATTAAAGATACGGTCCCTAGCGCTCGCATCATCGCGTGACGCAGAGATCTTTCCGATTGGGGTCATAATGGTGAATCGAGATCGCGGCATGAAGTTATGGCGATTTTCGCACACGAGATGCAGACGCCATACCCCACTCATGTTTTTCACCGAGGCATCCCATCGATGACATTTTCGTGAGTCGCATCGAAGTTCTCCGGCATCAACGTAAAATAAAATAAAATAAAAGGAAATAAAATGGCGGCATCAAATGGTTCAACATGATGACTTCCCAAGAGGTCACCCATCATAGTCCGTTTCAAGCACGCTTAACTCAAGAGTTCTCATGGTGCGGTGTCGCTCACCGGAGATTTGTCAAATTATGCTAATGTGAACTCATCCGCGCGTAAATAAATCGAGATATTGGTCCCGCCAGCGCTCATGCACATCATCAGCGCCCGCGAGATCTTTCCGATTGGGGTCATAATGGTGAATGACGATCGCGCGGAAGTTATGGCGATTTCGCGCGGCCTCCGCACGATGTGCGCGGATCGCCACGTGGCCCCACCCATGTTTTAGCCGAGGCATCCCATCGACATTTTTGAGTCGACCGAAGTTCTCCGACGCCAATGGTAAAATAGAATAAAAATAAAAGAAAATAAAATGTGCGGCATCAACAAATGGTTCAACACAATGACTTCCCAAGAGGTCACCCATCATAAGATCGCTCGCCAAGCACGCTTAATCAAAGAGTTCTCATGGATCGTGGTGTGCGGCACCCGCTGGGAGATTTGTGCTCGCGAACCCTTCCGCCAAGCGGCTTCAAATAGCAAATCGAGATATGGTCCCACGATGAGCCTGCACATGGCCGTATCCGCGGAGAGATCTTTCCGATTGGGGTCATAATGGCGATGATCGATGCGGAAGTTATGGCAATTTTCGATGTGCCGATCACGATCGCGGCCCCACACTCGGTTTTTTTCACCGAGGCATCCCATCTATGACTTTTTTTGAGTCGATCACGAAGTTCTCCGGCCAACGAAAATAAAATAAAATAAAAGGAAATAAAATGGGTGGCATCATGATCATTCAACCCGACTTGAGGTCACCCATCATAAGATCGCTCAAGCACGCTTAATCAAGAGTTATCATGATCTTGCGTGGAGATTTGCTACAAATTGTGCTGCCGCCTTGCAGATTTGCCTCATTACGCTAGATGCACCGCGCCTCAGCGGTAAGGTTTCAAATAGCCAAAAATCGAGACGGGTCGCGATGATGCACATCTTCACGATCGCGCCGGAGATCTTTCCGATTGGGGTCATAATGGAGAATCGACGATCGTGAAGTTATATGCGGCCGCAGAGATCGGATCAGCGGCGGGCCCATGACTCATGTTTTTCAGTCCGAGGTATCCTATTTATGACATTTTCGGAGTCAATCGCCAAGTTCTCCCTCGTCAACGGTAAAATAAAATAAAAATAAAAGGAAATTAAATAGGCGGAATCAATAGATGGTTCAATACGATGACTTCCCATGAGGTCTCCCATCATAAGATCCCCCAAGCACTTAATCAAGAGTTCTTGATCTGTGGTCGCCAGGAGATTTGCAAATTGTGCTCATGTGGAACCCGTGTCACGAAGGCTTCAAATAGCCAAATCGAGATACGTCCCGCCAGATCTGCAGCTCATCCGCAGGCTCGTGGAGATCTTTCGATTGGGGTCATAATGATGATCGCGATCATGGCGTTATGAGATTTTCGCGCCTCCACACGCCTGCGATCTGCCCACGTGCATGCTCGTGTTTTTCACCGAGGCATCCCATCTACAACATTTTGAGTCGACCGAAGTTCTCCCATCAACGAAAATAAAATAAAAATAAAAGGAAATAAAATGGCGCATCATCAGATGGTTCAACATTATGACTTCCGTGAGGTCACCCATCATAAGATCGCTTCTCACCCAAGCACGCTTAATCAAGAGTTCTCATGGGATCGGGTGCGTCGCACGCTAGAGATTTGCAAATTATACTCATCCGGAACCCTCCGTATGGTAAGGCTTTGAACCAGAAATTGAGATACGGTCCGCCAGATAGCACATCCGCTTCATCGCACCCCATGGAGATCTTTCTTGGGGTCATAATGAATCGACATCGCGGCGAAGTTATGGTGATTTTCGAGGCCTCCACACGACATAGCGCCATAACGATGTTTTTCGTCCGAGGCATCCCATCGACATTTTGAGTCGACGCCGAAGTTCTCCGGCGTCAACGGTAAAATAAAATAAAATAAAAATAAATAAAATGGCCGACATCAACAGATGGTTCAACATGATGACTTCCCAAGAGGTCACCCATCATAAGATCGCTCTCGCGCACGCTTAATCAAGAGTTCTCATATGATTTGTGTGCGAGCGTGCGCTACCGCGAGATTTGCCAAATCGTATGCCGGGTTATGGTGATTTGAGGCATCCGTGACGAGATGTGAGATCGCCATGGACCCCATGGTCGTGGTCCCCGAGGCATTCCATCAATGACATTTTTGAGTCGATCACGAAGTTCACCGGCCATCACGGTAAAATAAAATAATAATAAAAAGAAATAAAATGGGCAACATCAACAGATGGTTCAACACGATGACTTCCTAAAAGGTTACCGATCATACTCTCGCCCAAGCACGCTTAACTGAAGAGTTCTCATGGGATCTAGTGTGGTGGTGCGGTCGCGCACGCTGGAGATTTCCCGCAAATTGTGCTCATCCACAAGATTTAATGACTAATCGAGATCGCGGGCGACGCACGCGATTTTCGGTGGTCTCGTGACAGATGCGCGACCAACCACCGCTGGGTCTACTGGCCCACGTTTATCACCCGGGAATCATCCATGACGCTGAGTGATCTCCGAAGTTCTCGCAAAGATCAACGTAAAATAAAATAAAAATAAGAAATAAAATGGGCATCAACGATGGTTCAACACGACATGACTTCCCGTGAGGTCACCCATCAGATCGCTCTCACCAAGCACGCTTAATCAAGAGTTCTCATGGATATGGTGTGGTGTACCGCTGGAGATTTTCAAATTGTGCTCATGGAACCCGCCCGCGCGGTAAGGCTTCAAATAGCCAATCGGAGATACGGGTCTCACGCATCCGGCGCCAGGCGCCTGGAGATCTTTCCTGATTGGGGTCATAATGGAGAAATGGATGATCGTGCTCAAAGTTATGGCGATTTTTGTGCGGCCTCCAAACGAGACGTGTGGATCAGCAGTGCGGGCCACAAGGCTCGTGTTTTTTAATCCGAGGAATCCCATCGACGACGTTTTTGGAGTCGATCTTCGAGTTCTATGGCGTCAACGGTAAAATAAAATAAAAATAAAAGGAAATAAAATGGGCGGCATTAACAGATGGTTCAACACGATGACTTCCCAAGAGGTCACCCATCATAATACTGCTCTCACCCAAGCACGCTTAACTGAAGAGTTCTCATAGGATATGGTGTCCGGTGCGGCGCTCACGCTGAGATTTGCCAAATTGCTCATGCGAACCCGTCGCATGGTAAGGCTTCAAATAGCCAAAATCGGAGATACGGTCCGATGCGATGAGCACATCTTGTGTGCCCCAGAGATCTTTCCGATTGGGTCATAATGATGAATCGATCGTCGCGGAAGTTATGGCGATTTCGCGTGGCCTCGCACAAGATGACGATCACCGGGGCCCATGGCTCGGTTTTTCCCCGAGGCATCCCATCGACAACGTTTTTGGAGTCGATCGCCGAGTTCTCTAGCGTCAATGGTAAAATAAAATAAAAATAAAAGGAAATAAAATTGGCACATCAATAATTCGTTCAACACGACGACTTCCTAGTAGGCCACCCATCATTGTACTGCTCTAGCCCAAGCACGCTTAAGTGAAGAGTTTTCATTGGAGCTGGTGTGCTGGTGCGGTAGCGCCCACTGGAGATTTGCTGCAAATTGAGCCTACACATGAGATGCGCGGACCAGCCTAGTGGGCCCCATGACTCGTGTTTTTCAATCCGAGGCATCCCATCAATGACATTTTCAGAGTCGATCGCCGAGTTCTCTAGCATCATCATTAAAATAAAATATAAATAAAAGGAAATAAAATGGGCGGCATCAACAGATGGTTTCAACACAACGACTTCCGAGGAGGTCACCCATCATAGTACTGCTCTCGCCCAAGCATATTTAACTAAAGAGTTCTCATGGGATCTGGTGTGTTGAAGCGGTTGCGCCCATTGGAAATTTTTCGCAAATTGTGCTCATGCAGAACCCGTAGGTGCCGCGGTAAGGCATCGAATTAGCCAAAATTGAAGATACGTGTCCTGCCAGATGCTCTTGTGGCTCATCTGCATGTCGTGCACCCCGCGGAGATCTTTCTAGAATGGGGTCATAATGGAGAATCGGACGATCGTTCCTAAAGTTATGGCGATTTTTGGGTAACCTCCACACGAGATGTGTGGATTAGCCGAGAGGGCCCCACGGCCCGTGTTTTTTAGTCCGAGGCATCCCATCGATGACATTTTCGGAGTCAAACTCTGAGTTATCCTGCGTCAACGATAAAATAAAAAAAATAAAAGGAAATAAAATGGGCAGCATCAACAGATGGTTCAACACGACGACTTGCTAGGAGGTCACCCATCATAAGATCTCGCTTCAAGCATGCTTAATCAAGAGTTCTCATGAGATCCGGTGTGGTGCGCCGCTAGAGAGATTTGTGGCAAATTGTGCTCATTAAGAACCCATCCGTGCCATGGTAAGGATTCAAAATAGTCGAAATCGGAGATAGTCCCCATGCGCTGCTCATCTCGACATCGCCAAGATCTTCTGATTGGGGTCATTATGAATTAGACGATCGTGCACAAAGTTATAGTGATTTTCTTGCGGCTTCTTCACGTGACACATGGATCAGCCGCGTGGGCCCCACGGCTCATGTTTTTCAATCGAGGCATCCAATCAACAACAATTTCGGAGTCGATCGCCGAGTTCTCCGACATTAACGGTAAAATAAAATAAAAATAAAGGGAAATAAAATAGGTGGCATCAATAGATGTTTCAACACATTGACTTTACAAGAGGTCACCCATCATAAGATCGCTCGCCCAAGAAAGCTTAATCAAGAGTTCTCATGATATCGCGCGTCACCCCGCCAAAGATTTGTCATAAATTGTGCTCATGCGAACCCGCCACGCAAGGCTTCAAATTGCCAAAATCGAGATACGGCCCTAGATGTGCCTTTGGCCATCACCGTCGCGCCTGGAGATCTTCCGCTTGTGGGTCATAATGACGAATCGATGATCGCGGCGCGAAGTTATGATTTGCGGCCTCCACACGAGACGCATCAATCAGCCCATGGCTTTTTTTTCACCGAGGCATCCCATCGATGTTTTGAGTCGATCGCCGAGTTCTCCGACGTCAACAATAAAATAAAATAAAAATAAAAGGAAATAAAATGGGCAGCATCAACAGATGGTTAAACATGACGACTTCCTAAGAGGTTACCCATCATAGTACTGCTCTCGCCCAAGCATGCTTAATTGAAGAGTTCTAATGGGATCCGTGTGCGGTACTCACCGGAGCTTTGTGCAATTGTGCTCATGTGAAATCCGTGCACGCAAGGCTTCAAATAGCTGAAATTGAGATACGGTCCGCTGAGCGCGTCATGTTCATCTGAGGTCGCGCCCCGCAGATCTTTCGATTGGGGTCATAATGGCCGACATCGCAGCGGTTATGATTTACGCGCCTCACGACGTGCAGATGGTGGGCCTCACGACTCCTATTTTTCAGTCTGAGGCATCCCATCGATGATGTTTTCGGAGTCGATCGTCGAGTTCTCCGGCATCAATATTAAAATAAAGTACAAATAAAAGGAAATAAAATGTGAGGCATCAAAAGATGCTTCAACATGACAACTTCCTAGGAGGTCACCCATCATAAGATCGCTCACCAAGCATGCTTAATAAATGTTCTCATGAACCGTGAGCTAGTGGTCGCACCCGCTAGAGATTTGCTACAAATTGTGCTCATGTGGAACCCGTCGCGTTAAGTTAGTTTCGAGATGCGGGTCCCACTAGATACCGTGGCAAATCTCGCGCGCCGCTCCCCGAGATCTTTCCGAATTGGGGTCATAATGATGAATCGGATGATCGTACACAAATTTTTGGCGATTTTCGTGAGGCCTCCACACGAGATGTGTGGGTCAGCCTCGTGGGCCTCACAGCTCGTGTTTTTCAGTCCGAGGCATCCCATCGACAACGTTTTCGAAGTCGATCACCGAGTTCTCCAGTGTCAACAGTAAAATAAAATAAAAATAAAAGAAAATAAAATGGGTGACATCAAGAGATGGTTCAACACGACGACTTCCCAAGAGGTCACCCATCATAAGATCGCTTCACCCAAGCACGCCAATTAAGAGTTCTCATTGATCCGTGTTAGTGCCACCACTGGAGATTTGTCGAAATTGTGCTAATGTAACCCGTCTGCGTAAGGCTTTGAAATAGCTAGATACGGCCCGATCAGCCATCTCAGATCGTACCCCGTGGAAATCGATTGTCATAATGGTAATCAAATGATCATGCATGAAGTTATGGCGATTTCCGTGCGGCCTCAACATTAGATGTGCGGATCTGCCTAGTGGGCCCCACGGCTCATGTTTTTCAGTCCGTTGCATCCCATCGATAATGTTTATTGAGTCGATCGCTGAGTTCACCGGCATCAATGTTAAAATAAAGTGAAATAAAAATCAAATAAAGTGAAATAAAATGCGAGGCATCAAAAGATGGTTCAACATGATGATTTCCTAGGAGGTCACCCATCATAGTTCTGCTCTCGCCAAAGCACGCTTAACGGAAGAGTTCTCATGTGAACTGGCTTGTTAGTGCGGTCGCTCCCATTGGAGATTTGCCATAAATTGTGCTCATATGGAACTCGTCCGTGCCACAGTAAGGCTTCGAAATAGCCAAAATCGGCGATATGATTCCTGCCAGATATGCCTATGGCTCATTTGAACTCCATGCGCCCCGTAGAGATCTTTCCGGATTGGGGTCATAATGGCGGTCGACCCACGCATGGCGAATTTTGGCTCATCTATCAGAGATCCCATCGATGACATTTTCGAAGTCAATTGCCAAGCTCTCTGGCATCAACGATAAAATAAAATAATAATAAAAGGTAATAAAATAGGTAGCATCAACGGATGGTTTCAACACGACGACTTCCTAGAAGGTCACCCATCATAGTACTGCTCTCACCCAAGCACACAAGCCCATCATAGATCCGGTGTGCGGTGCCTTGTCCCCATCCTGTGGAAAACAGCCTTTAGATAAGTGCCCTTCAGCTTCCACATGCAAGATCTTTCCAGCATAGGCCAACGAGCCAGCGAATTATGTGTCCATTCGCGGCCTCCGCGAATGGCAACGCCAACCGGTTCCAGCGCAACCGCTCGAAACCATCTGTCTTCGTAAAATAAAATGAAAATAAATGGCGAAGAGTTCTCATGGGGTCACGGTATCTTTGAGTGCGATCGCGCCCGTGGAGCTTTGCCGCAAATTGTGCTCATCCGGAACCCTTCCGTTCTGCGGTAAGGCTTCGAAATAGTCAAAATCGGAGATATGGGTATCACTAGATTCACCTGCAGCTCATCTTCGCATCATGCACCCCGCGGAGATCTTTTCGGATTGGGGTCAAAATGGCGAATTGGACGATCGTGCGTGAAGTTATCATGATTTTCGTGCGGCGTCGGCCACGAGAATCTGGCATACCCGATGTGGGCCCCGACCGCGTTTTCGGTCAGCATCCCATCGATGATGTTTTCGGAGTCAATCTCCGAGTTCTACAGTGTCAACGATAAAATAAAATAAAAATAAAAGAAAATAAAATGGGAGGCATCAACAAATGGTTCAACATGACGACTTCCCAGGAGGTCACTCATCATAATATTGCTCTCGCTCAAGCACGCTTAATTGAGAAGTTCTCATAGAATCTGGTGTGCTGGTGCGGTCGCGTCCGCTGGAGATTTGCCACAAATTGTGTTCATGTGGAACCCGTTAGTGCTGCGGTTAGGCTTCGAAATAGCCAAAATCGAAAATATGGGTCCCTCCAGATACGCCTGCAGCTCATCTGCGCGTCGTGTCCCTCGCGGAGATCTTTCGAATTGGGGTCATAATGGCGAATCGGACGATGTGCATGAAGTTATAGCAATTTTGTGCGACTCAACACGAGATGCGCAGATCAGCAGCGTGGGCCCCACGGCTCATGTTTTTCAGACCGAGGCATCCCATCAATGACATTTTTGGAGTCGATCATCGAGTTTTACGACATCAACGAATTGTTCAACACGATGACTTCCTAGGAGGGCACCCATCATAGTATAGCTCGTAGAGCTTGCGAGTTCTCATAAGATCACGGTGTCTTTGCGGTTGCGCCCGTTGGAGGTTTCCCACAAATTGTGCTCATGTGGAACTTTCGTCCGTAAGTCTTGAAATTGAAATCGAGATCTGGGTCACGGATGTGCACTGGCACATCATCGTCGTCACGGAGATCTTTCCGGATTTAGGTCATAATGGAGAATCGGACGAGTGTGCGTGAAGTTATGGAGATTTCCATGCGGCCTGTGCACGAAATGAGCGGATCTGCCACATTGGCCCCACGACTCATGTTTTTCAGTCTGAGGCATCCCATCGATGATATTTTCGGAGTCGATCGCGAGTTCTCCGGCATCAACGGTAAAATAAAAAAAATAAAATAAATGGTGGCATCAACGGATGGTTCACGACAACTTCCGTCACCCATCATATCTTGTTGTCATAAGCTTAGCGAATAGTTCTCATGGGATGCGGAATCTTGCGGTGCGGTCGTTGGAATTTCCATAAATTGTGCTCGATGTGGTAACCCATTGATGGAGGCCATTACTTAATCGTGCAACATCATCTTTCGTACGTAGGTCTTTCAGTTGGTCGAATGCGTACGAAGTTATGGCGATTTTCGTGGCCTCCACATGAGCAGCGTGGATCAGGTGACACGGCTCATGTTTTTTCGGTCGAGCATCCAATCGATGGTGTTTTCGGAGGCGATCTTCGAGTTCTTCGGCGTCAACGGTAAAATAAAATAAAATTAAAAGGAAATAAAATGGGAGGCATGAATAGATGGTTCAACACGACGACTTCTAAGAGGTCACCCATCATAGTATTGCTCTGTAAGCAGCTTAGCGAAGAGTTCTCATGGGTGTGTGAGTGCGGTCTTCGCTAGAGATTTGCTACAAATTGTGCTCATTCAACCCAGGTGCCGCTAAGGATTGAAATAGTCAAAATCGGAATGTCCATATCTTTGCTCATCTCCACATATGTGCCCATCGAGATCTTTCAGAATGGGGTCATTATGGGTGACCTCCTGGGAAGTCATCATGTTGAACAATCTGTTGATGTCGCCCATTTTATTTCCTTTTATTTTTATTATATTTTATCGTTGACGCCAGAGAACTCGATGATCGACACCGAAAATGTTGTAGATGGGATGCCTCAGACTAAAACACACGGGTCGTGGGTCCCCGCCATTTGTCAGATTGCATGTAAGTGGGAGGCGCGAATGTGAATCCATCGCACGGTCTGATCATATTAAGCGTTATGAATCAACGGAGATCTCCGCAACATGATCGCGGGCTCTTGATTAAGCATGCTTGGGTGAGCGATCTTATGATGGGTGACCTCAGAAGTGAACCATGTGTTGATCGCTTTATTATATTTTCTTTTATTTTTATTTTATTTTTGGAGAACTTCGATGATCGGTGAAAATGACATGGAGGATGCCGGTGAAAAGCACGACGTGGGGCCCTGCGATCTGCATCTCGTCGGGAGGCGCATGAAAATACAACTTTGCGATCGTCGATTCGCAATTATGACCCCAATCAAAGATCTCGTGGGGCATGGCAGCGATGATGTCGCATCTAGCGGGACGTCTCTCGATTTTGGCTAAGCGCACGCGCTTCGCGATCATAATTTGCGGCAAATCTTAGCGGGCATGGCACCGGCCACTAGATCTCATGAGAAGTCTTTAGTTAAGTGTGCTTTGGCGAGAGCAGTACTACGATGGGTGACCTCGTGGGAAGTCATCGTGTTGAACCATCTGTTAATGCTGCCCATTTTATTTCCATTTATTATTATTTATTTTTACCATTGATGTCAGAGAGCTCGGTGATCGACTCTAAAAACGTCATTGATGGGATGCTCCGAAAAACACAGCGTAGGGTACCTGGTCCGCATCTGAGAAGGCGTATAGAAATCATCATCATAACATGCGATCATCGATTCACCATTATGACCCCAATCGAGATCTCCGCAGGCGCGCGGCGTAGATGAGCCACGTGGAGGGACCCATATCTCCGATTTCGGTTATTTTGAAGCCTACTACGCGAGTATTCAGATGAGCACATTTTGCAAGCGTCCGATGTGCAACCATACCACACACCGGATCACATGAGAACTCTTGATTGGCGTGCTTTGGCGATCTTATGATGGGTGACCTCCTAGGAAGTCATCGTGTTGAACCATCTGTCGATGCCGCCATTTTGTTTCCTTTTATTTTTAATATTTTTACCATTGACGCCGGAGAACTCGGCGATCGACTCCGAAAACAACATTAGTGGGATGCCTCGGACTGAAAAGCATGAGCCGTGGGGCCACGCGTTGTCTCGTAGGACACACGAAAATCACCATAACTTCACGCGGTCGTCATCGATTCGCCATTAGGTCCCCAATAGATCTCCATGAGGCGCGCAGACTATATGCGCATATGTGACACATCTATTTTGGCTATTTCAAAGCCTTAGCGTACGGAGGGTTCGATGAGCACATTTTCAAATCTTGACCAAAGCTCGCGATCACGAGAACTCTTGATTAAGCTGAGGCGAGTGTTCTACGATGGGTGATCTCTGGGGAAGTCGTCATGTTGAACCATCTGTTGATTCCGACCAATTTATTTATTTTTATTTTTATTTTATTTTACCGTTGATGCCGCAGAACTCGAAGATCGAATTTGAAAACGTCATCGATGGGATGCTTCAGATTGAAAAATAATCCGGAAAGATCTCCGTGGGAAGCACGACGCGCGGATGTGCCAAATGCGCATCTGGCGGGACCCGTATATCCGATTTCGGATGTTTGTCGCGGACACGTCGGGTTCCACGAACACAACAAATGGAAAATCTCAGTGGGTGGCCAGCAACCGGATCACATGACAACTCTTCAGTTAAGCGTGCTTGGCAACAACAGTACTATGATGGGTGACCTCCTGGGAAGTCGTTGTGTTGAACCATCTGTTGATGCTGCCCATTTTATTTTATTTTAGCGTTGACACCGGAGAACTTGGCGATCGACTCCGAAACATCATTACTGGGATGCTTCGAACTTAAAAAACCATCTGCCAGGGCGATCCTCGCGTCGGAGGAAATAATACTTCGCGCGATCGTCAATTCTCCATAATGACCCCAATCCGAAAAAATCTCTGCGGGGTGCACGACATGCAGATGAGGCACAGGCGCATCTGGCAGGACACATATCACAGATTTCGGCAAGTTCGAAGCATTATAGTGGCACGGAAGGCTTCATCATGGGCACAATTTGCAGAAAATCTCCAACGGCCGTGACCATACTAGCACACTAGATCCCATGAGAACACTTTAGTTAAGCGTGCTTGGGTGAGAGCAGTACTATGATGGGTGACCTCCTGGAAAGTCGTCATGTTGAACCATCTGTTGATGCCACCCATTTTGTTTCCTTTTATTTTTATTTTATTTTACCATTAATGTCAGAGAACTTGATGATTGACTCTGATAACATCGTTAATGCGATGCCTCGAAAATATGACCGGCCTACAGCGATGCGCATCTGTCGCGAGGCAAAATGCCATATACCCATCGATCCGATTTGCCATTATGAATGAGATGTGGACGCAATAGATGGCGCGCATCGTGGACAATATCTCCGATTGTATTTGAAGTCTTATTTACGGGTTCGTATGAGCTCAATTTTGACAAATATCCGGGGTCAACCGCACCAGATCCCATGAGAACTCTTCAGTTAAGCGAGCTTGGGTGAGAGCGGTACTATGATGGGCGACCTCCTGGGAAGTCATCGTGTTGAACCATTTGTTGATGTCGTTCATTTTATTTCCTTTTATTTTATTTTATCGTTGACGTCAAAGAACCCGGCGATCGACTTCAAAATAATCATCGACGGGATTCCTCGGACTAAGAAACATGAGCCGTGGGGCACACGCGACTGATCCACGTATCTCGTGTGGTGGCGGCACAAAAATTGCCATAACTTCAGCGATCATCCGATTAGCCATTATGAAATCGAAAAGATCTCCGTGGGCCGCATGATGGCCAAAGGTGCTTCTAGGGACGTATCTCGATTTCGACTAGTTGGCTTATCGCGGATGGGTTTCGTATGAGCATAATTTACGACAAATCTCCAGCGGGTGCTACTGCACCAGCACAATAGATCCCATGAAGAACTCTTCAGTTAAACGTGCTTGCGTGAGACCAGTGCTATGATGGGTGACCTCCTAGGAAGTTGTCGTGTTAAACCATCTGTTGATGCTGCCCATTTTATTTCCCTTTATTTTTATTTTATTTTACCGTTGAACTTGGCGATCGATTCTTAAAATGTCATCGATGGGATGCCTCAAATTGAAAAACATGAACCGTGGGGACCAGCGGTGATCGTGTGGAGGCGGCATGAATCATAACCGTGTGATCGTCCGATTCACCATTATGCCCCCAATCCAGAAAGATCTCCGTGGGGAGCACGATGTGTAGATGTGCTAAAGGCGCATCTAACACAACTTGTATCTCCGATTTTGGCTATTTCAAAGCCTTACCATAGCACTTACGGGTTTCACATGTGCACAATTTATGGCAAATCTCGGCGAGCACCGGCACAGATCATGAGAACTCTTGATTAAGCGTGCTTGGGCGAAGCGATCTTGTGATGGGTGAACTTGGGAAATCGTCGTGTTGAACCATCTGTTGATGCCGCCCATTTTATTTCTTTTAATTTTTATTTTATCTTACCATTGACGTCGAAGAACTCGGTGATCGACTCAGAAAATGTTGTAGATGGGATGCCTCAGACTGAAAAACATGAGCCGTGAGGGTCACGTGGCTGATCCGCGCGTCTCGTGTGGAGGCCGCACAAAAATCGACATAACTTCAAAACAATCATCCGATTCGCCATTATTATCCCCCCATGATCTCCGGACGCTACAGCGCAAAGGTGCATTTGGCGGGATCTATATCTCTGATTTTGGTTATTTCGAATCTGCGCGGGCGGGTTACATGAGCAATTTTTGCGAAATCTCTGGCGAGCGACACAGATCATGAGAACTCTTATTAAGCGTGCTTGGATGAGAGCAGCACTATGATGGGATCTCTTGGGACGTCGTCGTGTTGAACCATCTGTTGATGCTGCCCATTTTATTTTATTTTCTTCGCCGAGAACTTCGGATCGACTCCAAAATGTCATATGGGATGCCTCAGGAAAAACATGAGCCGTGAGGCCCCGATCTCATCTTGTGTAGAGGCATCGGAAATCGCTTCACGCATGATGTCGATTATGACCCCAATGGAAAGATCTCGTGGGCACGCATGTGCAAGGCACATCGCGACGTATCTCGATTTTGGCAATTTTGAAGACTACCGTGGCGGTACGGTTCCCAGCATAATTTATGGCAAATCTCCGGCGACCGCTTTACCCAAATCACATGAAAACTTGAATTAAGTGTGCTTGGCGAGAGAAATGATGGGTGACATCCGTGAAGTCTTAAGCGTTGAACCATATGTTTATACATTTTATTTTCTTTCATTTTTATTTTATTTTACGTTGGCAGAAGAACTCTTGATCGACTTCAGCTTAGTCATTGATGGGATGCACCGGTGAAAAACACAAATTGGGGCCCGGTGATCATACGTCTTGTGTGGAGGCATGGAAATCATGCCATAACCAGCGCCTGTCCGATTAACCATTATGACCCCAATCTGGAAAAATCTCCGTGGGGCACCAGCCTTGAATGTGCCTTGTATCTCCGATTTGGTTATTTTTAGGTTTGACAAGTAGGGGTTCCACATAAGCACAATTTCGACAAATCTCCGTGAGCGCTCACCTTCTGATACACAAGATCACATGAACTCTTAAGCGTGCTTAGGCGTGGCGATCTTATGATGGGTGACCTCACGGGAAGTGTCGTGTTGAACCATCATTGATCTTTGCCCATTTTATTTTCTTTTATTTTTAGTATATTTACGTTGATTCTAGAGAACTCGGTGATCGACTCCGAAACGTCGTTGATGGGATGCCTAAGATTGAAAAACACCATCCGTGGGGCCCACGCAGCTGATCCGCGTGTCTCACGTCGGAGCCGCCTGAAATGTAATGCCACCGTTGCCGATCATCCGATTTGCCATTATGAACCAAATTAGGAAAAATCAGCGCGGGGAGCAAGATGCATAGATGAGCCGCATGTGCAACCAGTATCCGCAGATGTGTCTATTTGAAGCCTTATGGCGGGACGGGTTCACATGAGCCTGATTTATGAAAAATCTCCAGCGGGCATGACCACCGGACACCATCCCCGAGAACTCTTTAGTTAAAGCGTGCTTGGCGAGGCGATCTTATGATGGGTAACCTCCTAGGAAGTCATCGTGTTAAACCATCTGTTGATGCCGCCCATTTTATTTCCTTTTTTTTTTAATTTTACCGTTGACACCAGAGAACTCGACGATCGACTCTGAAACGTCGTTGATGGAATGTCTTAGACTGAAAAACACCACCCGTTGGGCCAATTTACTCATCCAGCGCGTCGTCGGTGCTGAAATCACCAATACTTTGTGCACGATTGTCCGATTCGGCATTATGACCCCAATCCAAAAAAATTTTTGCGAGACACACGACGCGCAGATGAGCCGCAGGCGCCTCTGGTGGGACTCGTATCACCGATTTAGGCTAGTTCGATGCCTTACCGTGACACGAACTGGTTCCTCATGAGCATAATTTGTGAAAAATCTCCAACGGGCGCGACTGCACCAGCACACCAGATCCCATGAACTCTTCAGTTAAGCGTGCTTGGGCGAGAGTAATATTATGATGGGTGACCTCCTGGGAAGTCATCGTGTTGAACCATCTATTGATGCCGCCCATTTTATTTCCTTTAATTTTTATTTTATTTTACCGATGACACCGGAGAACTCGGCGATTGACTTCAAAAATGTCATAGATGGGATGCCTCGGACTAAAAAATATGAGCTGTGGGACCCACGTGGCTGATCTGCGCATCTTGTGTGGAGGCCACACAGAAATCACCATAACTTCACACACGATCATCCAATTCACCATTACGACCCCAATCCTAAATGATCTCCGCGGGGCGCAAGACGCGTAGATGGCCAAAGGCGCATCTGGCGGGACCCATATCTCCGATTTCGATTATTTTGAATCCTTACCGTGGCATGGGCACAATTCATGAAATTTTGGGGGCGATCGCACCATCACACGGATCCATGAACTCTTGATTAAGCATGCTTGAAGCGATCTTATATGGTGACCTCTTGGGATGTCATCGTGTTGAACCTTATGTTGATACCCCATTTTATTTTATTTTACCATTGACGCCGCAGAACTCAGAGATCAACTTCGAAAATGTCATTGTTGGGATGCCTCGAACTGAAAAACATGACCCGTGGGGCCCACGCTGATCCGTTCATCTCGTGTGGAGGCTGCACAAAAATCTCTATAACTTTGTGCATGATCATCCGATTCACCATTATGACCCCAATCTAGAAAGATCTTCGTGGGGCGCACCACTCCTAGATGGCCAGGTACTTTTGGCGGGTCCCATATCTCTGATTTTGACTATTTTGTAGCCTTCTGGAAGGGTTCCATGCACAATTTAAAATCTCCGCCGGACCACACCGCGTGGGATCTTAAGGGTACTCTTTCTTAAGTTGCGTGTGATCTCTTGGGAAGTTCAAACCAGTCTCAGTGATCTTGCTTTATTTTCATTGATGCGAATAGGCTAATCCGTGGGTCTGGTTGATCATCGATTATGATTATGACCCCAATCAGAAAAGATCTACGTGAGTGCGGTGCGTGGATGAGCGCAGTGCATCTAGCAAGTCCACGTATCTTAGATTTCGGCTATTTTGAATCCTTAGCATGGAAGGGTTCCGAATTAGCATAATTTTTGGAAAATCTCTAGCGGGTGTGACCACACCAGAACACCAGATCCCATGAGAACTCTTCAATTACGCGCGCTTGGGCAAGAGCAGTATTATGATGGGTGACATCCTGAAAACTCGTCATGTTGAATCATCTGTTGATGCTGCCCATTTTATTTCTTTTTATTTTTATTTTATTTTATCGTTGGCAGAACTCTCTCCAAGTCATCGATGAGATACCTCAAGCGCAACTTGTGGACAGCGTGCACCATTGAAGGTCACAAATTTCCATAACATACGCTCGATTCTCCATCATGACCCAAATACAAAAAGATCTCTGCAGGGTGCACGACGCGTAGATGAGGCGCCATCGGTCTCTCCGATTTCACTATTTGAGGGCGAAGCGGAACGGACGGGTTCCACATGAGCATAATTTGTAGCAAATCTCTAGCGGGGGCGATCGCACCAGCACGGTAGATCCCATGAGAACTCTTTAGTTAAATGTGCTTGGGCGAGAGCAGTACTATGATGGGTGACCTCTTGGGAAATCGTCGTGTTGAATCATCTGTTGATGCCACCCATTTTATTACCTTTTATTTTTATTTTATTTTACCATTGATGCCGTAGAACTCATTGATCGACTCTGAAAATGTCATTGATGGGATGCGTCGGACTGAAAAACACAAGCCGTGGGGCCCAGAGCGTCCGATCGTGTGTGGAGGCGGAAATTTCCATAACTTCATCGCATTGATTATGCGGTTGCCATTATGACCCCAATCTAGAAAGATCTCAGGTGGTGCGATGTCTGAATGAGGCATGAGAGATCGGCGGAGACATGTATATCATAATTTCTTTGAATCTTACCCACGACGGATGAGTTCCGGATGAGCACAATTTGTGGCAAATCTCCGTGAGATCGACACACCATATCTCATGAGAACTCTTCAGTTAAGCGAGTTTGGGGGAGAGCAGTACTATGATGGGTGACCTCCTGAGATGTAGTTGTGTTGAACCATCTGTTGATGCCGCCCAGTTTATTTTATTTTATTTTTATTTTATTTTCTGTGGCCTTGACTTCGAGATGCGACTCATGTCATTGATGGGATGCCTCGGACTGACAAATACGACTCGTAGGGCCCAATTGACTAATCTGCGCATCTCGTGTGGAGGCCACATGAAAATTGCCATAACTTTATGCAGGATCGTCCGATTTGTCATTACGATCAAAATCTGGAAAGATCTGCGGGACGCACGATGCGCAGATGAGCCACAGGAGCATCTGGCCGGACACATATCTCCGATTTTAGCTAGTTCGAAGCCTTACCACAGCACAGATGGGTTCCACATGAGCACAATTTGTAGAAAATCTCCAACAGGCATGACCACAGCAGCACACTAGATCCCATGAGAACTCTTCAATTAAGCATTCTTGGCGAGAATCTTGGGATCGTGACCTCTAGGAAGTCATCGTGTTAAACCATATTGATGTCATGTATTTTATTTCATTTTATTTGTATTTTATTTTACCATTGATCTTTGAAGAACTTCGATGATGTTGTGAAAATGTCATCGATGGGATGCTTGACGAAAAACATGGCCGGTGGGACTCTTAGGCGATCCGCAGCGTCGTTTGGAAGGCGCCAAAATCATAACTTTATATGTCGTCCGATTAAATATGACAATAATTGAAAAAGATCTTTGCGGGGCACGATGCAGATCGTAAAGCGCATCTGGCCATCTCGATTTGGCTAATTCAAAGCGCACCAGCGCAGGCGGGTTCCGTATGAGCATAATTTGTGGCAAATCTCTAGCAGGGGTGATCGTACCCGGCACGGATCGAAGAACTCTTCAGTTAAGCGTGCTTGGGAGAGAATAGTACTATGATGAGTGACCTCTTGGGAAGTCGTCGTGTTGAACCATCTCTTGATGCCGCCCAATTTATTTCCTTTAATTTTTATTTTATTTTACCATTGACGATGGAGAACTTGGCAATCGACTCCTAAAACATCATAGATGGGATGCCTCGGACTGAAAAACTCAAGCCGTGGGGCCCACACTATTGATTCGCGCATCTCGTGCGGAGGCCGCACATAAATCACCATAGCTTTGCACATGATCGCCGATTATGACCCCAATCGAATGATCTTCGCGAGCGCCGATTGGCCAAAAGGCGCATCAAGCGGGACCCATATCTTTGATTTCGATTATTTCAAAGCCTTACCGCGACACGGACGGGTTTCGCATGAGAATAAATTATGGCAAATCTTTAGTGGGGGTGACCACACAAGCACACCAGATCCCATGAAAACTCTTAAGTTAACCATGCTTGGGCGAGAGCAGTACTTCGATAGATGACCTCTTGGGTAGTCGTCGTGTTGAACCATCTATTGATGCCGCCTATTTTATTTTCTTTTATTTTTTTATTTACATTGTTGATGCCCAGAACTTCGAGATTGACTCCGATTAGGTCGATGGGATGTCGGCCCGATAAACCACGCCATGGGGGGCCCATGCGCGATGCTCATCTCATGGAGAGCCGAAAATGCTATAACTTCCGCCGCGATCGTCGATTTGCCATTATGACCCTGTCGATTTAGCATCTGGCGGAGCACTACTCTAGATGGCCAAAGCATCTATACTGTCTCGATTTGGTATCTCAAAGCATTCTGGTAGATGGGTTCCACAGCACACAATTCGCGGCAAATCTCCATCGAGGCGAGGCGCTCTGGCGATCCCAGAGAACTCTTGATTAAATGTGTTTGGGAAGAAAGATGCATGATCTCTTGAGAAGTTATCGTGTTGAACCATTTGTTGATTTCTCCCATTTTATGTCCTTTTATTTTTATTTTATTTTACCGTTGATGCCGGAGAACTCAGCGATCGACTTTGAAATCTTTGTTAATGGGGTGCCTCAATTTGAAAAAACAGAGGTGATCCCACATATCGTCGCGGGGGGCAAGAAACGCCATAACCGCGATCATCGATTTGCCATTATGACTAATCGGAAAGATATCCGGGTGGCGCCTTGATCGCGGCATGCAGTGCATCTGGCGGGGCCTTATCCACGATTTGGCTAGTTTGAAACCTTACATGGCGGTTCCACATGAGCATAATTTGTGGAAAGTATCTTGTGGGGGCATGAACCAGATCTATGAGAACTCTTGATTAAGTATGCTTGATGAGGAGTTATGATGGGTGACCTCCAGGGAAGTCGTCCTGTTGAACCATGTGTTGATGCCCCGAATTTTATTTCCTTTTATTTTTATTTTATTTTATCATTGAAGCTGAAGAACTCGGAGATCGACTCCAAAAATATTATAGATGGGATGCCTCAAACTAAAAAACTCAAGCCGTGGGGCCCACATAATTGATCTCGCCTCGTTTCATATTGCCATAACATCGCGCGCGTCATTAGATCGTCATTCCCCATGATCAGGAAAGATCTCTAGGCGATCGTGGTGAACCCATATCTTCGATTTTGGCTATTTCAAAACACTTAGCGGCGCGTCTGGGTTCCACATAATTTCGCGGCAAATCTCCGTGGCGTGGCACTAGCGCAGGATCTTATGAGTATTTAGTTAAATGAGCTTGGGCGAGAGTAACACTTTGAGGGGTGACCTCCTAGGAAGTCATCGTGTTGAACCATCTATTGGTGCTCACATTTTATTTCCTTTTAATTTTAGTTTATTTTACCGTTGATGCCGGAGAACTCAGCGATCGACTCTGAAAATATCGTTGATGGGATGCCTCAGGCTAAAAAACACGAGCCGTTGGGACCACATGGTTGATCCGCGCATCTCGTGTGAAGGACGCACAAAAATCACCATAACTTCATGCACGATCATCCGATTCACCATTATGACCCCAATCTGAAAAGATCTCCGCGGGGTGCATGACGCGTAGATGTTCCAAAGGAACATCTAGCGGGACTCGTATCTCCGATTTCGGGTATTTTGAAGCCTTACTGCGCACAGATGGGTTCCGTATGAGCACAATTTGTGACAAATCTTCAGCGGGCGTGATCGCACCAGCACACCAGATCACATTAGAACTCTTCAGTTAAGCATACTTGGGTGAGAGCAGTACTATGATGGGTGACCTCCTGGAAAGTCATCATGTTGAACCATTTGTTGATACCGCGCATATTATTTCTTTTTATTTGTATTTTATTTTAACATTGGCGTTGGAAAACTCGGTGATCGTCTCCAAAAATGTCATCGATGGGATGCCTTGGACTAAAAACATGGTCCCTTTCGGTTGATCCGCGCATCTTGTGTGGCCGCATAACTTAACTTCACGATCGTCCAATTGTAATTATGACCCCAATGGAAAGATCTCAGGTGGGGAGATGATGAGCCGCATAAGCGCATCTAGTGGGACCTATCTCGATCTCGATGTATTAGGATGCCTGATCTGGAAGGGTTTTGCATGAGCACAACTTGCGGCAAATCTCCGGGGGGTGACCACAGCACACCTTAGATCATGAGAACTCTTGGCGTGCTTGGGAGAGATATGATGGTAGACCTCTTGGGAAGTCATCATGTGATGAACAATCATTGATTATTTATTTTTTATTTTTATTTTATTTTACCGTTGACGTTGGAGTACTTGGCGATTGACTCCAAAAACATCGTAGATGGCATACCTCGGACTGAAAAACATGAGTCGTGGGCTCACTGGCGATCCTCATCGTGTGGAATATGAAAATCACCATAACCCGCGCGCAGTCGTGGTTATGGTCTTATCTCGGGACAAGTATCTCGATTTTGGCTATTTGACTGCCTTATAATATACATGGGTTCCACATAAAACAATTTCAAATCTCCAATGGCGGGACCACTCCGGCACACCAAATCCATGAGAACTCTTGATTAAGCGTTCTAGAGGCAGAACCTCTTGGGAAGTTATGCGTGTTGAACTATCTATTGATGATACCCATTTTATTTTATTTTATTTTTATTTTATTTTACCGTTGATGCGAACTTCGAGATCGACTCCAAAATGTTGTCGATCAGAATGCCGGCGAAAACCTGGCGGTGGGGCCATTTCGATTCCTCATCGTGTGAGGATGCGAAAATCGCCATAACTTCACGCGTCGTCAGATTCACCATTATCACCATAATCGAGAAAGATCTCTGGCGCACTCTCTAAAGGCGGGGGGGTACGTATCTCGATTTTGGCTATTTTGAAGCCTTACCGCGGCAAGAATGGGTTCGCATGAGCACAATTTGCGGCAAATCTCCATTGGGTGCAATAGATCGAGGAATTAGCGATCAACATGATGGGTGACCTCTTAGGAAGTCATTGTGTTGAACCATATATTGATGCCGCCCATTTTATTTCCTTTTATTTTTATTTAATTTTACTGTTGACGCCGAAGAACTTGGTGATCGACTCCAAAAACGTCATTGATGGGATGCCTCAGATTGAAAAAAAAGAGTCATGGGGCCCATGTGGCGTCATCTGTCGCGGGCCATAACCCGAGCATGCGATCATCAGATTCACCATTATGACTCCAATCTAGAAATATCTCCACGGGGCGCATGCATGAGCCATAAAGCATCTGGCGAGACCATTATCTCGGTTATTTGAATCCTGACACGGATGGGTTTGGATGAGCATTCTTTGTAAATCACTAGCGGCGCGCACTAGAGATCACATGAGAACTCTTTAGTTAAGCGTGCTTGGCGATAGTTACTATGATGGGTGACCTCCTGGGAAGTCTTCGTGTTGAACCATCTGTTGATGTCTAGTATTTTATTACCATTTAATTTTATTTTATCTCAACGTTGACGCTAGAGAACTAAGAGATCGATTCCAAAAATATCATCGATGGCATGCCTCGGACTATAAAACACGAGCCGTGAGGTCCACTTGACTGATCCGCGCATCTCATGTGGAGGCAACACAAAAATCACCATAACTTCTGGACGATGATTGATTGATTATGACACGGAAAGATCTTTGCAGGCGGGGCAGATGATGAACCGAGGTGCATCTGGCGGGACACATATCTTTAATTTCGGCTAGTTCGAAGCCTTATCGCGTCACACATGGGTTCCACATGAGCACAATTTGTGGAAATTCTCCTGTGGGAGCGACCACATCACTACACCAGATCCTATGAGAACTCTTGATTAAACCGTGAGCGATCTTATGATGGTTGAACTCACGGGAGTCATGGTCATGTTGAAAGCTGCGATTTGCGCATTTTATTTTTTATTTTATTTTATTGTTGATGCGGAGAACTTCGGCGATTGACTCGAAAATGTTATAGATGGGGCTTCAAGCGAAAAACACAAACGTGGGCCTCTGCGGTTGATCGCGCATCTAGTCTTGAGGCCACCGTAAATTCCATAACACGATCGTCCGTTAATTATGACCCTAATGGAAATATCCGCGAGGGCACGATCATAAAATGTAAAGAGCATCGGCGGACTCATATCTCGACTTGAAGCACTACTTGCCGCCGGATGGGTTCGCATGAGCACAATTTGCGGAAATCTCCGTGGGCCTTGTCCACTAGATCACATGAGAACTCTTGATCAAGTGTGCTTGGGCGAGAAGCGATCTTATGATGGGTGACCTCCTGGGAAGTCATCGTGTTGAACCATCTGTTGATGCCACCCATTTTATTTCCTTTTATTTTTATTTTATTTTATCGTTTATGCTGGAGAACTCATCGATCAACTCTGAAAACATTATTGATGGAATGCATCTAACTGAAAATATGAGCGATGAGGCCAGCTGATCCGCTTGTCATCTGCGGAGGAGGCGCATAAATCACTAAAACTCATGATCGCCATTAGTTAAGTGTGTGTGTGAAGGCGATCTTATGATGGGTGACTTGAGAAGTCATCATGTTGAACCATCTGTTGATACCCCATTTTATACATTTATTTTTATTTTATTTTATTTCTGGGTTAAGAACTTCGGCGATCGACTCAAATAATTGTTGATGGGGTGCCTGGTTGAAAAACCGAGATGTGGGTAGCGGCCCGATCTGCGTATCATGCGGAAGAAACCGCCATAACTTCCGCCGATCATCGATCGCCATTATGAACTCAATGCGGAAAGATCTCGCGTGGCGCTACGAGCGCAAATGAGATCGGAGCACATCGGCGGGGCGCATATCTCGATTTGACTAGTTGAAGCCTTGCAGCGCGGATGGGTTCGCTGGCGAGGCGAAGGTCTCTTGCGGCGGCCTTAACGGCAGCAGCAGATCGATTAAGCGTGCCCGGCGAGGCGATGCTATGATGGATGACCTCGAGGAAGTCATCGTGTTGAACCATGTGTGTTGATAATTTTATTTCCTTTTATTTTTATTTTATCGTTGCCAGGAGAACTTCGGCGATCAACTCAAAATGTTATAGATGGGATGCCTCAAGCGAAAACTCTCAAGCCGTGGGGCCCATGCGATTGATCCGCCTCTCATTTGATTAGCATGTAAAATGCACGCATAACGCGCATGATCATCAGATTAAACATTATGACCCCAATGGAAAGATCTCTGCGAGGCGCCGCGATCGTGGAGTGCCAAAGCGCTGGCGGGACCATATCTCACGATTTTGGCTATTTCAAAGCCTTCTTGTAGCGCGTCGGGTTCGCACGTTTGTGGAAAATCTCCATTGGCGTGGCGACTCGCGGATCTTATGATAACAATTTAGTTAAGTGAGCTTGGGTGAAGCGATACTTTGATAAGTGACCTCCAAGTGTCGTGTTGAACCACCTATTGATGCCTAAATTTTATTTCCTTTTAATTTTAGTTTATTTCACCATTGAGAACTTCGGCGATCGACTCAAAATGTCATTGATGGGGCCTTGTGAAAACACAAGCGTGTGGCCCGCGTGGTTGATCGCGTCTCGTGTGAAGCCGCCGCGAAAATCTCTATAACTGCGCATGATGCGTCGATTCGCCATTATGACAATCACGAAAAGATATCTCTGAGTGCATGGCCTTGATGATGGAACATCTAGCGGGACTCGTATCTCCGATTTCGGGTATTTTGAAGCCTTACCGCGGCACAGACGGGTTCCACATGAGCATAATTTACAACAAATCTCCAGCGGGCGCAACCACACCAGCACACCAGATCACATGAGAACTCTTCAATTAAGCATGCTTAGGTGAGAGCAGTACTATGATGGGTGACCTCCTGGGAAGTCATCGTGTTAAACCATTTGTTGATGCCGCGTATTTTATTTCCTTTTATTTTTATTTTATTTTAAAATTGACGTTGGAAAACTTGGCGGTCATCTCCATAAACATCATCAATTGGATGCCTCGAACTAAAAAACATGAGCCGCGGGGCCCATTAGGCTAATTTGCGCATCTTGTTTGGAGGCCACACGAAAATCACCATAACTTCACGCATAATCGTCCGATTCGAATGTCAGAAAGATTTCCGGCGAGCGAAGTCTTGCAAGACCGGTATCTCAATTTTGGCTATTTAAAAGCCCTTGTGACACAACGGGTTCGGATGAGCAATTTGAGACAAATCTCCGGAGCCGGCCGACACATCGGTCGCGAGAACTCTTGATTAAGTGTGCTTGAAGCGATCTTATGATGGGTGACCTCACGGAAGTTGTTGTGTTGGACGATCAATTGCGCCCATTTTATTTCCTTTTATTTTTATTTTATTTTACCGGGAGAACTTCGAGTCTACTCAAAAATATCATCGATGGGATGCCTCGAAATGATCACATCTATAGCCCATCCTTCAAGCCATATGACAATCGGAAAGATCCATGCGTGATGCTGAATCTGTGGACCTTTATCTCGATGTACCATTGGGATCCTATTTATTTCTCATAAATCATGGAGCTCTAGGTCTTGGCGAGAAATGTGACTCTTAGGAAGTCATATTTAAATTGTAACATTTATTATCATTCCATTAAATGTTGATATTCCTATACATGAAACCTTGGCCGTGTATTGCATATTCGGCATCATTCATTATGACCAAATTGATCTCCAGGCGCGACGACACGCACCATGGCATGACATTATCTAGATTTTGTGATGAGAACTCTTGATTAAGCATTCTTGGTGAGAGCGATCTTATGATGGGTGACCTCTTGGGAAGTTGTTTTGTTGAACCATCTATTGATGCCACCTATTTTATTTTATTATATATTTATTTTATTTTACCATTGACCGACTCGAGATGCGAAAGCGTCATCGATGGGATGCCTGAAAAACACGAGTGGTGGGGCCTACGTGGCGGTCGCTCATCGTGTGGAGGGGATGTGAAAAATCGTCATAACTTCATGCGATCGATTCTCCATTATGACCCCAATCAGGAAAGATCTCGAGGGGCACACGGCGTGCGGTGTAAAGGCATGCAGTAGGACCATCTTTGATTTCGGCTAGTTGAAGCCTTACCGTGACATGGACGGGTTCCACATAAGCACAATTTGCGGCAAATCTCCAACGGGGACGACCGCACCAGAATACTAGATCCCAAGAAAATACTTCAGTTAAGCGTGCTTGAAGCGATCTTATGATGGGTGACCTCTTGGGAAGTCATCATGTTGAACCATATATTGATGTATTATTTTATTTCTTTTATTTTTTTATTTTTTATTGACGGAGAACTTCAGGGTCACTCCAAAAATGTCATGCCTCGGCGAGCCATGGGATCGGCATGTCTCGTGTGGATGCACAAAATGCCATAACTTCATGCGATTGTTGATTAATTATGATATGGAAATATCTGCGGGCTTCAACCATGAATGAGCGGAGCATCTGCGGACACTCAATTTTGGCTAGTTGAAGCCTTATCGCGCATGGGGGTTCGCGAGCATAATTCAAAATCTTCAGGTGTGACCACCGACATACCGATCATATGAAGCTGATTAAGCGTGCTTGGCGAGCGATCTTATGATGGGTGACCTCTTGGAAAGTCGTCGTGTTGAACCATCTATTGATGTCGCGTATTTTATTTCGTTTTATTTGTATTTTATTTTAATATTGGCGAGAACTTCGATGATTGACTCGAAAACATCGATGGGATGCCATCACATGAGTTATGGGGCCCATATGATTCGTGTGGAGGCGCGTAAATCCACGATAACCGGCGGCGCCGTCATCGATTGCCATTATAAGCCCCAATCGGAAAGATCTCACGGGGCAGCGGGTGATGCATGCATCTTGTAGAACCATATCTCCGTTGACTTTTTTGAAGCCTTACCCGTACGCATGAGTGACAGAGCAAATCCGAAATGACGCACTAGCACAGATCCCATGAGAACTCTTATTAAGAGGTTTGAAGTTGCTTATGATGGGTGACCTCAGGGTCATCGTGTGTTGAACATCTGTTGATGTCGCCATTTTATTTTATTTTTATTTTATTTTCGTTGGCCTTGAGAACTTCGGTCGACACGAAAATGTTGTAGATGGGATGCCTCAGACTAAAACAGCGTGGGTCCCACGGTGATCAGCGCGTAATGTGGGAGGCCGCGAATTCACCATAACTTCAGGCGATCATCGATTCTTGCCGTTATGAATCCCGAAAGATCTCGCGAGGCACATGATCGCGCATGTGCCGCGCATCTCGAGCGTATCTCCGTTAAAGCCTTCTGCGGCGCGTCGCAGGTTCGAGAATTTGTGGCAAATCTCGGTGACACGGCCGCACTAGCACAGATCACGAACTCCGGTTAAGCATGCTTGGGCGAGCGATCTTATGATGGGTGACCTCGGAAGTGGTGTTGAACCATCTGATGCATTATATTTCTTTTATTTTATTTTTTACTATGCGCATGCAACTTTGCGCATGATCATCGATTCGCGCCCGGTATGACCAATCAAAAGATATGTGGGGTGCAAGCGAGATGAGCTGCGGCGCATCTAGCGGGACGTCTCGGTGCTAATTCAAAGCCTTACACGCAAGTGCATAATTTGCAAATCTTGATGGGCATGCATGATCAGATCTGAGAACTCTTGATTAAGTGTGCTTTGGCGAAGCGATCGATGGGTGACCTCTGGGAAGTCGTGTTGAACCATCTATTGATGCCGCCCATTTTATTTCCATTTATTTTTATTTATTTTTACCGTTGATGCCGGAGAACTCAGTGATCGACTCCAAAAATGTCATTGATGGGATGCCTCGGTCTGAAAAACATGAGCCGTTGGGCACACGTGATCGGTCGTCGTCATTGAGAAAGGCATGCAATCACCATAATGTCGCGCATGATCATCTGATTCACCATTATGACCCCAATCGGAGATCTCCCAGCGTGCAGATGAGCCGAGCCATCTGGAGGGACCCATATCTCGATTTTGGCTATTTGAAAGCGCGCGCGGGTATTCATGAGCACATTTTGCGGCATCCGTGGACCGGCGGTACCACACGGATCATAGAACTCTTGATTGCGTGCTTGGCGGCGATCTATGATGGGTGACCTCAAGAAGTCATCATGTTGAACCATCTGTCGATGCCCATTTTATTTCCTTTTATTTTTTTTTTTTTACCATTGATGCGGAGAACTTCGGTGATCGAAAATCATTGGTGGGATGCTCGGTGAAAAGCGTAGTGGGTCCGAGCGTCTGATCTGGCATGAAGGATACATGCATATAACCCGTGCGTCTAATTAGCCATTAGGTCAATGGAAAGATCTCGAGGGATGCGAAAAAAACCATGGAATATCTCTATTTGGTTATTTCAAAGCCTTATCAGCGGAGGGTTCGAATGAGCACATTTGCAAATCTCAAGCGACGCCGACTCAGAATCACATGAGAACTCTTGATTAGCGAAATCTCGATGGGTGATCTCCGGGGAAGTCGTCATGTTGAACCATCTGTTGATTCCGACCAATTTATTTTCTTTTATTTTTATTTTATTTTACCGTTGATGCCGCAGAACTCGAAGATCGAATTTGAAAATGTTATCGATGGGATGCTTCAGACTGAAAATAATCTGGAAAGATCTCCATGGGGAGCACGACACGCGGATGTGCCAAATGCGCATCTGGCGGGACCGTCGATTTGGATGTTTGAAGCTCTCGGCGCGTCAGTTCGCATGAACACATAAAATGGAAAATCTTGAGTGGGAGTGACGCACCGGCTCGCGAAACTCTTGATTAAGCGTGCTTGGCGGAGCGATGATGGGTGACCTCACGGGAATTTGTTGAACCATCTTGATGCCGCCCCATTTTATTTTATTTTAATTTTATTTTATCGTTGGCCTTGAGAACTTCGGTGATGTCGTTCGTTGATGGGATGCCTTGAACTTAAAAAAATCATCCATTACGGCGTCCATGCGTCGTCGCGGGCGCATCGCTAATACTTCGATCGTCCATTCGCCATTACCCCAATCGAAAAAATGCGGTGCGTGATGAAGATGTGCGCGCAGGACATGTATCCGATTTCAAGTTAGCCTTATGGCAGACGCATCATGGAGCACAATTTGCGGAAATCTCCAGGCGCGTGAGTACCGGCACTAGATCCATGAGAACACTTTAGTTAAGCGTGCTTGGGTGAGGCGATCTTATGATGGGTGACCACGGGAAGTCATCGTGTTGAACCATCTGTTGATACGCCATTTTGTTTCCTTTTATTTTTATTTTATTTTATTATGGAGAACGATGGTCGATTAGATATCGTTAATGGATGCCTCGAATTTAAAAATATGACATTGTGATTTCCATCTCGTGCGGGCGCTGAAATGTATAATGCGATCATCCGATTCGCCATTTTATTTAAATGGAAAGATCTTGGGGAAGCGATAAGTAGATGCGAGCATCTAGATGTATCTATTTATTTTTGAAGCCCTGGTATAGGTTTTTTGAGCACAATATGAAATATCGGTAGCTCGGCGCGACACCAGATCACTCTTGATTAAGCGAGCTTGGGTGCGATCTTATGATGGCGACCTTGAGTCATCGTGTTGAACCATCATGTATTCATTTTATTTCCTTTTTTATTGGCGTTGAGAACGGTCGACTTCAAAATAATCGATGGATTCGGTGAAACATGAGCCGTGGACTGCGCGGCGATCGCATATCTGTGGGCGGCGAAAATTTCCATAACTTCATGCGATCGATTAATTTTACATTATCGGAAAGATCTCGGGAGCATGATCGTGGATGTGCCAAAGGTGCTGGTGGGACGTATCTCGATTTTGGCTATTTGAAGCGCATGGTTGGGTTCATGAGCGCCAATTTGATAAATCTCCGGCGGGTGCATCGCACCGGATCCATGAAGAACTCTTCAATTAAGCGTGCTTGGCGGAAGCGATACTGATGGGTGACCTCAGGAAGTCGTCGTGTTGAACCTATCCATCTTTGCCCATTTTATTTCCTTTATTTTTATTTTATTTTTTGTTGGCCTTGAAGAACTTGGATGATTCAAAAATGTCATGGGAGCCTCTGAAAAAACATGAGGGGACCACCGCGTCATCGTCTGTGGAGCGCATAAATCGTCATAACTTCGATCATTCGCCATTATGACCCAATCGGAAAGATCTCGAGGGGCGCGATGAGATGTCTTCGGGCATCGGCACTTATCTCGATTTTTATTTCAAAGCCTTACCATAGCACCGGGTTCGGTGATTTTGGCAAATCTGAGTGGCCGCGCACACCAGATCATGAGAACTCTTGATTAAGCGTGCTTGGAGAGCGATATGATGGGTGACCTCTTGGGAAATGTCTGTTGAACCATCTGTTGATGCAGCCCATTTTATTTCTTTTATTTTTATTTTATTTCGTTGGTGAAGAACTTGTCGACTCAAAACATCTTAAATGGGATGCCTCCGGTGATCTGACCCGCGTGGGATCGTCGTGTGGAGGCGCACAAAATTGCCACGATCATGATTCCATTATAGGAAGATCTCCGAGGGCGACGATCCAATGGGTGACAAATCTATCTCGATTTTGGTTATTTTGAATCACCTTACGGATGAGCATGAACAATTTGCAAATCTCTAGTGGGCCGACGCTGCGCCGGTCACATGAGAACTCTTGAGAAGCGTGCTTGGCGAGGCGATCTTATGATGGGTGACCTCTGAAGTCATCGTGTTGAACCATCTGTTGATGCCCATTTTATTTCCTTTTATTTTATTTTTTATTTTATTTTTCGAGAACTTGGTCCATGTTGTTGATGAATGAGCGTGGGAGCCCACTGATCTCTTGTCTCACGCGTAATCACCAACTCGTCGCCATTGACAATCGAAAGATATCTCGATGCAGATGAGCGCATGCATCGGGACGTATCTTTCAGCTTTTGGAAGCCTTCCTGCGGTTGCATGAGCATTTATGTGCAAATCTCAATGAGCATTGCGATTACATGAGATCCCTCTTGATTAAGCGCTTGGGCGATCTTATGATGGGTGACCTCTGGAAGTCATCTTGTTGAATCGTTGATTTTTTATTTTCTTTTAATTTATTTTATTTTTCGTTGGCGAGAACTTTGAAAAACCACGTGGAATTGAGCGGTATGCCGTTTAGTGGAGCCACAGAAATCACAACGCATTTTCCAGTGCCATTATGATCAATTGAAAGATCTGAGGCCGCGGATGATGCTCGAGCATCTAGTGGGGCCGAATCTCTACGATTTTGGCTATTTGGAAACCTTACCGGCGTCGATTTTATGGTATATTTGTAAAAATCTCTGGCACCTTGATAACAAGATCCCATGAGAACTATAGTTAGAACTTGGCGAGAAGCGATCTATGATGGGTGACCTCGGGAAGTCATCGTGTTGAACCATCATGCGCCCATTTTATTTCCCTTTTTTTTTATTTTATATGGCGGAACGGTCTACTCCAACATTGTAGATGGGATGCGTCGGACTAAAATGTGCAGGTGCCAGCGGTGATCCGCCGCATTCGTGTGGAGACATGACGCCCTTAAGATGTCAGGTTATACTTATTTGCGGGGATCTCTTTGAAATGAGAGTTTTCGAATAAGAATCTCTGTTGGGCGCGGGAAAGCGACACGAAGCAACTGTGATTAAGCGTGCTTGGGTAATGATGGGTGACCTCGGTGGTATTCGTGTTGAACCATCTTGATCGCATTTTATTTCCTTTTATTTTTATGGGAGAACTTCGATCGATTTTAAATCATCGATTGGATGCCTCGACTAAACCCACAGTGGTAGTGCGCTGATATGTTTGAGGCGCGAAATCCATAACCGCTGCGATCTTCGATTTGCCACCCAATCGGAAAGATCTCCAGCGGCGGGCAGCCAAATGAACGCTCATCGATGGTTCGCGTATCTGTTTTAGTTGAAGCACTACGCGGGATTAGCGCAATTTGAAAAATCTCCGGAGCGGCGCGACGCATCTATGAGAACTCTTGATTAAGCGTGCTTGCAAGCGATCTTATGATGGGTGACCTCAGGAAGTCGTCGTGTTGAATCATTGATCGCTTATTTCCTTTTATTTTTATTTTATTTTATTTGATCGGCTACTCGAAAAAATCGTAGATGGGATACCTCGGACTAAAAACACATGGGCGATCCATCTCGAGGCCATGGAAATCCATAACTTCATGCGATCATTCGATTAGCCATTATGACCCCAATCGGAAAGATCTCTGCGCGATCTTGCGCATTGCGGGACCCATATCTTCGATTTTGGCTATTTCAAAGCCTTACAGTGGCACAGAAGGGTTCCGGAAGAGCTCAATTTATGGCAAATCTCCAATGGGTGCGGTACACCGGCCGAGAAAACTCTTGATTAAGCGTGCTTGGGTAGAGATCTTATGATGGGTGACCTCTGGGAAGTCGTCGTGTTGAACCATGTTGATGCCATTTTATTTCCTTTTATTTTATTTTGTTGATCTTGCGGAACTCGACTCAAAATGTCATCGATGGGATGCCTTGGGCGAAAAGCATAGAGGCGCGTGATCCATTACGTGTGGAGGCATGAAAAATGCCATAACCGCACGATCGTCATTCACCATTATTTAATCGGATCTCGTGGCACCGGCGTGCGAAGCTGCACATCTTGCGGGTTCGTATCTCGTTTGTATTTTGAAGCCTTACGCGTGCGGGTTCGCATGACCAATTGTGAAATCTCAGCGCAACGCTGATCACATTAAAATCTTGATTAAGCGTGCTTGGGTGAAGCGATCTTATGATGGGTGACCTCTGGGAAGTCGCGTGAACCATCTGTTGATCACATTTTATTTCTATTTTATTTTTATTTTACCATTGATGGAACCTGATGGAGACATCGAAAGATTGCCGCGAAAAATAAATGTGGGGCATTGATCGCGCTCGCGAATCTCCATAATTGTACGTGCGATTATTGCCATTATGACCCAAGAAAGATCTCGGGCGCGTGTGATCCACGAACATCGCGTGACGTATCTGATTTCCTACGAGCCTTATCGACACATTTCGCGTGAGAGAAAAATTCAAATCTCGGCGACGCGTACGGATCTCTTCTTGATTAAGCGTGCTTGGGCGAGAGCAATACTATGATGGGTGACCTTCTTGGAAATCATCGTGTTGAACCATATGTTGATCCCGTGTATTTTATTTCCTTTTATTTGTATTTTATTTTACCATTGGCGTCGAAGAGACTACGAAAATGTTGATGGGATGCCTCAGTTGAAAAATCGGTTGGGCCTGCGGCGCGCGCATCTGTGGAGCGCAAAAAACCGCCTTAACCGCGATCGTCGACGACATTATGAAATCAGGATCTGCGGGCGCCGACGGATGTATGCGAAACATATTTGCGACTGTATCTCAATTTTAGCTAGTTGAAGCGCACCGGTGATGGGTTCGGATGATCGATGTGACAAATCTCCGCGCGGCCCGCACACCAGATCCCATGAGAAAGCGTGCTTGGCGAGAATACTATGGGTGATATCTAGAAGTGTTGTATTGAACGATCTGTTGATGCCGCCCATTTTATTTCCTTTTATTTTTATTTTATTTTACCTTTGATGCCGAGAACTTCGGGAGATCGACTCAAAATATGGTCGATGGGATGCCTCAGGCGAAAAACATGGGTTTGGTGATCCGCTCATCGTGTGGAGCGCGAAAAATCACCATAACTTCACGATCGTTGATTCCATTATGACCCAATCAGGAAGATCTCGGACCTTAGTGCGTAGATGCTGAGCGCGCATCAGCGGGGATCTCGATTTGGCTATTTGAAGCCTTCGGCGACGGTGGGTTCACGCAGCATAATTTGCAAATCTGATGGCCATCACACTACTTTTCATGAGAATTAAACATGCTTGGGTGAAAGCGATACTATGGTGGGTGACCTCCAAGGAAGTCATCATGTTGAACCATCTGTTGATGCCACCCATTTTATTTCTTTATTTTTTTATTTTCGTTGGGAGAACTTCGATGATTGACTCAGCGTCAGATACCTGCCGAAAAAATAGGGCGTGCCCATGCGTCACTGGAGCGCGGTATAATCCATAACTTGTGCATGATTGTTCGCCATTATGACCCCAATCGAAAGATCTCGTGGGGTGCGATCGTAGATGTGTAAGGCGGGACCGTATCTTCAATTTTGGCTATTTGAAGCCTGGCATAGATGAGTTCCGCATGAGCTAATTTCGGCAAATCTCTAGTGGGCATGGCGCGCACACTAGATCCATGAGAACTTCGTCGTTAAAGCGTGCTTGGGCGAGTCTTATGATGGGTGACCTCACGGGAAGTCGTCGTGTTGAACCATCTGATGTATTTTATTTCATTTATTTTTATTTTATTTTTCGTTTATGTGAGAACTTCGGCGATTGACTCGAAAATATATCAATGGGCCGGACTAAAAAACCGTGGGCACACTCGGTGATCGCATCTCGTGGAGGATGCATGGAAATGACCATAACTTCGCCGATCATCGATTGCCATTATGACCCCAATCGAAAGATCTGCGGCATGGCGATGAGATATGCCAGCGCATCTCAGCGGACCGTATCTCGATTTCAGGTATTTGAAGCTTTACCGCGCACGGATGGGTTCGCATGAGCATAATTTGTGGCAAATCTCCGGGTGCAACCGCAACCCGGATCACATGAGAACTCTTGATTAAGCGTGCTTGGCGAGATCTTATGATGGGTGACCTCACGGAAGTCATTTTGAACCATCTGTTGATCTTGCCCATTTTATTTCCTTTTATTTTTATTTTATTTTATTGTGTTGGATTCGACGACCAACTCGAAATGTCATTGATGGGATGCCATGGAATAGAGTGGGGCCCACATGTTGGTCGCGTGTCTCTTCGTGAGCGAAATCACCATAACCCATGATCATCGATTAGTATGACCCAAATCGGAAAGATCTTGCGGGTGCCGACAAAGATGGCCATGATATATGGACCGTATCTCAATTTGCTATTTTGAAGCAAACTTACGAGCAGGTTCATGAGCACAATTTCGAAAATCTTTAGAACGGCCCCACGATGAGAACTCTTGATTAAGCGTGCGATAATATGATGGGTGACCTCTGGAAGTCATCGTGTTGAACCATCTGTTGATACCGCGCATTTTATTTTCTTTTATTTGCATTTTATTTTAACGTTGAAGCCAGAGAACTTAGAGATCGACTCTAAAAACATCATGAATGGGATGCCTGGGACTAAAATATGTTATTGCTGACGTCATGCATCTCGTGGAGGCGCAATCACCATAACTTCATGATGATTATTATTATTCATTGGAAAGATCTCCACGGGGGGTGCACGCCTTGAGATGGCGTAGCATCTGGCGAGACCTATCTCGATTTGCTTTTACCATGTGAGCGGGGTTCCTCATGAGCACAATTTTGGTAAATCTCAGCGGCCAACCACCTGCAGATCCAGAGAATTCTTATTAAGCGTGCTTGGGTGAGCGGTCTATGATGGGTGACCTCTTGGGAAGTCGATTGAACCATCATTTATTATTTTATTTTTTATTTTTATTTTATTATTGTTGCGGGAGAACTTCGGCAATCGATTCTGAAAATATCAAAGATGGGATACCTGAAAAACACGATGGGGGCCCAGCGTTCCACGCGTCTCGTGTGGCACGAAATTATGTAATACACCACGATCATCGATTGCCATTATGAAATCGAAAGATCTCATGGATGGCCTGAGATGTCGGCGCATTTGGAACCATATCTCCGTTGCTATTTTGAAGCCTTACGTAGCGTTTGCAATTTTGGCAAATCTCCGTGACAACCACTAGATCACATGAGAACTCTTGATTAAGCGTGCTTGGCGAGGGTATCTTGATGGGTGACCTCTTGGGAAGTCATCGTGTTGAACCATCTATGCCATTTTATTTTCTTTTATTTTATTTTACTATTGATGAAAAACTTCGATGATCGACTCAGCGTTGTAGATGGGATGCCTCGGTGAAAAACGTAGCCGTGGGCGCTGATCTGTCGTCGGCCATAAAATATAACCGCATGATCGTCCGATTTGACATTATGACCCCAATCCGGAAAGATCTCTGTGGCGCATATGATAAATGGCAGGCATTCGAGTATCTCGATTTTGGCTATTTTGAAAGCCTTACCGGCGGGTTCCATGAAACCAATTTGCAAATCTCCAGTGAGGGACCCGACCCACATCGTGAACTCTTAAGTTAAGCGTGCTTGGGTGAAACATTCTTATGATGGGTGACCTCAGAAGTCGTCATGTTGAACCATGATCGCCCATTTTATTTTCTTTTATTTTTATTTTATTTTATGCAGAACTTCGGTGATCGACTCAACATCATGTGGAAGCCTCGGATGAAAAACACGTGAGCCATGGTGATCCGTCTCTTGTGGTACATAAATCATAACCGTGCATGTGTCAATTCTCCATTATGATCCCAATGAAAGATCTCCATGAGCATATGCGCATGGCTTGCATGGGGCGCATCGTATCTCGTTGGCTTCAAAAGCCTTATGCACGAGCAGTTCGGATGAGCTAATTTATGACAAATCTCGGTATGCACCGACTCATCATCCATGAGAACTCTTTTTGCTTGCGTGCTTGGCGAGATTATGATGGGTGACCTCTTGGGAAGTCATCGTGTTGAACCATCTGTTGATGCCACCCATTTTATTTCATTTTTTTTATTTTATTTTGTTGACCATCTTCGGAGATCGACTCAGAAAATCGATGGGATGTCGGCGAAAAAAAAAACATGGTGGGCCATACCCTGATCACTCATCCGCCGCGAAATCACCATAACGCGATCGTCGATTATTATGACCACAATCGAAAGATCTCGCGAGCCATCTTAAATGGCCGCGTGGCGGACGTATCTCATTTGACTATTTGAAGTCTTACCATGGCAGGAGCGGGTTCCACATGAGCACAATTTGCGATCTCTGTAGCGACCACGGCAGTCTGAGAACTCTTGATTCGGTGTGTTGGCAACAATCTATGATGGGTGACCTCTTAGTTATTGTGTTGAACTATCTGCCCCAGAAGAACTTCGGTCGACTCCAAAAATATCGTAGATGGGATACCTCGGATGAAAAATGACCGTGGGCCCCAGGCGATCCACGTCTCTTGTGGAGAGCGCGAAATCATATAACGTGCCGCGATCATCAGATTTTATGACAATCGGAAAGATCTTAGCGGGCGCCGGCGCAGATGTGCCAAAGTGCATAGCGAGACCGTATCTTGATTTTGGCTATTTGAAGCCTTATGCGCGACGCGGATGGGTTGAGCAAATTTGCAAATCTCGGGCTCGACCACACCGGGTCACATGAGAACTCTTGATTAAGCATGCTTGAGAGCGAATACTATGATGGGTGACCTCCTGGGAAGTCCTCGTGTTGAATCATCGGTTGATGCCGCATATTTTATTTTCTTTTATTTTTATTTTATTTTATCGTTCATGCTGCAGAACTCAGTGATTGACTCTGAAAATGTCATAGATGGGATGCCTCGGACTAAAAATATGGCCAGTGGGGCCGCTTGATCCGCGTATCTCGTCGGGCGAATCGCCATAACTTCCCACGATTGTATTTCATTATGACCCCAATCAGGAAAGATCTCGCGCATGATAAGTGCATTTGGCGGGATTATATCTATTTTGCTATTTTGAATCCTTAGCGGCATGGTTTAGTTTAGCATAATTTATGTAAAATCTCTGCGGCACACCGGCTGATCCCAGAACTCTTCAATTAAGCATGCTTGGCGAGAAGCGATATGATGGGTGACCTCCTGGGAACTCATCGTGTTGAACCATCTGTTGATGCCGCTCATTTTATTTCCTTTTATTTTTATTTTATTTTAGTTGGCGAACTTCGGATATTCGAAAAGTCATCGATGGGATGCCGAATTGAAAAACCGAGTATGGGGCCACACGTCGTGGCGTCTTCAGGTCGGAAATTTCCAATGATTCATGATTATTGCATTATGACCCAATATGGAAAGATCTTGGCTGGCCGAGTGATGGCGCATCGCGGCGAACCGATTTCGGCTATTTGGCCTTACCGCGGCGTGGAAGGTTCCATGAGCATTTGTGGAAAATCTGGGGGCAACCACCGAGAATCGATAAGCATGCTTGGGCGAGAGCAGTATTATGATGGGTGACCTCTTGGGAAGTCATCGTGTTGAACCATATGTTGATGCCGCCCATTTTATTTCCTTTTATTTTTATTTTATTTTACGTTGGCGTAGAACTCATTGATCGACTCGAAATGTCATTGATGGGATGCCTGAAAAACCAAGCGGTGGGGCCCAGGGCGTCATGCGCGTCGCGACGTAAATCACCATAACCTTTGATCGTCGATTAGCCATTATGACCCCAATCAGAAAGATCTCCGTGGCGGCGATCGTAGATGAGCCCAACATCTAGCGGGACTATCTCGATTTTGGCTATTTGAAGCCGCACGCGGACGGGTTCGGATGAGCAATTTGCAAATCTCCGGTGGCGGACACCAACAGATCTCATGAGAACTCTTGATTAAGCGTGCTTGGGGAGAGTAGTATGATGGGTGACCTCACGGAAGTCGTCGTGTTGAACCATCTGTTGATGCCGCCCATTTTATTTCCTTTTATTTTTATTTTATTTTACTGTTCATGATGAAGAATTCGGTGATCGACTTCAAAAATGTCGTTGATGGGATGCCTCGGACTAAAAATGAGGTAAATTGATTATTAATCGCATTTCATGAGGCGAAATTGCCATAACTTCCGCCGCGATCGTCATTACCATTGACCCAAATGGAAAGATCTCGCGGATCATGTGAGATGAACCGCATTTGGGGACATATCTCGATTTTATTTGAAGCCTTACGCGGCCGCGGATGGGTTCGCATGAGCACAATTGCAAATCTCCGACGGCGGCACACTAGATCCCATGAGAACTCTTCAATTAAGCATTCTTGGGGGAGAGTAGTACTAGGATGGGTGACCTCCCAGGAAGTCGTCGTGTTGAACCATCTGTTGATACCATGCATTTTATTTCTTTTTATTTGTATTTTATTTTACCATTGGCGGAAGAACTTCGGATCGACTCGAAAATGTCATCGATGGGATGCCTTGAGATGAGTCGTGGGGCCCATTAGCGTCCATCGTGTGGAGGAAATTATAACTTGCATGATCATCGATTCTATTATGTCGGAAAGATCTCCGTAGCACGCCGATGACCCATGAAAGCGCATTTATCTCGATTTTGGCTATTTGAAGCCTTGGTGCGCAGACGGGTTCCACATGAGCATAATTTATGGAAAATCTCCGTGAGGACCACACCGGCCGGATCTCGAGAACTCTTTAGTTAAGCGTGCTTGGCGAAGCGTATGATGGGTGACCTCTTGAAGTCATAGTGTTGAACCATTTGTTGATCGCCATTTTATTTCCTTTATTTTATATTTTACCATTGATGATGGAGAACTTCGTCGACTGAAAATGTCATCGATGGGATACCTCGGCGAAAAACATGGTGGGGCCGCATCATCGTCTCTTGTGGAGCGCACAAAATCACCATAACTTCATACGCGATCATATTCTCCATTATGACCCCAATCAGAAGATCTTGTGGGGCACGATTCGAGATGGCCGCATCTAGCGGGACCGTATCTCGATTTTGATATTTGAAGCCCTTACTTGCGGGCCGGGTTCCGCGGAGAAAAATTGCGGCAAATCTTTAGTGGGCGACACCGGTACCGGATCCCATGAGAACTCTTGATTAAGCGTGCTTGGCGGTATCTTATGATGGGTGACCTCTTGGAAGTCGTTGTGTTGAACCATTTGTTGATGCCATCCATTTTATTTCTTTTATTTTTATTTTATTTTCGTTGATACCAGAACTTCGGAGATCGACTCATATGTCATCGATGGGATGCCTCGGTGAAAACATGAGCCTTGGGGCCCCCACTATTGATTGCTCATCTCATGTAGGGCGCCGAAAATCCATAACTTGCGAGCGATTGTCGATTCGCCATTATGACCACAATTGAAAAGATCTCGGGCACACTCTAAATGGCCAAAGGCGCATATGGCTGGACCCATATCTTTGATTTTGACTATCTCCAAGCCTTATCGGACGGGTTCCGCAGCACAATTTGAGAAATCTCTTCGGCGTGGCCGCACACCGGATCATAAGAACTCTTGATTAAGCGTGCTTGAAGCGATCTTATGATGGGTGACCTCTTGAAGTCATCGTGTTGAACCATCATTGATCCCATTTTATTTCCTTTTTTTTTTTTTATTTTACCATTGACGCGGAGAAATCGTCGACTCGAAATATCGTTGATGGGATGCCTCGGTTCAAAAACATGGATGGGTCCGCGGTGATCCCGCGTCTCGGATAAAACCGCCATAACCGCATGATCATCATTATGCCACCAATCGGAAAGATCTCGTGGCGCCGATGCGATGGTGCGAGCATCTGGCGGGACCATATCTTGATTTGTTATTTTAGCGTGTGGGCGGGTTGCGCACAATTCGAAAATCTCAGCGGGGACCATAGCACAGGATCATGAGAACTCTTGATTAAGCGTGCTTGGCGGCGATCTTATGATGGGTGACCTCAGAAGTCATCGTGTTGAACCATCTGTTGATCGCCCATTTTATTTCCTTTTATTTTTATTTTATTTTACCATTGGCGGAGAACTTCGGATCGACTAAAAATGTCATCATGGGCCTCGGTGAAAAACAAGCCGTGGGACTGGTGATCCACGCATCTTGTGTGGAGGCATAAATCCATAACCTCACGCGATGTCAATTTGCCATTATGACCCCAATCGAAAGATCTCCGTGGCAATATGCAAATGAGCGCATCTATGGGACATGTTTCTCGTCGACCATTATGCCACAGCGGAAGGGTTTGCATGAGCATAACTGCGGTAAATCTCGTGACGACCACCACACGGATCCCGAGAACTCTTGATTAAGCGTGCTTGGGCGAGAAGCGATCTTATGATGGGTGACCTCTTGTGAAGTCATCGTGTTGAACAATTTGTTGATGTTGCCCATTTTATTTCCTTTTATTTTTATTTTATTTTACCATTGACGCCGGAGAACTCGGCGATCGACTCAAAATCATTGATGGGATACCTCGGGCGAAAAACACAAATTATGGGGCTGGGCGTCCGCGCATCGTGTGGAGCGCATGAAAATCATAACTTTGTGCGATGTCGATTTAGCCATTATGGCGGAAAGATCTCATGGGGCGCGACGCGCATGTGCGAGGAGAATCTGCGGACGTATCTCGATTTATTTTGAAGCCTTACTTGCATATGGGTTCGCATAAGCAATTTGCAAATCTCCAACGGGTGGAGACCGACACCGGATCTGAGAACTCTTGATTAAGCGTGCTTGGCGAAGCTTATGATGGGTGACCTCTTGGGAAGTCATCATGTTGAACCATCTGGCCACCATTTTATTTCATTTTATTTTACCGTTGATCTAGAACTTCGGATCGACTCAACATCATCGATGGGATGCCTTGGGTGAAAAAACATGGATGGGGCCAGCATTTGGTGATCATCGTGTGGGGGATGCATGAAAATCTATAATTCGCGCTGATCATCGATTTGCCATTATGACCAATCAAAGATCTCGTAGGCTACTCTAGATAGGCTCATCTGCGGGACCGTATCTCGATTTTGGCTATTTGAAGCCCTTGCGCGGGGTTCCGCATGAGCATAATTTGCGGCAAATCTCCATTGGGTGCAAACCACACACCATATCCCAAGAGAACTCTTCAATTAAGCGTGCTTGGGCGAGCGATCTTATGATGGGTGACCTCTTGGAAGTCATCGTGTTGAACCATATATTGATGCCCCATTTTATTTCCTTTTATTTTTTTATTTTACCATTGATGAGAACTATGCAGAATCAGCGTCATTGGGATGCCTTGAAAAAAATGGATGGGCCCGTGGGTGATCCTTTCTGTCTCGGAGCCGCGAAATCCATAACTTCGCATGATTGTCCGATTGCCATTATATGAATGGAAAGATCTCCATGGGCATGACGCGCAAATGAGCCAAGCATCTGCGGGACCGTATCTCAATTTTGGCTATTTGATTCTTTACCTGGCGGATGGGTTCCATGAGCACAATTTGTGAAATCTCCGGTGACGCCCACCCTCCATGAGAACTCTTTAGTTAAGCATGCTTGGGCGGCGATCTTATGATGGGTGACCTCTTGGGAAGTCATGTTGAACCATTTGTTGATGCATTTTATTTCCATTTATTTTATTTTATCTTATCGTTGGAGAACTTCGATCGACTCAAACATCATCAATGGGATGCCTCGGTGAAAAAACGATGGGCCCATAGGCGATCCATGTGTCTCATGAGGCAATATAAATCGTCATAACTTCACCGCGATGTCGATTGCCATTATGATCAATCTGAAAGATCTCTGCGGTGAGCGTGCAGATGTGCTGATGCATCAGCGGGACCGTATCTCGATTTTAGTTGAAGCCTTACCATGCCGCAGACGGGTTATGCGAGCAATTTGCGAAATCTCTAGGGGCGACCACGCACTACCCAGATCCTGAGAACTCTTGATTAAGCGTGCTTGCGAGAGCGATCTTATGATGGGTGAACCTCTGAAGTCATCGTGTTGAACCATCTGTTGATCGCATTTTATTTCCTTTTATTTTTATTTTATTTTGTGGCCAAGAACTTCGGCGATCAACTCCGAAGCGTTATCATGGGGATGCTTGGAAAAAAAACACGAGCGGGGCCGCGATCAGCGCTCGTGTTGATAAATCACACCATAATTTTCGCCACGATCGTCGATTCCATTATGACCCCAATCCAGAAAGATCTTCGCGGGGCACGATCGCGATGAGCGGAGCATCTCGGTGGGACCCATTTTGATTTTGGCTATTTGAAGTCTTATGACATGGCGAGTTCCGCAGCACAATTTAAATCTCGTGACATGGCCGTACCGGTAGATCTTATTAGAACTATTCAATTAAGCGTGCTTAGGCGAGAGTAATACTATGATGGGTGACCTCTTGGGAAGTCGTCGTGTTGAACCATCAATTGATGCCGCCCATTTTATTTCCTTTTATTTTTATATTATTTTATCATTGACTCCAGAGAACTCGGTGATCCACTTCGAAAACGTCCTCGATGGGATGCCTCTGAAAAAAATATGGAGCAGCACGATCCATGTCGTTATAACTTCGCACATAAATCCATAATGTCACGCGATTATCAGATTCACCATTTTATGATCTGGAAAGATCTCGCCGAGATGTCCGGAGCATCTTCGGGACCATATCCGATTTTGGCTATTTGAAACAGCGGCATGCGGGTTCATGAGCATAATTTGTGAAAATCTCCGGTAGTGTGGCGCACCGATCCAGAGAACTCTTGTTAAGCGTGCTTGAGGCAATCTTATGATGGGTGACCTCTTGAGAAGTCATTGTATTGAACCATCTGTTGGCATCACCCAATTTATTTCCTTTTATTTTTATTTATTTTATCGAGGGAAACTGTCGACTCGAAAACATCATCGATTGAATGCCTCGGGGAAAAACTTGTGGGGCCCTGCGTCATCGCATCGTGCTTGGCCGCGAATGCCATAACTTCCGCATACGATCGTCCGATTCACCATTATGACCCCAATCGAAGATCTTCTTGGTGCCGACCGTAGATGTGCGGTGCATCTCAGAGCGTGTATCTCGATTTTGGCTATTTGAAACCTTGTTGCGGCGCGGGCCGGGTTCGCAACAATTGTGCAAATCTCCGTGAGCGGCACGACACCATGAGAACTCTTGATTAAACGTGCTTGGCGGGGCGATCTTATGATGGGTGACCTCTTGAAAAGTCGTGTTGAACCATCGTTGATCGCCATTTTATTTTTTTTATTTTATTTTACCGTTGGCTTGGAGAACTTCGACGTTCGACACCAAAAACATCGTAGATGGTATGCCTCATATTGAAAAACATGAGTCGTGGGGCCCACGGGCTGATCCACACGTCTCATTGGGAGGCCGCACGAAAATCGCCATAACTTCACGACGATAGATTCACCTTTATGACCCCAATCGAAAGATCTTGCGGCGCGCATAGATAAGCCACAGAGCATCTGCGGGACCATATCTCCGATTGGTTATTTATTTTACCATGGAGCGTAGGGTTTTGAGATGAGCACATTTTTTAAATCTCCAATGCGACGCAGGCTGCTTGAGAGAACTCTTGATTAAGCGTGATTGGGCGAGCGGTTATGATGGGTGACCTCACGGGAAGTCATCGTGTTGAACCATCCATTGATTTTATTTCCATTTATTTTTATTTTATTTTATCATTGGCGTGAACTTCGGTGATCGACTCAAAATGTTATAGATGGGATGCCACAAAAACACGAGCCATGGGTCGGTTGATCGCATCTTGGGAGCGCGAAAATCACCATAACTTCCGCGATCGATCGCTGATTCTCCATTATGACTCAATCAAAGATCTCGCGAGGCGCACGATGAATGAGCCGCATCTGGCGTGACCGTATCTCACGTTTATTTTTGAAAGCAGGCGTCGATTTTCGCGCCAGCAATTTAATATCGGCGACGCGGCCAACAGATTCCATGAGAACTCTTGATTAAGCGAGCTTGGGTGGCGATCTTATGATGGATGACCTCGAAGTCATCGTGTTGAACCATCTGTTGATGTGCCCATTATATTTATTTTTATTTTATTTTATTTTATCGTTGGCGAGAACTTCGGTCGACTGTAGATGGGATGCCTCGGCGAAAAACATGAGCCGTGGGTCCCACGCGGCTGATTCTCACATCTCGTGGGGAGGCCACACGAAAATTGGAATAACGCACGATGTCGATTCGCCATTATGACCCAATCGAAAGATCCGGTAGAGCACTATCGCAGATGAGTCCATGCGCATTTCGGTATCTCATTTGCTATTTTGAAGCCTTATCATGACATGGAAGGGTTGGATGGCAAATCTCCGTGGAGCGACCAACATACCATGTCATGAGAACTCTTGATTAAGCTTGCTTGGGCGAGAGGATCTTATGATGGGTGATCTCCGGGGAAGTCGTCGTGTTGAACCATATGTTGATTCATCCCAATTTATTTTCTTTTATTTTTATTTTATTTTACAGTTGATGCTGCAGAACTCGAAGATCGACTCCGAAAATGTCATCGATGGGATGCTTGAGACTGAAAACATGAACCGTGGGGCCCACGCGATTGGTCCATGTGTATGGTGCCGAAATCACCATAACTTCGCGATTGTCGATTCACCATTATGACCCCAATCGAAAAATCTCTGAGCGCCGCGGGTGCATCAGGACCCATTATCTCCTATTTGGCTATTTTAAAGCCTTACCAGCCGAGGGTTCGGATGAATTTCTGCAAAACTTGATGGTGCGGCACACCGATCATGTATACTCTTTAGTTAAGCGTGCTTAGCGATATGATGGGTGACCTCCACGGGAAGTCATCATGTGTTGAACCATATGTTGATGCATTTTATTTCTATTATTTTTATTTTATTTTACCGTTGAAGGCGGAGAACTTCGAAGATTGACTCAAAATGTCATGGGATGCCTCGGTGAAAAAACATGAGCCATGGGACCACGTCGGCGTCTATGTGGATGCCGCGCCATAACTTCGATCGTTGATTGCCATTATGACCCCAATATGGAAATATCTCGTGGCCCGATGAAATGTGGCATCTGGCGGGACCGCATCTATTTTGGCTAGTTCGAAGCCTTATCGCAGCATGGACGGGTTCCCATGAGCACAATTTGTGGAAAATCTTCAACAGGCGCGACCACACCAGCACACCATATCACGCGAAGCTGAGTTAAGCGTGCGAGCATATTAAGATGGGTGACCTCTTGGGAAGTCATCGTGTTGAACCATTTATTGATGTCGTGCATTTTATTTCCTTTTATTTGTATTTTATTTTAACGTTGATGCTGGAGAACTCGGTGATCGACTCTGGAAACGTCATTGATGGGATGCCTCGGTGAAAACATGTCTGTGGGCCCTCGGATTCACGCATTTTTGTGGAGGCGAAATCGCATAACTTGCGATTATCCGATTCCATTATGGCCTCAATATGATCTCGTAGAGCGCGGAGAAGATGATCACATCTTGACTCGTATCTGATTTATTTGAAGCCACGCTCGCGGGTTCGCAGCCGAGCAAATCTCAACGGCACGGCGCGCCGGACAGATCCATGAGAACTCTTGATTAAGAGACGCGAGCTATGATGGGTGACCTCACGGGAAGTCGTTGTGTTGAACAATCATTGATGTCACCCATTTATTTCCTTTTATTTTATTTTATTTTATCGTTGATTTGGAGAACTTCGGTGATCGACTCCGAAAATGTTGTAGATGAGATGCCTTGACACACGAGCATGGGTCCGTCGGTGATCTGCGCGTGTGGGGAGGCCGCATGGAAATCACTTCACGCGATCATCGCCATTATGAATCAACGAAAGATCTCCGTGCACGGTCTTGCGCGAGATATTCTGATGGCGCATCTGGTCGTAACTCCATTTATTTGAAACCACGTCGGGTTTCACATGAGCATAATTTGCGGCAAATCTCTAGCGGGCGTGACTGCACCAGCACATGAGATCACATGAGAACTCTTCAGTTAAGCCTGCTTGGGGCGAAGCGATCTTATGATGGGTGACCTTTGGGAAGTTGTTGTGAACCATCTGTTGATGCCACATTTTATTTCCTTTTATTTTTTATTTTATTTTATTGTTGATGGCGGAACTCATTGATCGTGGTGAAAATGTCGTGGGATGCCACCGGTGAAAAACCGCATGTGGGTACTGATCACATCTCGTGCGGAGGCGCGGAAAATCGCCATAACTTTGCCGCGATTCCGATTGCCATTATGACCCCAATCAAAAGATCTCACGGGGGACGGCGAAGCGGTGCGGCGCATCTGGCGGACCGTATCTCGATTTTGGCTATTCAAGCCTTACCGCGCGGGGATGTTTTAGAAATATTTGTGGCAAATCTTTGACGCGGCGCGACCGCCGGATCTCATGAGAACTCTTGATTAAGTGCTTTGGCGAGCGATCTATGATGGGTGACCTCCTAGGAAGTCATTGTGTTGAACCATCTATTGATGCCGCCCATTTTATTTCCATTTATTTTTATTTTTTTTACCATTGACGTCATGGAACTCGGTGATTGACTCCAAAAACATCATTGATGGGATACCTCGGACTTAAAAACATGAGCCGTGCCAGCGTTTCATCCGCATCGTGCAGAGCAATCACCATAACTTTGATCGATTCACCATTATGACCCAATCAGGAAGATCTCCATGGGGCGCCAGAGATGAGCCCGCGAGCATAGTGGAGGGACCCATATCTCGATTTTAGCAGCCTTACCACGGGGGGTTCCGGATGAGCACATTTTGTGGCGTCCGGTGCGTGACATCAACACGCAGATCACGAGAACTCTTGATTAAGCGTGCTTGAAGCGATCTTATGATGGGTGATCTCACGGAAGTCGTCGTGTTGAACCATCTGATGCCCATTTTATTTCCTTTTATTTTTTTTACCATTGACTGCGAGAACTTCGCGTCGACTCTAAAATGTCATTGGTGGGATGCCTCGGGAAAACAGGCGGGGCCCTGCGATTGATCTACCGTCTGCGAAGGGCACGAAAATCACCATAACTTTGCGCCACGATCATCGATTCGCCATTAGGTCCCCAATCCGGAAAGATCTCTGCGGCGCCTGGACGTGCGAGATGAGCCATCATCAGCGGTGCGTATCTCGATTTTGGCTATTTCAAAGCCTTACCGTGGCACGGAGGGTTCCGGATGAGCACATTTTATGGCAAATCTCCAATGGGCGTGACCCGGCCTGCTTAGATCGTGAGAACTCTTGATTAAGCGGTAGGCGAAGCGATTATGATGGGTGATCTCTGGATAAGTCATCATGTTGAACCATCTATTGATTCTGACCAATTTATTTTCTTTTATTTTTATTTTATTTTATCGTTGATGCCACAAAACTTGAAGATTGACTCCAAAAACATCATCGATGGGATGTTTCATAGAAATAATCAGGAAGATCTCCATAGAGATCTGCGGATGTGCCAAATCGCATCTAGCGGACGATCTCGATTTGGAAGCCTTATCCGCATTACGGGTTCCATGAACATAATGGCAAATCTCGAGCGTGGCTAGACCGTCACATGACAACTCTTTTAGTTAAGTGTGCTTGGCGAGCCTCTATGATGGGTGACCTCACGGAAGTCTGTTGAACCATCTGTTGATGCCTTTTATTTTCTTTTATTTTTATTTATTTTATGTTGATGCGAGAACTTCGGCGATCGACTCAAACATCATTGATGGGATGCCTGAACTTAAAACACCATCGTGCCTTGGTGATCCACGCATCTCGTCGCGAGGTTGAAAATCACTAACTTCATGCATGATCTTTCGCCATAATGACTCAAAAAAAATCTGCGGGTGCATGGCATGAGATGATGAGCACATCGGCGGGACCGTATCTCGATTTGGCTATTTGAAGCACCTACGCGAGCGGGTTCCATGAGCACAATTTGCAAATCTCAACGGGCGACCATACACAGATCCCATGAGAACTCTTTTAGCTAAGCGTGCGGTGAAGCGATCTTATGATGGGTGACCTCACAGGAAGTCCGTGTTGAACCATGTTGATCGCCCATATTGTTTCCTTTTATTTTTATTTTATTTTACCATTGTTGCGGAGAACTTCGACGTCGACTCGATAACATGTTAATGGGATGCCAACTAAAAAATGCCCGGCATGATCGTCGATTAGCCATTGACCCAATCGGAAAGACCTCCATAAACAAGTAGATGAGCCTCATCGCATCTAGTGGGATCAATATCTTGATTTTATTTGAAACCAGCGTACGGGTTCCATTATGCACAATTTGCGCAATCCAGCGGGCGACGACACACGGATCTCATGAGAACTCTTGATTAAGCGAGGCAGAGCGATGTATGATAGGTGACCTCCTAGGAAGTCATCGTGTTGAACCATCTGTTGATGTCGCTCATTTTATTTCTTTTTATTTTATTTTATCGTTGAAAACAAAGAACCCAGTGATCGACTCCAAAATAATCGTCGATGGGATTCCTCGACTAAAAACACGAGGTGGGGCCATGATCGCGTCTCTTGTGGCGACGAAAATTATCATAACTTCACGCGATCGTCGATTCCCATTATGACAATCGGAAAGATCTCCATGGCGCACGCGAGATGTGCAGGTGCTTGCGGAACCCGTATCTATTTCAACTAGTTGAAGCCTTACGGCCGCGGGCGGGTTCCGAGCACAATTTCAAATCTCAGCAGCGCTCGCACCATAGATCCCATGAAGAACTCTTGATTAAGCGTGCTTGGGCGAGGATCTTGATGGGTGATCTGGAAAGTCGTCTTTGATCATTGATCTGCCCATTTTTCCTTTATTTTTATTTTATTTTATCGTTGGCGTGGAGAACTTGGCGTCGACTCAAAAAATGTCGTCGATGGGATGCTCAGTTGAACATGATGGGGCCCATGTGGCGTGCGTGTCATCACCGGAAGCATCTGCATCATTGTACGTCGTCGATTCACCATTATGACCCAATCGGAAAGATCTCGGGAGGCGCGACGTGTAGATATCTGCGCGAGTATCTCAATTTTGGCTATTTCAAACCGCAGACGGGTTCCGCATGAGCAATTTGCGCAAATCTCTAGTGGTAGCCGACCATAGATGTTGTGAGAACTCTTTAGTTAACTTGGAGCGATCTATGATGGGTGACCTCTTGGAAGTCATCATGTTGAACCATCTTGATGCCCCATTTTATTTCTTTTATTTTATTTTTTATCTGATCGTCGAAGAACTTCGGATCGACTCAAAATGTCATGGGATGCCGGTGAAAAAAACCCGTGGGGCCCATCGGGCATGCTCGTGGAGGCGCAATTCCAACTTCATGCGATCATTGATTCGCCATTATTATCCCAATGGAAGATCTCCGGATGTATGACACGATGGCCAAAACATCTGGCGGATCTGTATCTCCGTTGGCTATTTCAAATCCTTACCGACCAGACGGGTTATGAGCACAATTTGACAAATTTCTAGTGACCGCACAACAGATCCCATGAGAACTCTTATTAAGCGTGCTTATATGAGCGATCTTATGATGGGTGATATCTTGGGACATCATTATTGAACCATTTGATTTTCCATTTTATTTTATCTTATTTTACCGTTGACGTCGCAGAACTTGAAGATTGACTCCGAAAATGTCATTGATGGGATGCCTCAAACAGAAAAACATGAGCTGTGAGGCCCACACGGCCGATCCACTCATCTTGTGTAGAGGCCGCACAGAAATCGACATATCTTCATGCACGATCATCCGATTCGCCATTATGACCCCAATCCGGAAAGATCTCCGCGGGGCGCATGATGCGCAGATGTGCCGAAGGCGCATCTAGCAGGACCTATATCTCCGATTTTAGCTATTTCGAAGACTTATCGTAGTGCTCGGTTCGCATAATTTACGACAAATCTCCGGAGCGTGGTACACTTGAGATCACATGAGAACACTTGAATTAAGTGTGCTTGAGAAAGCTTATGATGGGTGACCTCCTGTGAAGTCTTCACATTGAACCATATGTTGATGCCGCCCATTTTATTTCATTTTATTTTTATTTTATTTTACCATTGACGCCGAAGAACTCATCGATCGACTCCAAAACCGTCATCAATGGGATGACTCGGACTGAAAAACACGAGCCGTGGGGCCACGCGGCTGATCCACACGTCTTGTGTGGAGGTGGCAGGGAAATCGTCATAACTTCGCGCACAATCATCCGATTCGCTATTATGACCCCAATCCGGGAAAATCTCTGCAGGGCGCACGATGCGCAGATGTGCCAAAGGCGCATCTGACAAGACATATATCTCCGATTTCGATTATTTTGAAGCCTTACCGCGGAAAGTACGGGTTTCCGTGAGCACAATTTGTGGCAAATCTCCAGTGGGCGCTACCACAACAGCACACCAGATCACATGAGAACTCTTTAGTTAAGCGTGCTTAGGCGAGAGCAGTACTACGATGGGTGACCTCCTAGGAAGTCATCGTGTTGAAGCATGTGTTGATGCCACCCATTTTATTTTCTTTTATTTTTATTAAATTTTACCATTAATGCCGGAGAACTCGATGATCGACTCCGAAATGTCATTGATGGGATGCCTTAGATTGAAAAATACCATCCGTGGGGCCCACGTGGCTAATCCGCGCATCTCGTGCGGAGGCCTGCACGAAAATCTCCAATACTTTGTGCATGATCGTCTGATTTGCCATTATGACCCCAATCCGGAAAAATCACCGCGGGGAGCAAGACGTGTAGATGAGCCGCAGGCGCATCTAGTGGAAAACGTACCACCGATTTCGGCTATTTCGAAGCCTTATCGCGGCACGGATGGGTTCCGCATGAGCACAATTCGTGGAAAATCTCCAACGGGCATGACCGCACCAGCACACCACATCCCATGAAAACTCTTCAGTTAAGCGTGCTTGGGCAAGAGCAGTATTATGATGGGTGACCTCCTGGGAAGTCATCGTGTTAAACCATCTATTGATGCCGCCCATTTTATTTCCTTTTTTTTTATTTTACCGTTGACGCTGGAGAAATCGACGATCGACTTTGAAACGTCGTTGAAGGGATGCCTTGGACTGAAAAATACCATCCGTTGGGCCCACGTGGCTGATCCTCGGGTCTTGTGCGGAGGCCGCATGGAAATCGCAAATAATTCGCGTGATTATCCGATTTGACATTATGACCCCAATCTGAAAAAATTTCTGCGGGACACACGTCACGCTGTGGGACTCGTATCACCGATTTAGGCTAGTTCGATGCCTTATCGTGGCACGGACGGGTTCCGCATGAGCACAATTTATGGAAAATCTCCAACGAGAGCGACTGCACCAGCACACCAGATCCCATGAGAACTCTTCAGTTAAGCGTGCTTGGGCGAGAGTAGTACTATGATGGGTGACCTCCTGGGAAGTCGTCGTGTTGAACCATCTGTTGATGCCGCCCATTTTATTTCATTTAATTTTTATTTTATTTTACCATTGACACCAGAGAACTCAGCGATTGACTTCAGAAACGTCGTAGATGGGATGCCTCGGACTAAAAACATGAGCCGTGGGGCCCACGTAGCTGATCTGCGCATCTTGTGTGGAGGTCGCACAGAAATCGCCATAAATTCATGCACGATCATCCGATTCGCCATTACGACCCCAATCCTGAATGATCTCCCGGAGATGACGCGAGATGGCCAAAGAATCTGGCGGGACCCATATCTCCGATTTCCTTTGAATACTTATCATGGCACGAGCGGGTTCCGCACACATTGGCAAATCTTCACGGGCCACCACACTACACCAGTCTCATGAGAACTCTTGATTAAACTTGGGCAGTAGTCTTATAATAGGTGACCTCTTGGGAAGTCGTCGTGTTGAACCTTATGTTGATGCCCCCGATTTTATTTTCTTTTATTTTTATTTTATTTTACTGTTGACGCTGCAGAACTCGGAGATTGACTCCGAAAATGTCATTGTTGGGATGCCTCGGACTGAAAAACATGAGCCGTGGGGCCCACGCTGATTTGTTCATCTTGTGTGGAGGCCACACGGAAATCTCCATAACTTTGCGCATGATCATCCGATTCACCATTATGACCCCAATCCAGAAAGATCTTTGTGGGCGCCTACTCTAGATGGCGATGCTTTTGGCGGGGCAGTATCTAGCTATTTTGAGCCGCGGCACGAACGGGTTCCGTATGAGCACAATTTGCGGCAAATCTCCATCGGGCATGACCGCACCAGCACAACAGATCTCAAGAGTACTCTTTAGTTAAGCATGCTTAGGCGAGAGCAAAACTGTGATGGGTGATCTCTTGGGAAGTTGTCGTGTTGAACCATCTATTGATGCCACCCATTTTATTTATATTTTATTTATATTTTATTTTACCGTTGATGCCGGAGAACTCGGCGATCAACTCTGAAAACTTCATGGGATGCCTGGTTGAAAACATGAGCCATGGCCGCGGTATCCGCGTCTCGTGTAGTGGCCGCAAGGAAATCGCCACAACTTTGCGCATGATCATTCGATTCTCCATTATGACCCCAATCAGGAAAGATTTCGGGCGCGATGCGGATGAGCCCAGCGTCATGGACTATCTCGATTTTGAAAATCCTTATGGAATGGGTTTAGGATTAGCATTTATGGAAAATCTCTGGCGTGCGACCACCGTCAGTCCCATGAGAACTCTTCAATTAAGCGTGCTTGGGTGAGAGCAGTACTATGATGGGTGACCTCCTAGGAACTCGTCATATTGAACCATCTGTTAATGCCGCCCATTTTATTTACTTTTATTTTTATTTTATTTTACCGTTGACGCCGAAGAACTCAGCGATCGACTCCGAAAACATCACTGATGGGATGGCTCGGACTAAAAAACACAAGCCATGGGGCACCACTCCGCATCTGTGGAGGCGCATGGAAATCGCCATAACTTCACGCACGATCATCCAATTCGCCATTATGATCCGAAAAAAATCTCTGCGGACGGCGTGTAGATAAGCGAGCGCCCAGTGAGGGCATATTGAAGCTCGCTTTACCACGTCACGGATGGGTTCCACATGAGCATAATTTATGGAAAATCTCCAGCGGGTGCAACCACACCAACACACCATATCACATGAGGACTCTTCAGTTAAGCGTGCTTAAGCGAGACTAGTACTATGATGGTGACCTCCTGGAAATTCATCGTGTTGAACTATCTATTGATGCCACCCATCTTATTTCCTTTTATTTTTATCTTATTTTATTGTTGACGCTAGATTACCCGGTGATCGACTCCAAAAATGTCATTGATGGGATGCCTGGGCGAAAAACACGAGCCATGGGGCCACGGCGGCGTCTCGTGTGGAGGCCGCGAAATCTCCATAACTTCCGCGCTGTCGTCGATTCGCCATTATGACCCCAATTAAAAGATCTTCGTGGAGCATGACGAGCAGATGGCCGCGGCGCATTGGCGAGACGTATCTCGTTTATTTTGAAGCCTTCTGCGACGGGTTCGCATGAGCATAATTTGAGGCAAATCTTGGTGTGCGGCCGCACTAGCACCGGATCACATGAAAACTCTTCAGTTAAGCTTGCTTGAGTGAGAGAAATACTATGATGGGTGACCTCCTTGAAATTCATCGTGTTGAACCATCTGTTGGTGCCGCACATTTTATTTCCTATTATTTGCATTTTATTTTAATGTTGAAGCCAGAGAACTCGGAGATCGACTCTAAAAACATCATGAATAATGCCCGAAAAAGGGCCATTGGCGTCGGCATCTCATGTGGAGGTGCATGAAATCGCCATACCTTCACGCATGATCGTCATTCCATTATGACCAATCAGAAAGATCTCCGCGGGGCGCATAGATGAGCACGAGCATCTGGCGGAGACTATCTCGATTTAGGCTAAAACACTGCACATAATTTGCGATAAATCTCCCAGAAGCGACCCGGCACTAGATCCCATGAGAACTCTTCTATTAAGCATGCTTAGGCGAGAGCAGTATAATGATGGGTGACCTCTTGGGAAGTTATCGTATTGAACCATCTGTTTATGCCGCCCATTTTATTTCATTTTATTTTTATTTTATTCTACCGTTGAAGCCAGATAACTTGGTAATCGATTCCGAAAATGTCATAGATGGGATACCTCAGACTGAAAAACACGAGCCATGGGACCGGTCGATCCATCTGGAGCATGAAAATCGCCATAACTTATGAACGATCGTCGATTTGCCAATATGACTCAGGTGAGATTGCGCAGCATTGTGAAGGCGCATTGATGGGACCATATCTCGATTTTGCCTATTTTGAAGCCTTGCGGTAGCACGGGTTCCACATGAGCAATTTGTGGTAAATCTCCAGTGGGTGATAGCGGATCCATGAGAACTCTTCAATTAAGCATGCTTGGGCGAGGGTAGTATTATGATGGTTAACCTCTTGGGAAGTCATCGTGTTGAACCATCTGTTGAAATCACATATTTTATTTTTTTTATTTTTATTTTATTTTATCGTTGATGCCAAAAAACTCGAATATCGACTCCGAAAATGTCGTAGATGGGATGCCTCGGGAAAAACGATCTCGCATCTTGTCGATAAGTACAATTTCGTGCATGATCGTCCGATTCGCCATTATGACCCTAATATAAAATGATCTCTGCGCAAATGAGATATGGCGTATCTAGCGGGACTTGTATCTTTTGTCTATTTTGAAGCCTTACAGCGCATGGGCGGGTTTGCATGAGCATAATTTATGGCTAATGTGGAGCGCACAGAGATCACATTAGAACTCTTCAGTTAAGCGTGCTTGGGTGAGAGCATTGCTATGTTGGGTGACCTCTTAGGAAGTCATCATATTGAACCATCTATTGATGCCGCCCATTTTATTTCCTTTTATTTTTATTTTATTTTTCTGTTGACGCTAGAGAACTCGGCGATCGACTCCAAAAACATCGTTGATGGGAAGCCTCGGACGAAAAAACATGAGTCGCGGAGCCCACTAGGCTGATCCACGTGTCTCGTGTGGTGGCCGCATTGAAATCGCCATAACTTCGCCGATTATTATTCGCCATTATGATCTCGAAAGATCTCCAATGCGTACCTGAGATAAGTGGCGCATCTGGCGGGACCGTATCTCGATTTGCTATTTTGAAACCTTATGCGCGCAGACGGGTTGCTTAATTTATGACAAATCTCCAAGCGGCGCGCACGCATCGATCCCATGAGAACTCTTTTAAGCGTGCTTGAAGCGGCATTATGATTACCTCTTGAGTCGTGTGTCGTTGATCGTGCCCATTTTATTTCCTTTTCTTTTTTTATTTTATTTTCGTTGGCGGAGAACTTCGGGCGACTCAAAACATCGTAGATGGGTTACCTCGGTGAAAAAATGGCGTGGGGCCACGAGGTTGATCATCTTGTGGAGGCCGAACCATAACTACGTGCACGATCTTGATTCACCATTGACCCCAATCAAAAGATCTTGAGGGCAACATGTGCGAGAGCGCATCTAGCGGGTTCGTATCTTGGCTATTTTGAAGCCTTACCACGGCACGGACGGGTTCCATAAAAGTAGAATTTGTGGAAAATCTCTAGCGACCGACGCACCACCGGTCAGAGAACTCTTGATTAAGCGGCGAAAGATCTTATGATGGGTGACCTCCGGGAAGTCGTCATGTTGAACCATCTGATTATTTTATTTCCTTTATTTTTTTTTATTTTATCAATGATCGGAGAACTTCGTGATTGACTCAAAAATGTAGATGGGATGCCTCGAAAAACACGTGGGGCCCAAAGTTGATCGCATCGTCGGGCGCATGGAAATCCATAACACGCCGATTATGATTGCCATTATGACCCAATCGGAAAGATCTCGGGCACGCGCAGAGGTAAATTCTCGGGACTCGTATCTCGATTTGGTATTTTAAATCCTCTATGGCGGCGGAAGGGTTGAGGGATAATTTATGAAAAATCTGGCGTGCGACCCGCACGAGCCATGAGAACTCTTCAATTAAGCGTGCTTGGGAAGCGATCTTATGATGGGTGACCTCACGGGAACCATGTTGAACCATCTGTTGATGCCCATTTTATTTCCTTTTATTTTTATTTTATTTTGTTGGCGGGAGAACTTCGAGATCAACTCAAAAATGTCGATGGAATGCCTCGAATTGAAATACACGAGCCATGGGGCCCACTAGGCTGATCCATGCATCTCGTGCGAAGGTTGCACTGAAATTACCATAACTTCATGCATGATTATACTATTTGCCATTATGACTCAAGTACAGAAAGATCTTTGCGGGGCACATGGCGCGCAGATGAGTCACAAGCTCATTTGGCGGAACCCGTATCTCCGATTTCAGCTATTTTGAGGCCTTACCGCGGCATGGACGGGTACCACATGAGCATAATTTGCGGCAAATCTCTGAGAAACCACTGCAGTTATGAGAACTCTTGATTGCGCTTGAAGCGATATTATGGTGGGTGACCTCGAAGTCATTGTTTTAAACCATCTATTTATCTTTTTATTTCCTTTTATTTTTATTTTATTTACCGTTGATGTCGTGAACTTCGATTGATTGACTCAAAATGTCATGATGGGATGCCTCGGACGAAAAACACGCATTGGGTGAGGCGTCCATCGTCGCGGAGGTTGCGGAAATCGCCATAACTTCGCATGATCGATTAGCCATTATGACTGTCTAGAAAGATCTGGGCGCTGACTTGCGGAAGAGCCATCGGCGGGACATGTATCTCCGATTTTTGGCTGAATCACCTGCGGCGGACATGTTGGGATGAGCAATTTGCGACAAATCTCCGTAGCGTGGCCACCTAGATCTCGAGAACTCTTTAGTTAAGCGTGCTTGGGGAGAAGCGATCTATGATGGGTGACCTCTTGGGAAGTCACGTCGTGTTGAACCATCTGATGCCCATTTTATTTTATTTTTATTTTATTTTACCATTAACGTCGGAGAACTTCGGGGCGACTCAAAGCGTCATTGATGGGATGCCTGACTAAAGTCGACCCGAGCGATTGACTAATCTGCGCATTTCATGTGAGGCCACATGAAATCACCATAACTTCACGCATGATCGATTCACCATTATAATCGGAAAGATCTCTGCGGACACGCTGAGATGAGCCACATGCTTATCTGGCGGCGCATCTAGATTTGCTACCTTCAGCGGCCGCAGACGGGTTCCACATGAGCACAATTTGTGAAATCTCCAGGGGCCGTGATAGCACAGATCCATGAGAACTCTTGATTAAGCGTTCTTGGGTGAGCGATCTATGATGGGTGACCTCCAGGAACTCGTGTTAATTGAAGCATTTTATTTCTTTTATTTTATTTTATTTTATTTTCTGGATTGGAGAACTTCGGCGATCGACTCAAATATCATTGATGGGATACCTCGGTGAAAACACGATCCATGCCTGGATCTATCATGGGAAATCACCATAACACGATCGTCCATTGCAATTATGAATAATCAAGATCTCCTCGGGGTACAAGCAGATGTAAATGCATGTTGGTGGGACCGTATCTCGATTTATAGTTTGAAGCTTCGCGCATGGAGTTCACATTTAAGAAATCTCGGAGCCGCACAAGCCTCGATCTAAGAGAACTCTTTAGTTAAGTGCTTGCGAAGTCATGGTCATTTATCAATTTAATTTTATTTTATGGATGATGGAGAACTCGTGATCGACTCGTATAATGAGATCAAAAAACATGAGTCGTATTGGTGATCAGCGTGTCTCTTGTGGAGGCCGCAAAAATCACCATAACTTCACATGATCATCCGATTGCCATTATGACTCAATCGGAAGATCTCGTGGGGCACATGACGGCACAAAGCGCATCTAGTGGGACCCGTATCTTCGATTTTGGCTATTTCGAAGCCTTACTGCGGCACGGACGGGTTCCACATGAGAACAAATTGCGACAAATCTTTAGCGGGGGTGACCACACCAGATCCCATGAGAACTCTTGATTAAGCGTGCTTGGCGGCGCGATCTTATGATGGGTGACCTCTTGGGTAGTCACGTGTTGAACCATCGTTGATGCCGCCCATTTTATTTCTTTTATTTTATTTTATTTTACCAACCGACTTCGAGATTGACTCAAATATGTCATGATGGGATGTCTGGTGAAAAACATAAGCCATGGGGCCCACGCCACTGATCCGCTCATCTCGTGTGGAGGCCGCACGAAAATCACCATAACTTGCCCGCGATCGATTCCATTATGACCAATCGAAAGATCTTTGTGGGGTACTACCCCATGCAAATGCGCTGACCCGTATCTCTTATATTTATCAAAGCCTTACGACGGGTTCGCATGAGCATAATTTGCGATAAATCTCTATCGGGAAGCGACCCGGCCGCATTGAGAATTCTTATTAAGCGTGTGTTTGGTGAAGCGATCTTATGATGGGTGACCTCTTGAGAAGTCATCGTGTTGAACCATCTGATGCCCCATTTTATTTCCTTTATTTTTATTTTATTTTACCGTTGATGAGAACTTCGGCGATCGATTCAAATCGTCGTTGATGATGCCTCTTGAAAAAAACGAGCCAGGTCCCACGTAGTTGATCCGTGTCGCGCACTGAAAAAGCGCCATAACCGCGCGATCATCGATTCGCCATTCCAATCTGAAAGATCTCCGCGGTGCATGATGATGCAGATGAAGCGGGCGCATCTGATCGTATTTATCTATTTTGTGAAGCCTTATTGCGGTTCCGCGAGCAGTTTATGCACAATTCGCGAATCGCGAGTGGCCGCTACACAGATCTATGAGAACTCTTGATTAAGCGTGCTTGGCGAGCGATCTTATGATGGGTGACCTCAGGAAGTCGTGTTGAACCATGTTGATGCATTTTATTTCCTTTTATTTTATTTTATCATTGAAGCGAGAACTTCGGCGATCGACTCGAAAATGTTATAGATGGGATGCCTCGGAAAAACTCAGCGTGCGTGATTGATCCGCCTCTTGTTTTGGAGCATGTAATCGCCATAACTTCCCACGATCATCTTCCATTATGATCCCAATCGGAAAGATTTCGTGCGCGATCGTAGATGCCAAAAGCGCTCTGGCGGGCGTATCTCGATTTTTGGCTACAAGCCTTTACCGCGGCATGGGTTCCAGCAAATTGATTTGGCAAATCTCAGCGAGCATACGCACCGCACCAGAATCATGAGAACTCTTTAGTTAAGCGTGCTTGGGGAGAGCGATCTTTGATGGGTGACCTCAGTCGTCGTGTTGAACCATTTATTGATGCCCCATTTTATTTCCTTTATTTTTATTTTATTTTACCGTGGCGGAGAACTTCGGCGTCGACTCAAAAATGTCGTTGATGGGATGCCTCGGAAATATGATGAGGCGGTTGATGCGTCGTGTGCGGACGTCGTCCAATTCGCCATTATGACCCTAATCTAGAAATATCTTCGCGGCGTGCATGACGCGTAGATGTGCCAAAGGAACATCTAGCGGGATTCGTATCTTCGATTTTGGCTATTTCAAAGCCTTACTGCGACACACACGGGTTCCGCATGAGCACAATTTGCAGCAAATCTCCAGCGGGCGTGACCGCACTAGCACACCAGATCACATGAGAACTCTTCAGTTAAGCGTGCTTGGGTGAGAGCAGTACTATGATGGGTGACCTCAGGAAGTTGTGTTGAACCATCTTTGATGATGCCATTTTATTTCCTTTTATTTTATTTTATTTTGATGTGAAAACTTCATCGATGGAATTCGACTAAAACATGAGTGGGCCCACTAATGCGATCTCTGAGGCCACAAAATTACCATAACTTTGATGTCGATTATTATAGAAAAAGATCTCCACGATGCATGACCGATGTTCCGATCTGATTTCATTTTTCGAGTTATGAGCTTAATTTGTGGCAAATCTCCATAACTTCATGCACGATCATCTGATTCGCCATTATGATCACAATCAAAGATCTGCGGGCACTACTCAAGATCTTTGGACTATCTTTGAATTATTTGAAGCATATCGGGTTCGCATGAGCACAATTTGAAATGTCCATTGGGTGACCATACACACGGATCCCAGAACTCTTCATTAAGCATGCTTGGCGAGCGATCTTATGATGGGTGACCTCTTGGGATCATCGTGTTGAACCATCATATATTGATGCCCATTTTATTTCCTTTTATTTTTATTTATTTTACCTTTGGCCGGAGAACTTCGATCGACTTCAAAAATCGTCATTGATGGATGCCTGATTGAAAAAAATGTGAGCCCACTACATAACTTCACGCATGATGTATTGCCATTATGACCCTAATGGAAAGATCTCCGAGGCATGGCAAATGAGCCACCATTCTGGCGGGACCATATCTCGATTTTTTAAATCCTTATACCACGACTGACGGTTCCATGAGCCTTTGCAAATCCATGCACGACCGCACATCTCACATGAGAACTCTTTAGTTAATCGTGCTTGGGCGACATCAGTACTATGATGGGTGACATCTTGAAGTCTTGTTTGAACCATCTCTTTGATGCATTTACCATTTAATTTTATTTTATCTTATTGCTTGGAGAACTGACTCACGAAAACATCATCGATCGGATGCCTCGGACAGAAAAACAAGAGCCGTTGGGCCCATTTTATTTCCTTTTATTTTTATTTTATTTTATCATTTATGTTGGAGAACTCGTTGATCAACTCTGAAAATGTTATTGATGGAATGCATAGAAAATATGAGTCATGGGGCCTGCGTCGTGTCTCATCGGAGGCGCATGGAAATCATAACTTCGTGATCGTCGATTATTATGACCCAATCGGAAGATATCCAGGATGAAAGCGGTGGCGCGCGTGCATCGCGGGACCAACTCAATTTCGCTTTTTTCAAAGCCGGCGGCATGTTCCGCATTATGAAAATCCGGCGTGATCGCACACCGGATCATGAGAACTCTTGATTAAGCGTGCGAGAGCGATCTTATGATGGGTGACCTCCGGGTAGTCATGTTGAACCATCTATTGCGCCCATTTTTTTCTTTTATTTTATTTTATTTTAACATTGACGCCACAAAACTCGGTGATTATGAATTGCGGGGATACGTCCGTCTCGTGTGGACCGCAAAAATCGCGTAACCGTGCGCGATCGTCCACCATTATGATCCCAATCGGAAAGATCCGAGGCGCCGATGGATGAGTTCGCGGTACATTGTGGCCGCTCATTTCATCTATTTTGAAGCCATCCGCGGACGCACGGGTTCCATGAGCAATTTGCAAATCTCCGCGACCATAGTAACATACCGGATCCCATGAGAACTCTTAAGTTAAGTGAACTTGGCTGATCTTATGATGGTGACCTCACGGAAGTCATCGTGTGTTGAACCATCTGTTGATGCATTTTATTTCCTTTTATTTTATTTTTATATTTTGGAGAACTTGGCGATCTCATAAAATGTCGATGGGATGCCTCACTAAAAAAAAATGGGCCCCAGCGATCCACGCGTCGTGTGGAGGCCGTATGGAAATCTCCATGACTTCATGCAAGATGTCGATTCATCATGACCCCATTGAAAAGATCTCCCATGGGCGAGATCTGAAAGCTCATCTTATTACCGTATCTCGATTTTGGCTATTTCTAAACCTTACGGACGAGATGGGTTCCAGATTTGCGACAAATCTCTTGTGAGCGACGCACCGCCAAATCCATGAAAACTCTTGATTAAGCGTGCTTGGGTGAAGCGATCTTATGATGGGTGACCTCGAAGTCATGTTGAATCATCTATTGATGCCCATTTTATTTTTTTTTTTATTTTATTTTCGTTGATGCGAGAACTTCGAGATCGACTCAAAAATAATCGATGGGATGCCTGGATGACAAACATGAGTGCCCACATGGCGTCTGCATCTCGTGTGGAGGCGTTAGAAAATTTCCATCCGGATCTTAGATTTATTATGACCCCAATCGAAAGATCTCCACCGTGCGCGATGAGCAGCGCGCTCGATGGGACTATCTCGATTTTGGCTAGTTTGAAGCTTTTACGCGGGCGGGTTTGAGCACAATTTGCAAATCTCTAGCGGCATCGCACCGACACAGATCTGAGAACTCTTGATTAAGCGTGCTTGAAGCGATCTTATGATGGGTGACCTCCTAGGAAGTTGTCATGTTGAACCATCTGTTGATGCTGCTTATTTTATTTTATTTTACTATTGACACCACAGAACTCGAAGATCGACTCCAAAAACATTGTAGATGGGATACCTCTAAAAAAAGCATGGGGCCGCGGTGATTCTCGTGTGGAGGCCGAAAATTGTCATAACTTTGCTTAGGATCATCCGATTCGCCATTATGACCCCAATCGAAAGATCTTAGGTGCGCGCGGATGTGCGCAGCATCGGGGTATTTGGTTTTGAAGCCTTTTGCTTCGCTTTTTGTGACAAGGCAAATTGAAACGCGCAAAGCCGACAAATCCATGAGAATTATTGATTGCGTGCTTGGCAGAGCAATATGATGGGTGACCCTCACAGGAAGTCATCGTGTTGAACCATTGATGCCCCATTTTATTTCCTTTATTTTATTTTTTTATGATTGGCCGAGAACTTCGGTGATCGACTCCAAAAACATCGTCGATGGGATGCCTCGGACTGAAAAACACGAGCCATAGGGCCCACGCGGCTGATCCGTGCTTCTCATGTGGAGGTCGCATGAAAATCACCATAACTGCACGCACAATCACCCGATTTGTCATTATGACCCCAATACGGAAAGATCTTTGCATGGCGCGATCGCGAGATGAGCGGTATCTCGATTTAGGCTATCCTTGCGGCAGGGTTTGTATGAGCAATTTATGGTAAATCTCTAGCGAGGCGACCGCACCGGACACAAATCCATGAGAACTCTTAAGCGATGCGCATGATGGGTGACCTCTTGGGAAGTCATCGTGTTGAACCATCTGTTGAAGCCGATTTTATTTCCTTTTATTTTATTTTATTTGCGGGTCGGAGATGCTCGAAACATCATTGATGGGACACCTCAGACTAAAAAACATGAGCCGTGGGGCCCCTAATCGCTCGTCGTGCGGAGGCGCCTAAATCACCATAACCGCTCATGCGCGTCATGATTCACCATTATCAAAAAAATATGCGATGTAAATGCGGCATCAGCGGGACCATATCTCGATTTTTTGGCTAGTTTGAAGCCTTATCGCGCAGTTGCATGAGCATAATTTCAAATCTCCGCGACCGCACACAGATCCATGAGAACTCTTGATTAAGTGCTTGGCGAGAGTTATGATGGGTGATCTCCAGGAAGGTCGTCGTGTTGAACCATTTGTTGATGCCCATTTTATTTTATTTTTTTATTTTTATTTTATTTTATCGTGCAGAAGAACTTCGGCGATCGACTCCGAAAAAGTCATCGATGGGATGCCTCGGACAGAAAAGCATGAGCCGTGTGGCCCACGCGGCTAATCCGCGCATCTCCTGTGGAAGCCGCACGGAAATCACCATAACTTCACACACGATCATCCGATTCACCATGATGAAATCGGAAAGATCTTGTAGGCGCCACGGCGTGTCGCAAATGTCGCGGGGCTTATATCTGGCTATTTCAAAACTTGCGTAGCATGGGCGGGTTCGCGAGCATAATTTGTAAATCTCTAATGGGTGTACGGCCACACCGGATCACGAGAACTCTTGATTAAGTGCTTGGGTGAAGCGATTATGATGGAAACCTCTTGGGATGTCATCGTGTTGATTCATCTGTTTATGCCGCCCATTTTATTTCCTTTTATTTTGATTTTATTTTATCATTGACATTGGAGAACTCGGCGATCGACTCTGAAAACGTTGTAGATGGGATGCCTCAGAATGAAAAATACGAGTCTTGGGGCCCCATTTCGTGCATTCTGGAGGTCGTAGAAATCGCCATAACCGCACAATTATCGATTATGACTCCAATCCGGAAAGATCTCCGCGGAGCGCACAACTAGCAGATGTGCCAAAAGGGGCATCTAGCGGGACACATATCTCCGATTTTGACTATTTCAAAGCCTTAGCACGGCACGTACGGGTTCTGCATGATCACAATTTGAGGCAAATCTCCGGTGAGCGACCGGCCACTAGATCACGAGAACTTTTAGTTAAGCGTGCTTGGCGAGCATTATTATGATGGGTGACCTCTTGGAAGTCATCGGTTCCATCTGTTGATGCATTTTATTTCCTTTTTTTTAGTTTATTTTATCGTTGATGGAGAACTTCGATCGACTCTAAAATGTTGTCGATGGAAAACTACTTCGATGGGGCCTTGTGGTTGATCCGCATCTCGTGAAGGCGAAATCACGATAACTTCATGCGATTGTTGATTCTTTATGCAATTGAAAGATCTCCGTGGGGCACATGACCCGTGAATATGGCATCTAGCGGGCTCGATTTTTAGTTTGAAGCCTTACCGTAGTACAAACGGGTTCTGCATGAGCACAATTTTAAAATCTCGGTGGCACCGGATCCTATGAGAACTCATTTAAGCTTGGGCAAAGCGATCTTATGTTGGGTGACCTCACGGGAAGTCATTGTGTTGAACCATCTGGATGTGCCCATTTTATTTATTTTTTTTTTATTTTTTATTTATTGGAGAACTTAGCTGACTCACGAAAAAAAGTCATTGATGGGATACCTGGAAAAACACAACGGTGGTGCCCCGGCGATTCAGTCTCATGCGGAGGCACAAAAATCGTCACTTCGCCGCGATCGTCATCGCCATTATGACCCAATCGGAAAGATCTGCGGGTGCCGATGAGTAGATGAGCTCGAGCACATGGCGGGACCGTATCTTTTGGCTATTTGAAGCCTTATCACGGCCGTCGGGTTCGCATGAGCATTTGCAAATCTCCGTGGCCGTGCACCATCACACCATATCCCATGAGAACTCTTCAGTTAAGCGAGCTTGGGTAAGAGCAGTACTATGATGGGTGATCTTCTGGGAAGTCGTCGTGTTGAATCATCTATTGATGCCTCACATTTTATTATATTTTATTTTATCGTTGAGAATTCATTGTCGACTCAAATGTTGTGATGGGATGTCTCGAAAAAAAAAGCGAGGGGCCCATGGTGATCGCATGTCGTGTGAGGCCACACAAAATCGCCATAACTTCCGCGCGATCATCGATTGCCATTATGACCCCAAATCCGGATCTCGGGGCACACGATGCTCCGCAAAGGTGCATGGTGGGACTCTCGATTTTATTTGAATCATTACCACGACACACGGGTTCATGAGCACAATTTACGACAATCTCTAGTGGTATCTGAGAACTCTTGGTTAAGCGTGCTTGGCGAGCTTATGATGGGTGACTTCCTAGGAAGTCATCGTGTTAAACTATCTGTTGATGCCGCCCATTTTATTTCCTTTTATTTTTATCATATTTTATCATTGATGCTTGTGAACTTCGGCTCGACTCAAAAATGTGATGGGATGCCTGGTGAAAATATGAGTCAGCTAGGCATCGGCCATTATGTGGACAAAATCGTCATAACTTCATGCATGATCGATTGATTTACCATTATGACCCCAATCCGGAAAGATATCCATGGGGGTGCATGACGCGCAGATGAGTCACAGGCGCATCTGGTGGGACCCGTATCTCCGATTTTAGCTATTTAGAAGCCTTACCGCAGCACGTACGTGTTCCACATGAGCATAATTTACAGCAAATCTCTAGCTGGGGCGACCGCACCAGCACACCAAAATCCATGAGAACTCTTCAGTTATGCGTGCTTGGGAGAGAGCAGTATGATGATGGGTGACCTCCTGGGAAGTCATTGTGTTGAACTATCTGTTGATGCCGCTCATTTAATTTCCTTTTATTTTTATTTTATTTTACAGTTGACGCTGCAGAGTTCGGAGATCGACTCTGAAAATGTCATCGATGGGATGCCTCGGACTGAAAAACCTGAGCCGTGGGGCCTATGCGGCTGATCCGTGCCTCTCATGCGAAAGCCGCATGGAAATCACCATAACTTAGCGCATGATCGTCGCCATTATGAATCCAAAATATCTCGGGGTGCACGGCAAGCGATGGCATGGCGCATCTGGACCGTATCTCTGATTTTGACTATTTTGAAGCCTTTGTGCGACGTCAGGCTCGCGTGAGAAATAATTTGCGCAAATCTCCGGTGGCGTGGCGGCACAGCACCGATTATATGAGAACTCTTCGGTTAAGCGTGCTTCAGCGAGAGCTGTACTATGATCGGTGACCTCCTCGGAAGTCTTCATGTTGAACCATCTGTTGATGTCGCACAATTACTTTTCTTTTATTTTTATTTTATTTTACCGTTGATGCCGGAGAACTCAGCAATTGACTCCGAGAATGTCATCGATGGGATGCCTGGGAAAACCCGTGGGTAGCAACGATCGCGTCTCCGCGAAGGTCGCATGAAAATTATGATAACCTCACGCGCGATCGTCCGATTTGCCATTATGACAATCCAAAAGAACTCCAGGTGGCATACGGCCGAGATGGCCAGTGCATCGGCGGGACATATCCGATTTCCTAGTTTGAAGCCTTGCTCGGCGGCGTTCCACATGAGCACAATTTGTGGAAAATCTCCGTGAGCGGCACCACCACATGCCATGAGCGCGTTAAATTGTGCTTGGCGAAGCGATCTTATGATGGGTGACCTCCAGGGAAGTCATCGTGTTGAACCATCTGTTGATGCTGCCCATTTTATCTCCTTTTATTTTCATTTTATTTTACCATTGATTCCAGAGAACTCGGTGATCGACTCAACCATCGATGGGTCGATATGGGGCCGCAGGTTGATCGTGCATCGTGTGGAGGCCGCACAAAAATCGCCATAACTTCATGCACGATTGTCCGTTTCACCATTGTGACCCCAATCCAGAAAAATCTCCGGCACGATGGATAGATGGGCCAAAGGCGGATCTGGCGGGACTCGTATCTCTGATTTTGGCTATTTGGAATCCTTATCGCGGCACGTACGGGTTCAACATGAGCACAATTTGCGGCAAATCTCCAGCGGGCACGACCACAACAACACATCAGATCACATGAGAACTCTTCAGTTAAGCGTGCTTGGGTGAGATGATGGGTGACCTCCTGAGAAGTCATCGTGTTGAACCATCTATTGATGCCGCCGATTTTATTTTCTTTTATTTTTATATTATTTCACCGTTGACGCCAGAGAACTCGGTGATCGACTCCTAAATCGTCGTCGATGGGATGCCTCGGACTGAAAAACATGAGCCATGGGGCCATGCGGCATTACGCGCGTCTCGTGTGGGAAAATCACCATAACTTTGTATGCGATCGTCGATTGCCATTATGATACCAATCTAGAAAGATCTCCACTGGGCGCACGACACACAGAAGGGTCAAAGGTGCATCTAGTGGGACCCATTTCTATGATTTCGGCTATTTCGAAGCCTTAGCGACGCATGGGTTCCACATGAGCACAATTGATTTGAAATCTCCAGCGGTGACCGCACCGACACACCGGATCCCAGAACTCTTGATTAAATGTGCTTGGTAGCTTATGACTAGAAGTCATCAGTTGAACCATATCATTGATGCCCATTTTATTTCCTTTTATTTTAATTTTATTTTACCATTGATGTTGGAGAACTCGGCGATCAACTCCGAAAATGTCATTGATGGGATGCCTTGGATTGAAAAACATGACCCATGGGCGATCCACTTTCGTGTGGAGGCTACAAAATCAATATAACTTCATGCATGATCGTCTGATTCTCCATTAGGACCCCAATCCTGAAAGATCTCCGCGGGGCGCGCGATGAGATGTGCCACAGGCGCATCTGGTGGGACTCGTATCTCCGATTTTGACTATTTCGAAGCCTTACCGCCGCACGGACGAGTTCTGCATGAGCATAACTTGCGACAAATATCCAATGGTGCGGCGCAGCACACCATCATGAGAACTCTTCAATTAAGCGTGCTTGGGGGAGAGCACTACTATGATGGGTGACCTCCTAGGAAGTCATCGTGTTGGACCATTTGTTGATGCCACCCAATTTATTTTCTTTTAGTTTTATTTTATTTTACCATTGATGCCACAAATCTCATAGATTGACTTCAAAAATGTCATCGATGGGATGCATCAGACTGAAAATAATGAGCTATGGGGCCCAGGCGGGTCGCGCATGTCGTGGAGAACGCGCAAAATCACCATAACTTCGCCGTCGATTCAGCCATTATGACCCCAATCCAGAAAGATCTCCGCAAGGCGCACAACGCGTAGATGAACCAAAGGTGCATTTGGGGTGACCCGTTTCTCCAATTTTGGCTATTTCGAAGCCTTACCATGGCACAAACGGGTTTCGCATGAGCACAATTTGTGAAAAATCTCTAGCGAGCACGTCTGCACCAGCACACCAGATCCTATAAGAACTCTTCAGTTAAGCGTGCTTGGGCGAGCGCAGCACTATGATGGCTGACGTTCTGGGAAGTCATCGTGTTGAACCATCTTGATGCCTCCCATTTTATTTATTTTTATTTTTATTTTATTTTATTGTTGGCACCGGAGAACTCGGCGATCGACTCCAAAAATGTTGAAGATGTGATGCCTCGGACTGAAAAACATGATCCATGCGGCCCACATGATTGATCAGCGCATCTCGTATGGAGGCCTCATGAAAATCGCCATAACTCCATGCATGATCATTCAATTAGCCATTGACTGTCAGAAAGATCTCCCGCGAGCGTGCGCAGATGAGTCGTGGCGCATTCGGCGGTATATCTCGATTTGGCTATTTCAAAGCCTTACCACATGTATAGGTTCGCGCCGACTGTTGTAGCAAATCTCCAGTGGGGGTGACCGCACTAGCACACCAGATCCCATGAGAACTCTTCAGTTATGCGTGCTTGGGCGAGAGCAGTATGATGATGGGTGATCTCCTGGGAAGTCATCCAGTTGAACCATCTGTTGATGCCACCCATTTTATTTTCTTTTATTTTCATTTTATTTTACCATTGACGTCGAAGAACTCAGCGATCGACTCCGAAAACTACATCGATTATCGTCTTTGCGAGGCGATATGATGATTGGTGACCTCCTCAGAAGTCATCAAGTTGAACCATCTGTTGATGCCGCCCATTTTATTTCCTTTATTTTATTTTACCTTTAATGCCAGAGAACTTGGCGATCGACTCTGAAAATGTTGTAGATGGGATGCTTCAGACTAAAAGAAAGAGCTGTGGGGCCCACGCAGCTGATCCACGCATCTCGAGCGGAGGCCGCATGGAAATTGAGATAACTTCACGCACGATCATCCGATTTTCCATTATGACCCAAATCTGGAAAGATCTCTCTGAGGTGCACGACGCACGGATGAGCTAAAGGCACATCTGGCGAGAACCGTATATCCGATTTTGACTATTTTGAAGCCTTAGCATGGCATGTACGGGTTCCGCATCAATACAATTTACGGTAAATCTCCAGTGGGCTCGACCGCACCAGCACATCAGATCACATGAGAGCTCTTAAGTTAAGCGTGCCTGGGCGAGAGCAGTACTATGATAGCTGAGCTCCTATGATGTCATCGTGTTGAACTATCTGTTGATGTCGCTCATTTTATTTCCTTTTAATTTCATTTTATTTTACCATTGACGCTGGAGAACTCGGCGATCGACTCAAAAATATCATCGATGGGATGCCTCGGACTGAAAACACGAGCCGTGGGGCCAACGCGGCTGATCCGCGCATCTCTTTCGAAGGCCACAAAAAAATCACGATAAGTTTGTGCACGATCATCTGATTCGCCATTATGACCCCAATCTAAAAAGAACTCCACGGGGCACACGCCTGAGATGAGCTGGTGCATCTGGCCGGGACCGTATCACCTATTTGGAGTTGAAGCCATATCGAAGCATCTGGGTTTCGCATGAGCACAATTTATGAAAAATCTCCAGCGGGTGCGACCATACCAGCACACCAGATGCCCTGAGAACTCTTCAGTTAAGCGTGCTTGGGCGAGAAGCGATCTATAGGGACCACTTGGTGTCTGCGCATCTCGTGTGGAGGTGCAGTACCATTACTTCCGATCGTCGATTCGCCATTTAATAATAGGAAAGATCTCCAGGCGTAAATGCCGTGAGCATCAGAGGGACCGATATCTCCAATTTTAGCAAGTTCGAAGCCTTATCGCGGAACAGATTGGTTCCGGATGAGCACAATTTCTGGCTAATCTCTAGTGGGGTTGACCGCATCAGCACACCAGTTCACAAGAGAACTCTTCAGTTAAGTGTGCTTGGGCAAGAGCAGTACTATGATAGGGGACCTCCTAGGAAGTCATCGTGTTGAACCATCTGTTGATGCCGCCCATTTTATTTCCTTTTATTTTTATTTTATTTTACCATTGATGTCGGAGAACTCGGCAATCGACTCCGAAAATGTCATCGATGGGATGCCTCAAACGAAAAATACACGTAGGGCGGTGATCCCATGTCTGTCGAAACAAAAATCACCATAACTTCACCGATCGTCAGATTCTCCATTATTACCACAATCGGAAGATCTCTGGGGCCATGACTTGCAAATGTCTTTAGGCGCGCTAGGACTGTATCTCTCGATTTCACTATTTGAAGCCTTATTGAATGGGCCGGGTTACGCATGAGCACAATTTCGAAATCTCCAACGGACATGGCCGCACCGGCCGGATCAGAACTCTTGATTTAGCGTGCGAGTAGTCTTATAATGGGTGACCTCTTGGGAAGTCATCGTGTTGATTATCGTTGATACCGCCCATTTTATTTCCTTTTATTTTTATTTTATTTTACCATTGGCCAAACTTCGGATCGACTCAGAGCGTCATAAATGGGATGCCTTGGCGAAAAACACGAGTCGTGGGGCCCAAGTGGCTGATCCACGCATCGTGTGGAGGCTGCACGAAAATTGCCATTACATCGTGCACGATCGTCTGATTCGCCATTATGACCCCAATCCGAAAAAATTTCTGCGGGGCAAACGACATATAGATGAGCCACAGGCGCATTTGGCAGGGCTTGTATTTCCAATTTTGGCTATTTCAAAGCCTTACCGCAGCACGGATGGGTTCCACATGAGCATAATTTGCCGCAAATCTCTAGCAGACATGACCACACCAGCACACTAGATCCCATGAGAACTCTTCAGTTAAGCATGCTTGGGGGAGAGCAGTACTATCATGGGTGACCTCTTGGGAAGTCGTCATGTTGAACCATCCGTTGATCTTTTATTTTTCCTTTATTTTTATTTTATTTTCGTTGACAGGAGAACTTCGGCGATCAACTCCGAAAATGTCATCGATGGGATGCCTTGGACTGAAAAACATGAGCCATGGGACCACGTGAGCGATGTCTCGTGTGGAGAGCATGAAATTCAAATAACATCGCGCACGAAAATTCCAATAACATCACACACGATCGTCCGATTTGTCATTATGACCCCAATCCGGAAAGATCTCTGTGAGGCACATGACACCTGAGATGAGCAGGCGCATCGGGCCGTATCTCCTATTTGGGCTATTTCAAAGCCTTACTGCGGTACGGACGGGTTCCTCATTAGCATAATTTGCGGCAAATCCCCAGCAGACGCGACCACACCAGCACACAGTTCACATGAGAACTCTTCAGTTAAGCATGCTTAGATGAGAGCGATCTTATGATGGTGACCTCACAGGAAGTCGTCGTGTTGAATCTGTTGATCTTTGCCCTTTTATTTTAATTTTATTTTTATTTTATTTTCGTTGACAGGAGAACTAGTCGACTCAAAAATATCATCGATGGGATGCCTCGGACTGAAAACATGAGCGTGTTGGTATCAGCGCATCTCTGGGAGGTCACACAAATTACCATAACCGCGTCGTCGATTCGCTATTATGACCCCAATCGGAAGATCTCCGTAGAGCATCTAGCGGGCCCATATCTCAATTTTGATTATTTCAAAGCCGTGTAACGGATGGGTTCTGAAACCTTTATTCAAATCTCTGCCTTCGACCACGCGATTACCACTTCACATGAGAGCTCCTCAGTTAAGCGTGTTTGGGTGAGAGCAGTACTATAATGGGTGACCTCTTTGGAAGCCGTCATATTGAACCATCTTTTGATGTCTAACATTTTATTTCCTTTTTTCTGTATTTTATTTTAACGTTGACGCTGGAGAACTCGGTGATCGACTCCGAAAAAGTCATCGATGGAATGCCTCGGACTGAAAAGCATGAGTCATAGGGCTCACTATGATGATCCGCGGGTCTCGTGTGGAGGCCGTATGAAAATTTCCATAACTTCACCCGTGATCATCCGATTCACCATTATGACCCCAATCCGGAAAGATCTCCGGACACGACACACAGATGAGCCACAAGCGCATCTGGCACGGCCCATATCTCCAATTTCAGCTATTTCAAAGCCTTACCGTGACACGAACAGGTTCCACAAGAGCATAATTTGCGGCAAATCTCCAACGGGTGCTACCACACCGGCACACCAGTTCACATGAGAACTATTCAGTTAAGCGTGTTTGGGCGAGAGCATTACTATGATGGGTGACCTCTTGGGAAGTCGTCATGTTGAACCATCTTTTGATGTCTTGCATTTTATTTCCTTTTCTTTGTATTTTATTTTAAAGTTAAACGGAGAACTTGGCAATCGACTCCAAAAACATCAGCGATGGAATGCCTCAGACTAAAAAACATGAGCTGTGGGGCCTACTATGTTGATCCGTGCATCTCGTGTGGAGGCCGCACGGAAATTTACATAACTTCACCACGATCATCCGATTTGCCATTATGACCCCAATCCAAAAGATCTCTGGCGCGCGACAGGATGGCGGCGCATCTGGCGAAGATATCTCTAACTCTATTTCAAACCCCTATGACGGATGGGTTCGTAATAGCAAAATTTGCAGAAAATCTCTAGCGGGGAGACCGCACTAGCACACTAGATCCCATAAGAATTCTTTAGTTAAGCGTGCGGGCGCGATCTTATGATGGGTGACTTCGGGAATGTCAGGTGTTAAATCATCTGATGTCTCATTTTATTTCCTTTTATTTTTATTTTATTTTATTATCTGGCGAACTTCGAAGATGCGACTCAAAACTTCATCGATGGGATGCATCGGTGAAAAATATGGTAGCCCACATGGTGATGTCGTCGAGGCCGAAAATCATCATAACTTCACGCATGATCGTTTGATTCGCTATTATGACCCCAATCTAGAAAGATCTCCGCGGGGCGCATGGTGCGGAGATGTGCTGCAGGCGTATCTAGTAGGATAAGTATCTCTGATTTTGGCTATTTGAATCCTTACCACGGCACAGACGGGTTCCACATGAGCACAATTTGTGGAAAATCTCCACCTGACGTGACCGTACTAGCGAGAACTTTTGATTAAGCATGCTTGGGTGAGAGTAGTACTATGATGGGTGACCTCCTAGAAAGTCATCATGTTGAACCATCTGTTGATGCGACCCATTTTATTTTCTTTTATTTTATTTTTCCACTGATGCCAGAGAACTAGGAGATCGACTTCGAAAACATCATCGATGGGATGCCTCGAACTGATAAACATGAGCCATGGGGCCCACTTGACTGATCCGCATCTCGTGTGGAGGCCGCACAGAAAGTGCCAAAACTTCACGCACGATTGTCCGATTAGCCATTACAACTCAATATCTGAAGATCTGCGGTGTGAGATGTTTCATGCGGCGGGACCAATATCTCCGATTTTGGCTATTTCGAAGCCTTACCGCAGCATAGACGGGTTCCACATGAGCATAATTTGTGAAAAATCTCCAGCGGACGCGACCAAACTAACACGGATCCCATTAGAACGGTTAATATTGGCGAGGCGATCTTATGATTGGTGACCTCCTCGAAAGTCATCGTGTTGAACCATCTGTTGATGCCGCTCATTTTATTTTCTTTTATTTTTCTTTTATTTTACCGTTTCGACCACAGAACTTAGAGAACAACTCCAAAAATGTCATCGATTGGATGCTCTGGACTGAAAAACACAAGTCGTGGGGTCCACGCTGCTAATCCGCTCGTCTTGTGCGGTGGCCGCACGAAAATTTCTATAACTTCACGTATGATCGTCCGATTCACCATTATGACCCCAATACAAAAAGATCTCCGCGAGGTATGGCAGATGGTAGCGCATCTGGCGTAACGCATCTCCGTTCAGGTATTTCAAAACACCCATGGCGGACGGGTTCTACATGAGCATAATTTGTGGCAATTTTCCAACGGGGGCGACCACACCAGCACACTAGATCCCATGAGAATTCTTGATTAAGCGTGCCGAGCGATCTTATGATGGGTGACTTCAGGAAGTGTAGTGTTATCATCTGATGCAGCCCATTTTATTTCCTTTTATTTTTTATTTTATTTTACCATCTGACGAGAATCAGATCGATTCGAAAAATTAAATTCGATTGGGATGCCTCGGTGAAAAATATGAGTTGTGGGGCCCACGTGCCTAATCCGCACATGTCGTGCAGAGGCCGCACGAAAATCTTCATAACTTCATGCACGATCGTCTGATTCGCCATAATGAACCCAGTCCATAAAGATCTCCATGGGGCACACGGCGTAGAGATGTGCCACAGGCGCATCTAGCAGGACCAGTATCTCCGATTTCAGTTATTTTGAAGTCTTACCGCGGTAGGGATGGGTTCCACATGAGCACAATTTGCAAAAATCTCCAGCTGACACGACCGTACTTGCACACTAGATCCCATGAGAACTCTTCAATTAAGCATGATTGGGTGAGAGTAGTATTATGATGGGTGACCTCCTGGGAAGTCATCGTGTTGAACCATTTGTTGTGCCACCATATCTGCATTTTATGAGTAGATGTAAGTTCTCCAGCGTTAATGATAAAATAAAATAGAAATAAAAGGAAATAAAATGTCATAGATGGTTCAACACTATGACTCGAGGTCGCGATCAAATCGATGTCACTCAAGTTAAACTTAATAGTTCTCATGGGATGCGGTGTCTTCTTTGCGTGTCGCCTCAAATTTGCCTCATGCTCATGCGCTGCGTACTGCGGTATGGATTCAAAATAGATGAAATCGGAATCAGCACTACATGGCACAACTCATCAGTGAGTGCGAAGATCTTTTCGGATTGGGATCATAATGGCGATGCGGAAGATCATGCATGAAGTTACAGCGATTTCCGTGCGGCCTCCATACGAGACGGACGTATCAGCTGCGTGGGCCCCATGGGTCATTTTTTTCAGTCCGAGTTCTATGGCGTCAATGTTAAAATAAAATACAAATAAAAGAAAATAAAATGTGCAGCGTCAATAGATGGTTCAACACGACGACTTCCTAGGAGGTCACCCATCATATTGCTCTTCATGCTTAGCGAAGAGTTCTCATGGGATGGTGTGTCCGCCCCGGAGTTTTGCCATAAATTGTGCTCATGCGAACTTTCTTGCGATAAACTTGAAAAAGCTAAAATCGAGATATGGGTCCCACCGGATACGTGGCTCATCGCTTGCTCGTGCGTCTGGATATCTTTCGGTGGGGTCATAATGGTGAATCGGATGATCGTGAGCGAAGTTATGGCAATTTCCATGCGTCCTCCGCATGAGACATGCGGATCAGCCGCGTGGGTCCCACAGCTTGTATTTTCAGTTCGATGCATTCCATCAACAACATTTTCAGAGTCGGTCAATGAGTTCTCCAACATAAACGATAAAATAAAATAAAAATAAAAAGAAATAAAATGGGCATCAACAGATGGTTCAGGACGATGACTTCCCAGATCACCCATATCTTGCTCACCCAAACGCTTGCAAGAGTTCTTATGTGATAGTGATCTTGATGCGTGATTTGGAGATTTGCTACAAATTGTGCTCATGCGAAACCCGTCCGTGTCGCGGTAAGGCTTCAAAATAGCCAAAATCGGAGATACGAGTCCTGCTAGATGCACCTTTGGTACATTTGCGCATCGTGTGCCCCGCGAAGATATTTCTAGATTGGGGTCATAATGGCGAATCGGACGATCATGCACAAAGTTATGGTGATTTAAGTGTGACCTCAACACGAGTCGCGCGGATCAGCCACGTAGGCCCACGGCTTGTGTTTTTCTGTTCGAAGCATCCCATCTATAACGTTTTCAGAGTTGATCACCAAGTTCTCTGTCATCAACAATAAAATAAAATAAAAATAAAAGGAAATAAAATGCGCAGCATCGACAAATGCTTCAACACGATGACTTCCCAGGAGTTCACCCATCATCTTGCTCTGTGAAGCATGCTAGCTTGTAGTTCTTATAGGATTTGGTAGTGGTGTGGTGCTCCGAGAGACTTTACGCAAATTTTGCTCATGTGTAACCTGTCTGTGCTATGGTAAGGCTTCAAATTAGCCGAAATCAGATCGTGTCCGGCACACTCATCTCGCGCATCGATGCGCCCATGGGATCTTTCCGGTTAGGATCATAATGGCGAATCGAATGATCGCATAAGTTATGGCTTTCCATGTTGCCTCCACATGATACAGGTCGATTGAGGTGAAGCTCTTGTTTTTTTTCGAGGCATCTGATCGATGATGTTTTCAGAGTTGATCTCCGAGTTCTCCGGCGTCAACGATAAGATAAAATAAAATTAAATGGTAATAAAATGGTCGGCATCAACAAATGGTTCAACACGACGATTTTCCAAGAGGTCACCCATCATATCGATGCCGCGATGCTTAACTAAAGAGTTCTCGGTGATATCTTTGTGCCGGTGCGGTGAGTCTGACATTATGCTCACGGAACCCCGTGCGTGATAAGGATTTGAAATAAGAATTGAGATACGGGTCCCACCAAATGCTCACTGGCTCATTTTGCGCGGCGTGCTCCCGTGGAGATCTTTCCGATTAGGGTCATAATGGAATCGGACAATCATCGAAGTTATAGCGATTTTCCTCATGGATCGGCGGACCCCACGGCTCATTTTTCAATCGAGGCATTCCATCAACGCGTTTTGAAGTCGATCTTTCTCCGGTAAAATTAAATAAAAATAAAGGAAATAAAATGAAAATCGATATATAGTTCAACGATGACTTCCAAGAGGTCCCATCATAATCTTGCTCGCAAACACGCTTAGCGAAGAGTTCTCTTGGGATCTTGCGGTGTGTTACCCAATGGAGATTTCGAAATTGTGTTCATGCGGAACCGTCATCGTGGTAAGGCTTCAAATAAAATCAAAGATACGGGTCCCGAGATGCGCCTTTAGTAGTGCCAAGAGATCTTTCTGGATTATGGTCATAATGGCGAATCAGATGATCGTGCATGAAGTTATGGCGATTTGCCGCAAATTGAGCTCATCCGGAACCCGTCCTTGCTGTAGTAAGGCTTAAAAATAGCAGAAATTGAAGATACCGGTCCCTCCAGCACATCTGCGAGTCGTGTACCCCGTGGAGATCTTTCTGAATTGGGGTCATAGCGAATCAGACAATTGTGCGTGAAGTTATGGTGATCTCCGTGTGGCCTCCAAATGAGATGCGCGGATCAGCCTAGTGGGCCCCGCGACTCATGTTTTTTAGTCCGAGGCATTCCATCGATGAAGTTTTTGGAGATGATCGCTGAGTTCTCCAACGTTAAAATACAAATAAAAGGAAATAAAATGTGCGGCATCAACAAATGGTTCAACCCTACAACTTCCCAGGAGGTCACCCATCATAGTACTGCTCTCACCCAAGCACGCTTAACGGAAGAGTTCTCATGTGATCTGGTGTGCTGGTGCGGTCGCGCCCGCTAGAGATTTGCCACAAATTGTCCTCATGCGGAACTCGTGTGTGTCGCGGTAATGCTTCGAAATAGCCAAAATCGGAGATACGAATCCGACTAGATGTTCCTTTGGCACATCTACGCGTCATGCACCCCGCAGAGATCTTTCCGGATTGGGGTCATAATGGCAGTGGGCGATGCGTGAGTTATGGAGATTTCGTGCCTCTACACGAGATGCGGATCAACCGTGTCACTCGTGTTTTTTTTTCACAGGCATCCCATCAATGACATTTTTGGAGTCGATCGCCGAGTTCTCTGGCGTCAACGGTAAAATAAAATGAAATTAAAAGGAAATAAAATTGGGGCATCAATAAATGGTTCAACACGACGACTCCCTAGGAGGTCACCCATCAAAGTACTGCTCTCGCCCAAGCTCGCTTAACTAAATAGTTCTCATAGTATCGTGTATCTGTCGTCATGCTCGGGAGATTTCTTTGCAAATTGTGCTGCGGAACGTCTTGCATGTAAAACTTTGAAGTGGCGATCTGAGTCTGCCAGATCTTTGGCATCTACGCGCTCGTGCGAGATCTTTCCAGATTGGGATCATAATGATGAATTGAACGATCGTGGGCGAAGTTATGTCGATTTACATGCGGCCTCAAAAGAGGCGTGGATCAATCACGTGGGCCCCACAGCTTGAGTTTTTCAGTTTGAGGCATCTCATCTATAACATTTTGTCGATGCGAGTTCTCGACAATGATAAAATAAAAAAAAGAAATAAAATGCGGCATCAACGTTCAACACGACGACTTCCACGGAGGTCACCCATCATCTTGCTCTCGTTGAAGCACGCTTAAGAGTTCTCATAGGATCGGTGTCTTCGCGGTCACTCCGCGACTTTTTTAAAATTATGCTCTCTGCGAACGTCCGTCGTGATAAGCTGAGTCAAATCGAGATCGCATCCAGATGCACGCATCTTTCATGCGTCATGCGAGATCTTTTGTGGGTCATAATGGGAAATCGGATGATGGGCATGAAGTTATGGCGGTTTCCTTGCGACCCATGCGAGACCGGATCATTGCGTGGGACCCAAGGCTCGTGTTTTTCAATCTGAGGCACCCCATCAATGACGATTTCGGAGTCGATCCAAGTTCTCCTGCGTCAACGGTAAAATAAAATAAAAATATAAGGACATAAGATGGGGGGCATCAATAGATGGTTCAACACGATGACTTCTCAAGAGGTCACACATCATAGTACTGCTCTCATCAAAACACACTGAACAGAAGAGTTCTCTTCGGATCTGCTGTGCTGGTGCGGTCACGCTTGATAGAGATTTATCACAAATTATGCTCATGTTGAACCCGTCATGAGTAAGGCTTGAGATAGGAAATAAGGAATCTGTCGTGCCTTTGGCCATTTAGAGTAATGTGCCGCAGATCTTTACGGATTATGATCATAATGGTGAATGGACGATCGTGCAGTTATGGTGATTTTTAGATGCGGCCTCCCACGAGATGGCGGATGCATGGGACCCACGGCTCATGTTTTCGTCAGACATCCCATCGATGACATATTGTCGATATCGAGTTCGTGGTGTCAGGTAAAATAAAATAAAATAAAGAAATAAAATGGGCGGCATCAATAGATAGTTCAACACGGCAAGAGGTCACCTATCATAAATTTTCGAGCACACTTCGAAGAGTTCTCATGGGATCGGTGTCTTTGGTGTGGTCTCCTAAAGATTTGTCACAATTTGTTCTCATGTGGAACCCGTCTGTACTGCGGTAAGGCTTGAAATAAAATTGAAGATCGGGTCGTGGATCGCTTTGGCCATGGCGTCGTCGCGGAGATCATTCTGGATTGGAGTCATAATGGCGAAATGGATGATTGTGCGTGAAGTTATGGTGATTTTTGTGCGGCCTCCACAAGAGACACGCGGATCAGCCATGTGGGCCCCACGACTCATGTTTTTCAGTTCGAGGCATCCCATCTACGACGTTTGTGGAGTCGATCGGCGAGTTCTCCATCATCAAGTAAAATAAAATAAAAATTAAAGGAAATAAATTGGGCGGCATCAACAGATGGTTCAACACGATGACTTCCCAAGAGGTCACCCATCATAGTGCTGCTCTCGCCCAAGCATGCTTAACTAAAGAGTTCTCTTGGGATGTCTTTGTGCGGTGCTAAAGATTTGCATAAATTATGCTCATGCGGACACTGTCTGCGATAAAGCTTGAACTATCGAATGGTCTGCCATATACGCATTTGGCGCATCTGCACGTCGTGTGCCTTGAGGAGATCTTTCCGGATTGTTGTCATATTAGGGAATCGGACGATTGTATGCAAAGTTATGACAATTTTTGTGCGGCCTCCACATGAGATGTGCGGATCATTTGGGTATGCCCCACCGGATGCGTGTTTTTTTAGAGAGTATCCCATCGATGACATTTTGAGTCGATCGATGAGTTCTTCAACGTCGGTAAAATAAAATACAAATAAAGAAATAAAATGCTTAATTAAGAGTTCTCACAGGTCACCCATCTAATTTCTCAAGAATGCTTAATTGAAGAGTTCTCATGGGATCTGGTGTGCTGCTGCAGTCGTTCCCCTTGGACATTTTTCAAAAATTGTGCTCATGCAGAACTCATCTGTGCTGCGGTAAGGCTTCGAACTAGCCAAAATCTTAGATCGACGTAGATACTGTGGCTCATCTCGCACATATCGTCTCTTGAGATCTTTCAATTTGGGCCGTAATGGTGATGGATGATAGATGCGGCGAAGTTATGGCGATTTCCATGTGGCCTCCACGAAATCTTGAATTAGTCAATTGGGCTCTGCGGGTCATATTTTTTAGTCTGAGGCATCCCATCGATGACATTGTTAGAGTCGATCTCTGAGTTCTCCGGCGTCAACGGTAAAATAAAATAAAAATAAAAAAAAAAAGATTGGGCAGCATCAGTAGATGGTTCAACACGATGACTTCCCAAAAGGTCACCCATCATAGTGCTGCTCTCCCCAAGCACGCTTAACTGAAGAGTTCTCATGAGATCTAGTGCGCCCCACAGAGATCTTTCTAGATTGGGGTCATAATGGATAATCAGACGATCATGCACGAAGTTGTGGTGATTTCCGTGCAACCTCCTCACAAGACACCGGATCGACCTAGTAGTGGGCTTATGTTTTTTTTAGTCGAGGCATCCCATCAATGACATTTTGGATTCGATCATTAGTTCTGACAATGGTAAAATAAAATAAAAATAAAGGAAATAAAATTGGCGGCATCAACGGATGGTTTAAAATGGCGACTTCTACCCATCATATCTTGCTCTTGCCCAAGCACATTTGGCGAAGAGTTCTCATGGGATATCTTGCAGTGCGGTTGCCCTCAAGATTTGCAAATTATGCTCATGTGGGAAATACTTGCAGTAATAGGCCTAAAATGGAATACGGGTTCCGTAGATACTGCGCTCATGCGCCATGTACCCACAGATCTTTTCGGTATTTGGGTCATAATGGCCGAATAGTATAATCGTGCATGAAGTTATGGCAATTTGGTCGACCTTCACCTGAATCGTGGATCAACTAGCCCCATGGCTCGTGTATTTCAATTGAGGCATTCCATCGATGACTTTTGGTCGATCTCAGAGTTCTCGGCATCTTGGTAAAATAAATTAAAAATAAAAGCAAATAAAATGGGACATCAGCGGATGGTTCAACATGGAGTTCCCAGGAGGTCACCCCATCTTCCTTGTTCTGCAACAATTGAAGAGTTCTCATGGCTACGGTGTCTTTAGTGTGTCGCCCGCTAGAATTTTCATAAATTACTTGGAACCCTTAGTGCCTGATAAGTTCAAAATAATGCGAGATCACGAGTCCCGTAGATCGCTGCTTTCTCATCCGTGCGTCATGTGCCCCGCAGAGATCTTTTTGGATTGGGGTCATAATGGTGAATCAGACGATTGTGCGTGAAGTTATGGCAATTTCCATGCGCCTCCAGCGAGATGTGCAGAATCAAGCTGTGCCCCGACTCATGTTTTTTTACATCATGACAATTTGAGCTATCAGGTTGTCCGTGTCATTGATAAAATAAAAAAATAAAAGGAAATAAAATGGGTGGCATCAAGCGATGGTTCAACCACGATGACTTCCTTGGAGGTCACCATCATGTTGTTCTCACCCAAACAGCTTAGCGAAGAGTTCTCATGTGACACTGGTGTCTTTGATCGTCGAGCGAATTTGCCATAAATTCTACTTTTGTGGAACCAGGGTGTGGTGGTAAGGATTGAAATAGCGTGAAGATCTGAGTCCCGTATATAAACCTGCACGTGTTGTCATCGCCCACAAGATCTTTTGATTGGGGTCATAATGGCGAATCGGAAGATCGTGCACGTAGTTATGGCAATTTCCATGCGGCCTCCACAAGAGACTCACGGATCAGCCTCGTGGGCCCCACGGCTTGTATTTTTACATCGAGGTAACCCATCACGACATTTTGAGTTGGCGTCGAGTTCTCTAGCGTCAACGATAAAATAAAATAAAAAAAGAAATAAAATGGTGGCGACATCGCGGATGGTTCACGATGACTTCCCAGGTAACCCATCATATCTTGCTCTCGCCCAGCTTAACTAAAATGTTCTCATGGGATCTGATGAGCTGGCGCGGTCACGCCAGCTGGAGATTTGTCATAAATTGAGCTCATCCGGAACTCGTCTGTGCCGCGATAAGGATTTGAAATAGCATCGGAGATCGGGTCTGCGGATGCACATCTCGCGTCGTCGCGTCTATGGAGATCTTTACGGATTGGGATCATAATGGCGGTGGATAATTGTGCAATTATGGCCCCGTACGAACCCACAGTCGGTCGCCTAGTGGGACTCATGACTCATGTTTTAAATGAGCTTCAATGTTTTTGGTCGATCGTTCTCAGTGTCAGCGATAAAATAAAATAAAATAAAATAAAATGGTCGGCATCAATAACATGGTTCAACATGGCGACTTCAGAGTCACCACATCTTAAGCATGTGAAGAGTTCTCATGTGATCTATCACAGTGCGGTCCCTGGGAGATTTGCCATAAATTGTGCTCATCTGAAACCCATCCATGTCGCGGTAAGGCTTCGAAATAGACAAAATTGGAGATACAAGTCCATTAGATCTTCTACAGGCATCTCTGTATTATATAGATCTTTAGATTGGGGTCATAATGGCGAACGATCATCGTGATTGTGGCGATTTCCTTGCGGCCTCACTTGCGAGAGGATCATGTTTTTTGATCAGGCATCCCATCTACGACGTTTTCGGAGTCGATCATTGAGTTTTCTGGCATCAACGATAAAATAAAATAAAAATAAATGAAAAATAAAATCTGCAGTTTCAACAGATGGTTCAACATGATGACTTCCAAGTCAACCATAGTACTATTCTTGCAAGCATGCTTAACTAAGAGTTCTCATGTGATGCGGTGCTATTGCGATTATGCGGAGATTTGCCACAGAATGTGCTCATCTGCGGAACTTTCGTGCTACGGTAGGGTTGAAATAGGCAGAATTGGAGATAAGGGTCCGTCAAATCGCCTTTTTGGCGCTTTCACCCCAGGAGATCTTCGGTTGGGGTCATATTGGCCATCGGATGATGTGCATAGTTATGGCAATTTTCATGCGGTCTCCAGGCAGCGTGGATCCTAGTGTAATGGCTTATGTTTTGATGCGAGAATCCCATCTATGACATTTTCGGAATCGATTGTCGAGTTCTCGGCGGTGTAGAATAAAATAAAATAAAATGAAATAAAATGGGGTATCAGCAGATGGTTCGATCGATAAGTTCCCAAAGTCACCCATCATTGTCTTGCTCTCGCTTAACATGCTTAATATAAGAGTTCTCTTGGGATGCGGTGTCTTTGGTGCGGTCACTCACTTGGAGATTTACATAGAATTGTGCACCGGTAAAGGCATCGTAATAGCTTCATCGAGACACATGACTCGTTAGATGTTCCTGCGGCTCATCTGCGCATCGTTCACCCCGCGGAGATCTTTCCGGATTAGGGTCATAATGGCGAATAGGATGATCATGCGTGAAGGTATGGCGATTTTCATGCGGCCTCCACATGAGATGCGCTAATCAGCCCAGTAGGCCCCACGACTCATGTTTTTTGTCGAGGCATCATTTCATGATGTTTTTTAGTCGATCTTGAGTTCTCTTAACGTTAAAATAAAATGCAAATAAAGGAAATAAAATCGGCATCCAGATGATTCATCATGATGAATTCCAAGGGTCACCCATCATAGTATTGCTCTCGCTCAAATGCAGCTTAGCGAAGAGTTCTCATGTGATCCCAGTGTCTTGTGCGGTCGATGCGAGCGCCGCGCGGCAAATTATGCTCGTCGAGAACCCGGTGCGCGGTAAAGGCTTCAAAATAATAGATGAAATCAGGTCCCTTAATCGCTGCGGCTCTTCATCATTACGATCTTTTCGGATTGGGGTCATAATGGCAAATCGGACGATTGTGCATGAAGTTATGGTGATTTTTGTGCGGCCTCCTCACGAGACGCTCGAATCAGCCGTGTGGGCCCCATGCTCGTGTTTTTCAGTCCATGGCATCCCATCAATGATGTTTTTGGAGTCGATCGCCGGGTAATTTGGCATCAACAATAAAATAAAATAAAAATAAAAGGAAATAAGATGGGGCATCAATGATAGTTCAACACGATGACTTTCGTAGGATCACCATCATGGTACTAGTCTCACTAAAACGCGCGAAGAGTTCTCATGTGATATGGTGTGTTGGTGTGATCGCACCCGCTGGAGATTTGCCATAAATTATGCTCATGTGAAACCCATCCGTGACGTGGTAAAGCATCGAAATACCTGAAATCGGAGATATGGGTCTCGCTAGATCGCAGCTTATCTGCATCGTGCAGATCTTTATTGGGGTCATAATGGCGAATCGGATGATCGTGCATGAAGTTATGGCAATTTCCATGCGGCCTCCACACGAGATGCGCGGATCAGCCGAGTGTGCCCCATGGCTTGTGTTTTTTAGTTCAAGCCATCCCATCGATGATGTTTTTTTGAGTCGATCCGAGTTCTCAGCGGTAAATAAAATAAAAAAAATAAAGTACATAAAATGGGCGACATCAACATATGGTTCAACACGATGACTTCCTAGGAGGTCACCCATCATAGCATGGCTCTTGCCCAAGCACGCTTAACTGACGAGTTCTTATGGGATCAAGTGTGCTGGTGCGGTCGTGCCCACTGGAGATTTGCCAAAAATTGAGCTCATGTGGAACCCATTTGTGCCGCAGTAAGGCTTCAAAATAGCCAAAATCGGAGATATGGGTCCCGTCAGATGCACCTATGACACATCTACACATCGTGCGCCCCGCGGAGATCTTTTCGGATTGGTGTCATAATGGCGAATCGGACGATCATGCACGAAGTTATGGCGATTTTTTTATGTGGCCTTTACGAGCAGCCGGTCGGTCACATGGGCCCCATAGCTGTGTTTTGGTCGCGAGGCATCTCGCCGATGACATTTTGAGTCGATCGGCGTTATCCGATGTCACTCAAATAAAATAAAATAGAAGGAAATAAAATGGCGGCATCAGCGGATGGTTCAACCGATGACTTCAAGGAGGTCACCATAATCTTGCTTTCCCAAACGCTTAGCGAAGAGTTCTCATGTGATTTGGTGTGCTTGGCGGTGGCCCCCGAAGATTTTGCAAATTGTGCTCATAACCATACGTGCCACGTGGTGTCGAAATAGCCGAAATCAGAGATATAGGTCCTGCTAGATCTGTCTGCGGCTTATCTGCGTGTCGTGCAGCCCGCGGAGATCTTCCCGGATTGGGTTCATAATGGCAAATCGGACGATCGTGCTCAAAGTTATGGCATTTTCCGTGCGGCCTCCACACAAGATTAGTAGATCAACCGCGTAGACCCATAGCTCATGTTTTTCAGTTCGAGGCATCCCATCGATGACATTTTCGGAGTCGATCTCCGAGTTCTGCGGTGTCAATGATAAAATAAAATAAAAATAAAAGGAAATAAAATGGGTGGCATCAACAGATCATTCAACACAACAACTTCTCAGGATATCACCCATCATACTCCTCTTAACGCTTAGCGAAGAGTTGTCATGGGATGCGGTGTCTTTGGTGGTCGCGCCCGTTGGAGATTTGTCCAAATTGAGATCATCCGGAACCCGTCCGTACCGTGGTAAGGCTTCGAACTAGCTAAAATTAGAGATACGAGTCCCACCAAATGTGCCTTTAGCATATCTGCATCGTGCATCGACAAAGATCTTTCAGTTGGGGTCATAATGTTGTATCGGACGATGGGCTTTCGAAGTTATGGCAATTTCTTGCGGCCTCCATGCGAGATCAGGTCGACGCATGGGCCCAAGCTTTCGTGTTTTTTGATCGAGGCATCCCATCTACGACATTTTCGGAGTCAATCTCTGAGTTCTCCGACGTCAATGGTCAAATAAAATAAAAATAAAAGGAAATAAAATGCATGGCATCAACATATGGTTTAACACGATGACTTTCTAAGAGGTCACCCATCATAGTACTGCTCTCACCCAAGCATGCTTAATTGAAGAGTTCTCATGGGATCTGGTGTGCTGGTGCGGTCGCCCCCGCTAGAGATTTGCCATAAATTATTCTTATGCGGAACCAGTCCATGTCGCGGTAAGGATTTGGCGAAATCGAGAGATCTGGGTCCGCCCGGATCGCGGATCATCTCTCAGCGTCGTCGCCCGAGATCTTTGATTGGGGTCATAATGGAGAATCGATGCGTGCGAGAAGTTATGGCAATTTTATGCGGCCTCCACGAGATCGCGGGATCGTGGGCCCCTCATGTTTTTCAGTCTGAGGCATTCCATCGATGACATTTTAGGAGTCAATCTTTGAGTTCTGCGACATCAATGGTAAAATAAAATAAAAGAAATAAATGGGTGGCATTAACGGAGCATTTAACATGGCGACTTCCGGAGGTCACCCATCATAGTCTTTGCTCTCACCCAAGCAGAGTTCTCAAGTGATGCGGTGTCTTGCGTGCGGTCATGCCCTGGAGATTTGAGTGAGCTCATCGAACCCGTTCGTTACGGTGGCTTCGTAAGCGGAGATGGGTCCCATCGGATGCCTTGGCTCATCTACGTCATCGTCTGCGAGATCTTTTCGGATTGGGGACATAATGGAGAATCGGATGATCGTGCGTGAAGTTATGGAGATTTCCGTGTGGCCTCCACATGAGGCGCGGATCAGCCGCGTGAGCCCCACGGGTCAAGTTTTTCAGTTCAAGGCAAACCATCAATGACGTTTTCAGAGTTGATCATCGAGTTCTCCGGCATCAATGGTAAAATAAAATAAAAATAAAATAAAATAGCGAATCAACGATGGTTCAACGATGACTTCCAGGAGGTCACCCACATAATCTTGCTCGTCCGCTTAGCGAAGAGTTCTTATGTGATCGGGGTCTTTGGTGCGTCGCATTGGAGTTTGCCACAAATTGTGCATGCGAACATGCGTCCCATAAGGCTTTGAAATAGCTAAATGAATCTGAGTCCGCGGATGCACCTTTTCACTTGCGTGTCATGCACCCGAGATCTTTCGATTGGGGTCATAATGGCCAATCGGCGATGTGCAAAGTTCTGGCAATTTTAGTGCGGCCTCCGCACGAGATCGTGATCATGTGGGCCCCGGTGGTGTTTTTTTCATCGAGGCATCATCGATCGTTTTGAGTCGATGTCATGTTTCTGCATCAACGGTAAAATAAAATTAAAATATAAGGAAATAAAATAGGCGGCATCAACAGATGGTTCAACATGACGACTTCCTAGGAGGTCACCCATCATAGTACTGCTCTCGCCCAAGCACGCTTAACTGAAGATTTCTAATGTGATCAGGTGTGCTGATGCAGTCTTGCCCGCTGGAGGTTTTCCACAAAATTTTCTCATGCGGAACCCGTACGTGCCTCGCTAAGGCTTCAAAATAGCTGAAATTGGAGATATGAGTCCTGCAAGATGCACCTGCGGCTCATCTACGACGTCGTGCGCCCCACGGAGATCTTTCCGGATTTGGGTCATAATGGCGAATCGGACGATCATGTGCAAAGTTATGGCATTTTTTGTGCAACCTCCACATAAGATGCGCAGATCAGCCGCATGGGCCCACGGCTCATGTTTTTCAGTCCAAGGCATCCCATTGATGACATTTTTGAGTCGATCTCGAGTTCTCTGTCAACGGTAAAATAAAATATAAATAAAAGGAAATAAAATGGGGCATCAGCGATAGTTCAACGATGACTTCCAGAGGTCACCCATCATAGTACTCTCTCACCAAACGCTTAAGCGAAGAGTTCTCAGGGGATGCGGTGTCTTGTGCGTGTCCCGTTGGAGATTTCCCAATTGAGCTCTTAAAACCCATTCGTTACCGGTAAGGCTTGAAGCCAAAATCGGAGATGGTCCATAAATGCTTCTGGCACATCTTCACGTCGTGCACGAGATCTTTCGGATTGGGGTCATAATGGTGAATCGGATGATCTGCGTGAAGTTATGGATTCGTGCGGCCTCCTCACGGGGCGGATCGCGTGTAGGCCCCACGGCTTCGTGTTTTCAATCGGTATCCCATTTATGATGTTTTGGAGTCGATATTGAGTTCTCGGTGTGTAAATAAAATAAAATAAAATAAGCGCATCAGAGATGGTTCAACACGATGACTTCCCAGGAGGTCACCCCATAATCGTTCTCGCGCAGCGAAGAGTTCTCATAGGATCTGTCTTTGGTGTGTCGTCGGAGATTTTTATGTGCTGCTCAGCGACCCGTCGCGGTAAGGCTTGAACTAGCAAAATCACAGATCGTGTCCCGATGCACTGGTTCATCACACTTTGTCTGGAGATCTTTCCTTGGGTCATAATGGCAAATCGGAAGATCTTGATAGTTATGGCGATTTCCATGCGGCCTCCACACAAGCCGGTCAATGTGGACCCATTTCATTTGTCGGTCGAGGCATCCATCGATGACATTTTGAGTCGATCTCAGTCTCCATCAAGTAAAATAAAATAAAAGGAAATAAATTGGCGGCATCAGATGGTTCAACACGACTTCAGTCACCCATCATAGTACTACTCTCGCCCAAGCACGCTTAATTGAAGAGTTCTCATGGGATTTGGTGTGTTGGTGTGGTCGCTCTCGCTGGAGATTTGCCGCAGATTATGCTCTTGTGGAACCCGTCCGTGCTGCGGTAAGGCTTAGAAATAGCCAAAATCGGAGATACAGGTCCCGCAAGATGCGCCTTTGGCATAACTGGTCATCGTGCGCCCTGCGGAAATCTTTCCGAATTGGGGTCATAATGGCAAATCGGATGATCTTGCGCAAAGTTATGGAGATTTCCGTGCGGCCTCCACACGAGACTCATGGATCAGCTGCGTGGGCCCCACGACTCGTATTTTTCAGTCCGCGGCATCCCATCTATGCATTTTTGGAGTAGATCGCCAAGTTCTCCTGCATCAACTATAAAATAAAATAGAAATAAAAAGAAATAAAATGGGCGGCATCAATGAATGGTTCAACACGATGATTTCCCAGGAGGTCACCAATCATAGATATTGCTCGCCAAGTTCACTTAACTTAATGGGATTGATCTGTGCCGCGCACCGCTAGAGATTTGTCACAAATTGTACTCATGCGGAACCCGTACGTGCCACCGTAAGACTTCAAAATAGCTGAAATCGAGAGATACGCGCACTGATGCTGCCGCTTCGTCGTGCCCCGCAGAGATCTTTCAATTGGGATCATAACGGGCGACGACCGTGGCATGAAGTTATGCGTGATTTCCGCACAACCTCCACATGAGACGGGTGGATCAGCTGCGTGGGCCCCACGGGTTGTGTTTTTTCACCGAAGTTCGTATGCCAACATTAAAAAAATACAAATAAATAAAAATAAAATGTGCAGCATCAATAGATAGTTCAACACGACGACTTCTCTGGAGGTCACCCATCATAAGATCGTTTCGCCAAGCATGCTTAATCAAGACTTCTCATGGATCGTGCGCGGCCGCGCCCACTGAGCTTTGCCATAAAATTGTGCAAAACTTATCTGTGTCGCGATAAGGCTTCCAAAAAGCTGAAATCAAGATACGGGTCCCGCAAGATGCACATGCAGCTCATTTGCCCATCGTGCGGCCTGCGGATATCTTTCCGGATTGGGGTCATAATGGCAAATCAGATGATCGTGAGCGAAGTTATGGTGATTTCCATGCGCCTCGCAGACGACACGAATCGCCGGTGCCCCACGACATGATTTTCGCCGATGCATTCCATCAACAACATTTTTAGAGTCGATCGATGAGTACTCCAGCGTAAATGGTAAAATAAAATAAAAAAGGAAATAAAATGGGCGGCATCAATAGATGGTTCAACACGATGACTTCCCAGGAGGTCACCCATCATAATACTGCTCTCGCCCAAGCACGCTTGATCAAGAGTTCTGTGATCTGCGGTAGATCGCCTACTAGAGATTTGCTACAAATTGTGCTGCGAACCCGCCTGCCGCAGAAGTGCTTCAAAATAAACGGAGATATGAGTCCCGCGAGATGCCTTTGGCACATTTGTGATCGGGCGCCCGCAGATATTTTCGGGGTCATAATGGCAATCGGACGATCATGCGCGGTTATGGCGATTTACGTGGCCTCAACACGACGCGATATCGCGTAGGACCACGGCTTCTATTTTTCAGTTCAAAGCATCCCATCTATAACATTTTCGGAGTCGATCATCGAGTTCTCCGGCGTCAACAATAAAATAAAATAAAAATAAAATGAAATAAAATGTGTGGCATCAACAGATGGTTCAACAAAACATCATCCCAGGAGTTCACCCATCATAAGATCGCTCAAGCACGCTTATAAGATTTCATGATCTCGGTGTAGTGGTCGCTCGCAGAGACTTTCCGCAAATTATGCTCATGCGAAACCCGTCCGTGCCGCGGTAAGGCTTCGAACTTGCCGAAATCAGAGAAATGTGTCCCGCCAGATGCACGAGTGGCTCATCTGCGCGTCGTGCGCCCAACGAAGATCTATCCATGTTAGGATCATAATGGCAAATTGTACGATCGTGCGCAAAGTTATGGAGATTTCGCCTCCACACAGACGCGATCTGGGCCCACGCTCATTTTCCGAGGCATCCCATCGGTGATGTTTTCGGAGTCGATCTCTGAGTTCTCCGGCGTCAACGGTAAGATAAAATAAAATTAAATGGTAGGCATCAACAGATGGTTCAACATGATGACTTCCCAGGAGGTCACCCATCATAAAACTGTTGTCGCCCAAGCACACTTAACTAAGAGTTCTCATGTGATCTGGTGGTGTGTTGTCACGCCCTGGTGATTTAAGAATTGTTAATCCTAAACCATTTGTGCCGTAGTAAGATTCAGTAAATCGAGATACGGTCCGCTTTATGGCTCATTTCATGCGTCATGCGCCCATGAGATCTTTCCGATTAGGGTCATAATGGTAAATGATTATCGTGCGCGAAGTTATGGCTTTCTCTCCGACGACGCGATCACGCAACCCCAATGACTCATTTTTTTTTCAATCAGAGGCATCCCATCAAAGACATTTTCAGAGTCGATCGCCGAGTTCTTCGGTGTCAATGGTAAAATTAAATAAAAATAAAAGGAAATAAAATGGGCGGCATCAATATATGGTATAACATGACGACTTCCTAAGAGGTCACCCATCATAAGATCGCTTCAAGCATGATTAATCAAGAGTTCTCGGGATCGGGTGCCACGCCAATGGAGATTTGTCTAACAGTGCTCATGTGGAACCCCCGCGCGGGGCTTCAAATTGCCAAAATCGAGAGTACGTCCAAGATGTGCCTTTGCCTTTAGAGTAGTGCATCCCGCAGATCTTTCCGATTGTGGTCATAATGGCAAATCAATGATCGCATGAAGTTATGGTGATTTCGTATCCCCACAGCAGATGAGCAATCGCCCCACACCATGTCATGTCCGAGGCATCCCATCGATAATGTTTTCGAGTCCGAAGTTCCATCAACGATAAAATAAAATAAATATAAATAAAATAAAATGGGTGGCATCAATGATGGTTCAACATGACAACTTCCCAAGAGGTCACCCATCATAAGATCGCTTCTCAAGAATGCTTAATCAAGAGTTCTCATGACTGGTGTTGTGCGTCCCGCCTGGAGATTTTTGCAAATTGTGGTTATGTTGAACCCGTATGTGCCGCGCTAAGGCTTAAAAATAGCCAAAATCAGAGATACGGCTCCCGCCAGATTCGCCATTGGCACATCTGCGTGTCGTGAGCCCTGCGAAGATCAATTTGGGGTCATAATGGCGAATCGGATGATCGTGCACGAAGTTATGGTGATTTTCATGCGGCCTCCTCATGAGATGCTCGGATCAACCATGTGTGCCCCACGACTCGTGTTTTTCAGTCCGAGGTATCCCATCTACGACATTTTTGGAGTTGATCGCCGAGTACTCCGACGTCAACGATAAAATAAAATAAAAATAAAAATAAATAAAATAGGCAACATCAACAGATTGTTCAACACGACGACTTCCCAAGAGGTCACCCATCATAACCTCGCCCGCTTAGCAAAGAGTTCTCATGATATGGGTGTGGTCGCCGGAGATTTGCCACAAATTGTGCTCATGCGAACCCTTCCGTAAGGCATCAATGGCCAATATCGAGATAAGTCCCGCCGCGCATGCTCGGCTCATTTGCATAATGCGCCACGGAGATCTTTCCTGATTCATAATGGCGAACGATCGCGGGAAGTTATGATTTCATTTCACACGATGAGTGGATCATGAGGGCACGGCCGAGCATCCCATCAATGACATTTTGAGTCGATCATCAGTTCAATCAAAATAAAATAAAAATAAAAGGAAATAAAATGGGCGATAATAGATCGTCAACACAACGACTTCCTGAGGTCACACCCATCATTTAGCGAAGAAGTTCTCATGGGATGGTGTGTCTTTTTAGAGCGCTGATGGAGATTGCGGCGAGCTCATAGAACCCTTGTGTTGACAAGACTTCAAAATAGCCAAAATGAAGATACGGGTCTCTTGAAGCACTTTTTTTGCGTGTCATGAGATCTTCACGGATTGGGGTCATAATGGCGGAATCGGACGATGCGTGAAGTTATGGTGATTTTTTGGCCTCAAACAAGATCGATAATGGGACGACTCATGTTTTCTAGTTCGAGGCATCCAATCGATGACATTTTTAGAGACGACAACCAAGTTTTCCAACATCAATTTTAAAATAAAATACAAATAAAAGGAAATAAAATACGCGGCATCAACAAATGGTTCAACCGGCGACTTCAGGTCACCCATCATAGTACTCTCACCCAAACGCTTAATTGAAGAGTTCTCATGTGATCGGTGTCTTTGGTGCGTTGCGGAGATTTGCGTAAATTATGCTCATGTGAACCCGTCGTGCGGTAAGGCTTGAAATACTGAAATTGGAGATATGAGTCCATAGATGTTCCTTTGGCACATCTAGCGTCATCACCGCAAATCTTTGGGGGGTCATAATGGCGAATCGACGATCGCGCGAAGTTATGGAGATTTTAGATGCGGCCTTCACGAATGCGGATCTGTGGGAGCCCCACGGCTCGTGTTTTTCAAACATCCCATGATGACATTTTTTGAGTCGATAGTTCTCCGGCGTCAATGGTAAAATAAACTAAAATTAAAGGAAATAAAATGTGGGCTTGATAGAGGTTCAACACGATGACTTCCTTGGAGGTCACCCATCAATCTCTTGCTCTCAGCAACAACTAAATAGTTCTCATAGTATCGGTGGCTGGTGCGGTCACTTTGGTGGAGAGCCAATTGTATCGGAACCCATCGTGCCATGATAAGGCTTTGAAATAGCAAAATCGAGAGATATGGGTCCCATGAGATTTGGCATCGCATCATCTTCGCCGTAGAGATCTTTCCGGATTGGGGTCATAATGTTGAATCAGATGATAGTGCGTGAAGTTATGGTGATTTACGTGTGACCTCGAAATGAGAGGAGTGGATCAATCGCATGGGCCCCACTTCTTGAGTTTTTCAGTTTGAGGCATCCCATCTATAACATTTTTGGAGTCGATCGCCGAGTTCTCCGGCTTCAACGATAAAATAAAAATAAAAGGAAATAAAATTCGCGGCATCAACACATGGTTCAACACGATGACTTCCCTTGAGGTCATCCATCGATCTTGCTCTGCCAGCAGCTTGGCGAGTTCTCATGGATCTAGTGTCTTTGCGGTCCTCTAGACTTTTTATAAATTACGCTCATGCGGAACCGTCCGTCTTTGCAAAAAGGCTTTGAACTAGCGAAATGATCGCATCCAGGATCGCTGCCGGCTCATTTGCATAATGTGCGCCACGCGGAGATCTTTCTGGATTGGGTTCATAATGGAGAATCGGATGATCGTGCGTGAAGTTATGGCGGTTTTCTTGCAGCCTCTGCACAATATGGGATCGGACGTGGGATCACGCTCGTGTTTTCAATCAGGCACCCCATCGCGATGATTTTGGAGTCGATGAGTTCTCCGGCGTCAACGGTAAAATAAAAAAAAAATAAGGACATAAAATGGGGGGCATCAGCGATGGTTCAACACGATGACTTCTCGAGGTCACCCATCATAGTATTGCTCTCGCCCAAACACTTAGCGAAGAGTTCTCTCTTGGGGATCATTGTCTTTGTGCGGTCGCTCCCCATGGAGATTTGCTGTAAATTGTGCTCATGTGGAACTCGTCTGTGCCGCGGTAAGGCTTTGAGATAGCCAAAATCAGAGATACGGGTCCAGCCAGATGTGACTTTGACCATCTAGGAGTAGTGCGCCCCGAAGAGATATTTCTGGATTGTGGTCATAATGGCAAAATCGGATGATCGTGCGCAAAGTTATGGCAATTTTCGTGCGGCCTCCACACGAGATGAGCGGATCAGCGGCGTGGTCCCCATGGCTCATGTTTTTCAGTTTGAGACATCCCATCGATGACATATTCAAAGTTGATCTCTGAGTTCTACAGTGTCAATGGTAAAATAAAATAAAAATAAAAGAAAATAAAATGGGTGGCATCAATAGATAGCTCAACACGACGACTACCCAAGAGGTCACCTATCAAAGTAATGCTCTCGCCCAAGCATGCTTAACTGAAGAGTTATCATGAGATTTGGTGTGCTGGTGTGGTCGCCCCCGCTAAAGATATGCCACAATTTATTCTCATGTGGAACCCGTCCGTACCACAGCAAGGCATTGAAATAGCCGAAATCAAAGATACGGTTCCCGTTAGATGCGCCTTTGGCCATCTGCATGTCGTGCGCCCCGCAAAAATCCTTCAAGATTGGAGTCATAATGGCAAATCGAATGATCGTGCACCAAGTTATGGTGATTTCTATGTGGCCTCCACACGAGACACGCGGATCAGCACATGGTCCCCATGGCTCAAGTTTTTTCATCGAGGCATCCCATCTCGATTTTTCGATTGCGAGTTCTTTTCGGTGGTAAAATAAAATAAAAATTAAAGGAAATAAATTGGGCGACATCAAGAGGTGGTTTAACACTACGACTTCCTAAGAAGTCACCCATCATAGTACTGCTCTTGCCCAAGCATGCTTAACTGAAGAGTTCTCTTGGGATCGATCTGATGCGGTCACCCAGGTGATTTTGCAAATTATGCTCATGCGGAACGTAAGTCTTTGATGGCTCGAACTAGGCAATCGAGATCGGGTCCGCCATCATCTTTGCATCTGTATGGCAAAGATCTTTCTGGATTGTTGTCATATTGTCCAATCAGACAATTGTATGCAAAATTATGGCAATTTTTGTGCGACCTCCAAACGAGACCCGCAGATCAGCCTAGTGGGCCCCACAGCTCGTGTTTTTCAGTCAGAGGCATCCCATTGATGACATTTTCAAAGTCGATCGTCGAGTTCTTCGGCATCAATGGTAAAATAAAATTCAAATAAAATGAAATAAAATGCACGGCCTCAACAGATGGTTCAACACGATGACTTCCTAGGAGGTCACACATCCTAGTACTGCTCTCCCCCAAGAATGCTTAATTGAAGAGTTCTCATGGGATCTGGTGTGCTGCTATGGTTGTGCCCGTTGGAGATTTTCCATAAATTGTGCTCATGTGGAAGTCATCCGTACTGTGGTAAGGCTTCGAACTAGCCAAAATCGAGATACGTGTCTAGCCAGATGCGCATGTGGCTCATCTGCGCGTCGTGCGTCCAGATCTTTCTAGATTTTGGTCGTAATGGCAAATCAGACGATCGTGCATGTAGTTATGGCGATTTTCATGTGGCCTCCACACGAGACGCGTAGATTAGTCAATTGGGCCCTACGGGTCATATTTTTCAGTTTGAGGCATCCCATCGATGACGTTTTAGGAGTCGATCTCCAAGTTCTCTGACATCAATGATAAAATAAAATAAAAATAAAAATAAATAAATTGGGTGGCAACAACAGATGGTTCAACACGACGACTTCCCAGGAAGTCACCTATCATAGTACTGCTCTCCCCCAAACACGCTTAACTGAAGAGTTCTCATGAGATCTGGTGAGCTGGTGCAGTCGTGCCCGCTGGAGATTTACCGCAAATTATGCTCAACGGAACTCATCCGTACCATGGTAAGGATTCAAAATAGACAAAATCAGAGATATGTGTCCTGCCAGATTCGCCTGCGACTCACCTACGCGTCGGGCGCCCCGTGGAGATATTTCTAGATTGGGGTCATAATGGCAAATCAGACAATCATGCACGAAGTTATGGCAATTTCCGTGCAGCCTCCACACGAATCGTGGATCGACCTAGTGGGTGACTTGTGTTTTCGTCAGAGGCATCCCATTAATGACATTTTAGAGTCGATCAGCGAGTTCTACGTCAAAATAAAATAAAATAAAATAAAGGAAATAAAATGGGTGACATCAATAGATGGTTCAACACGACGACTTCCCAAGAGGTCACCCATCATAGTACTGCTCTCGCCCAAGCACATTTAACTAAAGAGTTCTCATGGGATCTACTGTGCTGGTGTGGTCGCCCTCGTTAGAGATTTGCTACAAATTATGCTCATGTGGAACCCGTCCGTTCTGCGGTAAGGCCTCGAAATAGCTGAAATCGAGATACGGGTTCGTCCGGATGTGCTGTATCATCCGTCGTGCTCCCCAGATATCTTTCGGTTGGGTCATAATGGCGAATCGGATAATGCGTGAAGTTATGGCAATTTTCATGCGACCCACGCCGAGGCGTTGGATCGGTGAGCTTAGTTGAGCATCCCATCGATGAATTTTGAGTCGATCTCCGTTCTCGGCATTGTAAAATAAAATAAAATAAAAGGAAATAAAATGGCATCAGAGATGGTTCAATATGATGAGTTCCAGGTCACCCATCATAGTCTTGCTCTCATCAAGCAGCTTAATTGAAGAGTTCTCATGTGGGATGTCTTGGTGTGGTTTCACTAGAGATTTTCCATAAATTATGCTAATCTGGAACCCTTCCGTGCCGCGATAAGGATTCAAAATAGCGAAATCGAGATCAGTCCCGGATGTGCTTGCGGCTCACATCGCGTCGCCCATAGATCTTTCACGATTGGGGTCATAATAATGGCGATCATGCATAAAGTTGTGATGATTTCCTTCTGACCACTACCGCGAGGCAGCCGGATCACGGTAATGGCTCATGTTTTTCAATCCGAGGCATCCCATCAATGAAGTTTTCAGAGTTGATCGCCGAGTTCTCCGGCATCAACGGTAAAATAAAATATAAATAAAATATAAATAAAATGGGTGGCATCAATAGATGGTTCAACACGGACTTCCAAGAGTCACCCATCATAGTGCTCTCCCAAGCAGCTTAAGCGAAGAGTACTCTTGAGATCGGTGTCTTTGGTGCGGTCATGCGATGGAGATTTGCAAATTGTGCTCATCTGGAACTCCATCCGTAAGGCTCAAAATAAATGAAATCAGATCTGGTCGCCGAGCGCTGCCATCTAGGAGTGCGTCGCACAAAGATCTTTCGGATTGGGGTCATAATTGAATCGGATGATCATGCAAAGTTATGCGATTTTGTGCGGCCTCCACGAGATGAACAAATCGGCGTGGGCCCCACGGCTCATGTTTTTTTCGAGCATCCCATGACATTTTGAGTCGATCGAGTTTCGTCAACGGTAAAATAAAATAAAAATAAAAGAAAATAAAATGGGTGGCATCAACATAAGGTTCAACACGACGACTTCCCAAGAGGTCACCATAATGCTTCTCACCGCGTGCTTAGCGAAGAGTTCTCATGGGATGCGGTGTCTTGTGCGGTCATCCGTGGATTTGCCAATTGTGCTCATGCGAACCCGTTCGTGCACGGTAAGTATTCAAAATAGCCAAAATCGGAGATATGGGTCCCTAGATACTCCTTTGGCATCGCATCGTCGCGAGATCATTCAGGATTGGGGTCATAATGGCAAATCGGATGATCGTGCATGAAGTTATGGCAATTTCTGTGCGACCTCTATACAAGATGGGCATATCAGCTACGTGGGCCCCACGGCTCATGTTTTTTAGTCCGAGGCATCCCATCTATGACTTTTCTGAAGTCAATCGCTGAGTTCTCCGGTGTCAATGGTAAAATAAAATAAAAATAAAGGAAATAAAATGGGTGGCATTAGATGGTTCAACACGACTTCCCAGAGGTCACCCATCATAGTACTTCTCGCAAAGCAGCGAAGAGTTCTCATGGGATCGGTGTCTTTGGTGCGTCAGCGCTGTTGGAGATTTTCACAAATTGTGCTCATCGAAACCGTCCATGTAAGACATCAAACCAATCATCGGTGATCTGAGTCCCATAGCGGCGTGTGTCTCGGAATCTTTGGTTGGGGTCATAATGCGAATCGGACAATGATGCGTTATTTTTGATTTCCATGCAGCCTCCGCACAAGACCCGCGGATCAGCCATGTGGGCCCAACGGGTGGTGTTTTTCAGTCCAAGGCATCCCATCAATGATGTTTCAAAGTCGATCGTCGATTTCTCCAGCGTCAATGGTAAAATCAAAAAAAAATAAAAAGAAATAAAATGGGCGGCATCAACAGATGGTTTCCGATGACTTCAGGAGGTCACCCATCATATCGCTCACGCAGCTTGGCGAGTTTTCATGGGATGTGGTGTCTTTGTGCGGTCATGCCGTTGGAGATTTTCCCAGTGCTCGCGGAACCGTCGTGCGCGATAAGGCTTGAATAGCAAAATGGTGATACGTTTTAGATGCGCTCTCTGCGTCTTACTCCCAGCGGATCTTTTCGGATTGGGGTCATAGTGGTGCATCGGACGATCGTGCATGAAGTTTTGGCAATTTTTGTGCGGCCTCCGCGAGACGCACGGATGCCGTGTAGCTACGGATGGTGTTTTTCAATCTAAGGCATCCCATCAACGACGTTTCGGAGTCGATCACCGAGTTCTCCAGCATTAACGGTAAAATTTAATAAAAATAAAAGAAAATAAAATGGGCGGCATCAACAAATGGTTCAACACGATGACTTCCTAGGAGATCACCCATCATAAATCGCTCTGCACTTGCGAAGAGTTCTCATGTGATGCTGTCTTTGCGGTGCGCCCTGGAGATTTGACACAAATTGTGCTCATGCAGAACCAGTACTTATCTCGGTAAGGCTTCAAAATAACCGAAATCGGAGATACAGGTCTTGTTAGATGCGCCTTTGGCACATCTGCGCGTCGTGCGCCCTGCGGAGATTTTCCCGGATTGGGGTCATAATGGCAAATCGGACGATCGTGCGCGAAGTTATGGAAATTTCCATGCCACCTCCACACAAGACATGTGGATCAGCCGCGTGGCCCCACGGCTCATGTTTTTCAGTCCGAGTCATCCCATCGATGACGGTTTCGGAGTCAATCGATGAGTTCTTTGGCATCAATGGTAAAATAAAATAAAAATAAAAGGAAATAAAATGGGCGGCATCAACATATGGTTCAAAGTAAAGACTTCACAGGAGGTCACCCATCATAGTACTGCTCTCACCCAAGCACACTTAATTCAAGTGTTCTCATGTGATCTGGTGTGCAGGTACGGTCGTGCCCGCTGGAGATTTGCCATAAATTATGCTCATGCGGAACCAGTACGTGCCACGGTAAGTCTTCGAAATAGCCAAAATCAAAGATACAAGTCCTAGATGTCCATCTGCGATGGGCTTCCTCATTAGAGTTCGTGTCCCGCCGATGCTCGGCTCATCGGTGGGTGCTCTGGATATATATTGGTCATAATGGCGATGAACAATGCATTGAAGTTTATGGCGATTTGTGTGGCATCCATGAGACATGCGCGTCGGTCAGTGGGTCCCATGGCTAGTGTTTTTTGTCGAGGCATCCCATCGATGACATTTTTTGAGTCAATCGAGTTCTCGCGTACAATAAAATAAAATAAAATAAAGAAATAAAATGGGTGGCATGAACATATGGTTCAACATGACTTTCGAGGTCACCCATCATATCTTGCTCTCGCTAAGCTTAACTAAAGAGTTCTATATGATCTAATGTCTTTGGTGCGGTCACACCCTGGAGATTTCTTTTAAATTGTGCTCATGAACGTCCGTTACGATAAGGCTTCAAATAGCCAAAATAGAATCTGGTCCGCCATACTCGCGCGTGCGTCGTGCGCCCCGCAGAGATCTTTTTAGATTGTGGTAATAATGGCGAATTGGACAATCTTGCGCAAAGTTATGGCGATTTTGTGCCTCCAACAAGACGCGATCGGTGCGTCCCCATGGCTCGTGTTTTTTTAAGCATCGATGATGACATTTTGGAGTCGATCTTCGAGTTCTGCGGCGTCAAATGTAAAATAAAATAAAAATAAAAAATAAATTAGGTGGAATCAACATGGTTCAACGATGACTTGAGTCACCATCGTGGTACTCTCTCAAACAAGCTTAACTGAAGAGTTCTCATGGCATCTAGTATGTTGGTGCGGTCGCGCTCGCTGGAGATTTATCATAAATAGTGCTCATCTAGAACCCCTCAATGCCGTGGTAAGGCTTCAAAATAGCTGAAATCAGAGATATGGGTCACGACAAATGCGCTTGTGACTCATCTGTGTGTCGTGCGCCCCACGGTGATCTTTTCGGATTTGGGTCATAATGGCGAATCAGACCACCGTGCATGAAGTTATTACAATTTCCATGCGGCCTCCCCACGAGATGTGCGAATTAGTTGCGTGGGACCCCTGGCTCGTGTTTTTCAGTCAGAGGCATCCCATCTACACATTTTCAGAGTTGATCGCCGAGTTCTCTGACGTCAACGATAAAATAAAATAAAAATAAAAATAAATAAAATGGGCGACATCAGATGGTTCAACGATGACTTCCGAGGTCATCAATCCCGCTTTACTCTGCGCCGCTTAGCGAGTTCTCATGGAATGCGGTGTCTTTGATGCGGTCGCTCATATTTACAAAATTGTGTGCTCGGAACCGTGCATGCGCGGTATGCTTCAACTAGGCAAAATCGAGAGATCGGTCACGCCGGATGCGCGCGGCTCATCATCTTATGCCCTGCAGAGATCTTTTCGGATTGGGGTCATAATGGCGAATCATACGATCGTGCGTGAAGTTATGGTGATTTTCGCCTCCCAACAGCGGATCGGCGATGTGGGACCCACGCTCGTGTTTTTTCCGAGGCATTCCATCGATATTTTTGTCGATGAGTTCTCCTATGTCAACGATAAAATAAAATAAAAATAAAAGGAAATAAATTGGCGGCATCAATAGATGGTTGAACACGACGACTTCCAGGTCACCATCATTCTTGCTCTCCAATCACGCTTAGCGAAGAGTTCTCATGGGATTTGGTGTCTTTGATGCGGCGCCGTTGGAGATTTGCAAATTGCACATTGAAACCCTCATTCGCGATAAGGCCGAATAGCCAAAATCGGAGATCTGTCCGAGAAGCTTGTGGCTCATCTACGCATCGGCGCCTCGCGGAGATCTTTTCGGATTAGGGTCATAATGGCAAATCAGACTATTGTGAATGAAATTATGGTGATTTTCATGCGGCCTCCCAATGAGATGCGCGGATCAGCCCGTGGGCCCCACGTCTCATGTTTTTAAGTTTGAGGCATACCATCTATGACATTTTTGGTGTCGATTGCCGAGTTCTCCGACGTTAGCGGTAAAATAAAATAAAAATAAAAGGAAATAAAATGGGTGTCAACGGATGGTTCAACCGACTTCCAAGAGGTCACCCATCATAAATGCGGCTCCAAGCATGCTTAATGAAGAGTTCTCATGGGATCTCTTGTTTGGAGCGGTGCTGGAGATTTCATAAATTGCTCATGCGCCCCTCGTGCGAAAGGTTTGAATAGCCAATGGAGATCGATGGGTCACCGCATATCTGTGCGTCCCGAAGATCTTTTGGATTGGGGTCATATTGGCTCGGACAATGGGTATTATGCGTTATGGCGATTTTTGTGCGGGTTATGCATGAGGCAGCGTGGATCGTAGATGGGCCCCACGACTCATGTTTTGGTCAGCATCCCATCGACGACATTTTGAAGTCGATCTAAGTTCTCGAGTCAATGATAAAATAATATAAAAGAAATAAAATGGGCATCATAATGGTTCAACTTACGATGAGGTCACCCATCATAGCCTTACTCGTGCTTAATTGAATAGTTCTCATAGGATCACGGTCTTTGTTGCGGTCCACCGAGACATTTGTCGCAAATTATGCTCATCGAGCCATCCGTCTAAGACTTTGAAATAGCCAAAATCGAGATGGGTCCTTAAATATGTCAGCTCATCCACGTCGCGCCCGCGAAGATCTTTCTGGATTGGGGTCATAATGGAGAATAAGACAATCGTGCATGAAGTTATGGTGATTTTCGTGCGGCCTTCGCACAAGACGCGTGGATCAGCCGCGTGGGCCCCACGGCTCATGCTTTTCAATCTGAGGCATCCCATCGATGACGTTTTTAGAGTAGATCACCGAGTTCTTCGGAGTAAATGGTAAAATAAAATAAAAATAAAATGAAATAAAATGGACGGCATCAACGGATGGTTCAAGATGACGACTTCCCAAGAGGTCACCCATCATAGTACTGCTCTCGCCCCAGCACACTTAACTGAAGAGTTCTCATGTGATTTGGTGTGCTATTGCGGTAGGGCCCGCAAGAGATTTGCCACAAATTGTGCTCATGCTCACGGAACCCATACGTGCCGCAGTAAGGCTTTGAAATAGCCAAAATCGAGATCTGGTCCCCCAGATGATGCACTCTCGGTCATCGCAAGATCTTTTTATTGGGGTCATAATGGCGAATCGGACGATCATGCGTGAAGTTATGGCGATTTCCATGCCACCTCCACACCAGCGGATCGGCGTGGCCCCACTTGTGTTTTCATCGAGGCATCCCATCTATGGCGTTTAGTCGATCGAGTTCTCGGCGTTAGATAAAATAAAATAAAATAAAAGGAAATAAAATGGGCGGCATCAACATATGGTTCAACGAAGACTTCAGGAGGTCACCCATCATAATCTTGCTCTCACCCAAGCTTGAATTAAAGTTCTCATGTGATGCAGGTGCGGTGCGGTGCGCCCTGGACACAAATTATGCTCATGCGAACGTACGTGCTGATAAGCTTAAATTTGGTGAGATCTGGGTCCCACCGCTCAACACATCGCGTCGTCGCCCTGAGATCTTTCCATATTGGGGTCATAATGGTGAATCGGATGATCGTGCATGAAGTTATGTCAATTTCGTGCGGCATCCACATGAGATACGTGGATCGGTCATGTGGGCCCCACGACCCATGTTTTTCAGTCCAAGGCATCCCATCTATGACATTTTCGGTGTCGATCGCCGAGTTCTCTAGCGTCAATGATAAAATAAAATAAAAATAAATGGAAATAAAATGGGCATCACAAGATGGTTCAACGATGACTTCTGGTCACCCATCATAATCGCTCTCACCCAAGCTTCGCTTAGCGAAGAGTTCTCATGAGATCTAGTGTGCTTCGATCTCGAGATTTACAAAATTGTGCTCATAAACCGTGCATTGCCATGGTAAGGATTGAAATAGCCAAAATGGAATACAGATCTTGATGTGCCTGCTACATTTAGGAGTAGTGCACCCCACGAAGATCTTTTTGGAGTGGGGTCATAATGGAGAATCGATCGATCGTGCGTGAAGTTATGGTGATTTCTATGTGGCCTCTACACAAGATGAGTGGATCGCGTGCCGACTCATGTTTTTTTATTCGAGGCATCCCATCGGCGGCATTTTGAGTCGATCTTTGAGTTATGTGGCGTCAATGGTAAAATAAAATAAAAATGAAAAAAAATAAAATGGGTGGCATCAATAGATGGTTCAACACAATGACGTCCCAAGAGATCACCCATCATAGCACTGCTCTCGTCCAAGCATGCTTAACTGAAAAGTTCTCATGGGATCTCGTGTGCTAGTGCGGTCGCCTCCACTAGAGATTTACCGCAAATTGTGCTCATGTGTAGCCCATCACGTATGCGATGGATTGAAATCAGCTGGAACGGATCCCGAGATCATACACGCCATCGCATCGTGCATCTGTGGAGATCATTGATTAATAATGGTGAATCTTATGATCATGAGCGAAGTTATGGCGATTTCTGTGAGGCCTCCACACGAGACGCATGGATCAGCTGCGTGAGCCTCATGGCTCGTATTTTTCAGTTCGAGGTATCCCATCTATGACATTTTCGGAGTCGATCGCAGAGTTCTTCGACGTCAACGGCAAGGAAATAAAATGGGCGGCATCAACAGATGGTTCAACATGATGACTTCCCAAGAGGTCACCCATCATAGTACTACTCTCGCCCAAGCATGCTTAACTGAAGTGTTCTCTTGGGATCTGATTATGCGGTCGCCCTGGAGATTTGCCATAAATTGCTTATGTGGAACGTCCATGTGCGGTAAGGCTTGAATAGCCGAAATCGAGATACGGGTCTTCAGATACACCTTTGCGCATCACGTCGTCATCCCCGGAGATCTTTTGGATTGGGGTCATAATGGCGAATCGGACAATGAGTATGAATTTATGGCGATTTGCGGCCTCCACGAACACAGATCAGGTGCCCCACAACTCATGTTTTTGATTCGAGGCATCCCATTGACATTTTGGTCGATCGAGTTCTGCGTCAACGGTAAAATAAAATAAAAATAAAAGAAAATAAAAGGGCGGCATCAACAGATCGTTCAACACGATGACTTCCAAAGAGATCACCCATCATAGTGCTCGCCAAACGAAGTTCTCCGCGTGATCTGGTGTCTTTGATGCGGTGCGTGCCTTGGAGATTTGTCATAAATTGTGCACATGCAGAACCCGTAAGTGCTGTGGTAAGGCTTCAAAATAGCGAAAAAAAGAATCTGAATAGTGCCAAATCCTTTAGCCATCACACGTCGTCGCCTGAGATCTTTCCGGATTGGGGTCATAAGAGCAAATCGGACGATCATGTGCGAAGTTATGACGATTCCCTTGCGGCCTCCACATTAGGTGCGCGGATCAGCCGCGTGGGCCCCATGGCTCGTGTTTTTCAATTTGAGGCATCCCATCAAAGACATTTTCAGAGTCATTCTCTGAGTTCTCCGGTGTCAACGTTAAAATAAAATAAAATTAGAAGGAAATAAAATGGGCAGTATCAACAGATGGTTCAACACGATGAGTTCCCAGGAGGTCACCCATCATAGTACTGCTATCGCCCAAGCATGTTTAACGGAAGAGTTCTTCATGGGATCTAGTGTGCTGGTGCGGTAGCGCCGTTGGAGATTTGTCGCAAATCGTGCTCATGCAGAACCCGTCCGTGCCTCGGTAAGGCTTCGAACTAGCCGAAATCGGAGATACGAGTCCTGCTAGATACGCCTTTAGCACATCTGCGCGTCGTGCGCCCCGTGAAGATCTTTCCGGATTGGGGTCATAATGGCGAATCAGACGATCATGCGTGAAGTTATGGCAATTTTCATGCACTTCCACACGAGACTGGCGAATCAGTCACGTGGGCCCCACGACTCATGTTTCAGTCCAGGGAATCCCATCGACGATTATTTTGGAGTCGATCACCGAGTTCTTTGGTGTCAACGGTAAAATAAAATAAAAGGAAATAAAATGAGTGACATCAACTGATGGTTCAACACGACGACTTCCCAGGAGGTCACCCATCATAGTACCGCTCTCGCCCATGCTCGCTTAACTGAAGAGTTCTCGTGGGATCAGTGTCTTTGGTGCGGTCTTGCTGATATCTCAAATTGTGCTCATGTGGAACCCGTACGTATCGCGGTAAGGCTTCAAAATAGCCGAAATCGGAGATATTGGTCCCACTAGATGTGCCTACGGCTCATCTGCTTGTCGTGCGCCCCACGAAGATCTTTCCGGATTGGGGTCATAATGGCAAATCGGATGATCGTGCATGAAGTATTGGCGATTTTCATGCGGTCTCCGCACGAGACACGTGGATCAACCGCGTGGGCCCCACGAGTCATATTTTTAAGTTCAAGGTATCTCATGAACGATGTTTTTTGTCGATCGCCGAGTTCTCCGTCATCAACGGTAAAATAAAATAAAAATAAAAGGAAATAAAATGGGCAGTATCAACAGATGGTTCAACATGACGACTTCCCAGGAGGTCACCCATCATAGTATTGTTCTCGCCCAAGCACGCTTAACTGAAGAGTTTTCATGGGATCTAGTGTGCTGGTACGATCGCGCCCGTTGGAGATTTTCTTCAAATTGTGCTCATGCGGAACCCGTCGTGCTACGATAAGGCTTCGAACTTGCTGAAATAGGTGATACGTGTCGCACCAGATGCGCTACATCTCATCTGTGCGTCGTGCACCCTACAGAGATTTTATTGGGCTCATTATGGCGAATTGAACGATCATGCGAAGTATTAGCGATTTTCGTGCGGCCTCCGCACGAGACGAGTGGATCAGCCTAGTGGGCCCCACGGATGGTATTTTTAAGTCCGAGGTATCCCATCAACGATGATTCGGAGTCGATCGCTGAGTTCTCTGGCATCAACAGTAAAATAAAATAAAAATAAAAGAAAATAAAATGGGCGGCATCAATAGATGGTTTAACACGACGACTTCTCAGGAGGTCACCCATCATGGTACTACTCTCGCCCAAGCACGCTTAACTGAAGAGTTCTCATGTGATATGGTGTGCTGTTGCGATCACGACCGCTCGAGATTTGCCGTTAGTTGTGCTCATGTAGAACCCATACGTGCCGCGATAAGGCTTCAAAACAGCCGAAATAAGAGATGCAGGTCCCTCCAGATGTGCATTTGGCACATCCGCGCGTCTTGGTCCTCGCGGAGATCTTTCCATATTTTATTTTAGTCTGAAGCATCCCATCGATGATGTTTCCGGAGTCGATCTCCGAGTTCTATGGTGTCAATGGTAAAATAAAATAAAAATAAAAGAAAATAAATTTGTTGGAATCAACAGATGGTTCAACAAGACGACTTCCCCGGAGATCACCCATCGTAGTACTGCTCTCTCCCCAGCTCTCTTAACTGAAGAGTTCTCATGTGATATGGTGTGCTGGAGCGGTCGTGCCCGTTGGAGATTTGCCGCAAAATATGCTCATCCGGAACCCTTCGGTAAGGCTTTGAAATAACTGAAATTGGAGATATGGGTACCGCCAAATGCGCCTGTGGCTCATCTGCACGTTTAGAGATCTTTCCCAATTGGAGACCTAATGGCGAATCAGACGATCGTGCATGAAGTTATGGTGATTTTTGTGTGGCCTTCGCACGAGACGCCCAGATGAGCCGCATGGGCCCCACGGCTCGTGCTTTTCAGTCTGAGGCATCCCATCAATGACGTTTTCAGAGTCGATCGCCGAGTTCTCCGGCGTCAATGGTAAAAAAATAAAAGTAAAAGGAAATAAAATGGGCGGCCGCACTTGTTGGCCAATCGGACGATCATGCACAAAGTTATGGCAATTTCTGTGCGACATCCACACAAGATGTGTCGATCAGTCGAGTGGGTCCCATAGCTCGTGTTTTTCAATCCGAGACATCCCATCGATGACATTTTTGGAGTCAATCTCCGAAGTTCTCAACCCAGAAATAAAAAATAAAATTAACAGGAAATAAAATGGGCATCAACATATGGTTCAACATGATGACTTCCGTAAGGTCACCATCATACTATCGCTTCCTAAGCACGCTTAACTAAGTGTCGGTGCGCGGTTGCTCGCCGAGATTTGCTAAAATTGTGCTCATCGACTCCGCGTGCCCCGAGCAAGGCTTCAAAATAGCCAAAATCGGAGATACGAGGCCCGCTAGATACACCGGCCGCATCGTCCGCATGGAGATCTTTTCGATATAATGGAGAATGACAATCTTGCAAAGTTATGGTGATTGTAGCCTCGAACGACCGCGATCACCGCATGGGCCCCACAATTCGTGTTTTTCATTCTGAAGCATATCATCGATGACATTTTTGAAGTTGATCTTCGAAGTCACAGGTCAATGGTAAAATAAAATAAAAAAAGAAAATAAATGGGCAGTCAACATATGGTTCAACACGACAACTTTCATGGAGATCACCCATCATAAGATATTGCTCGCCAAGCAAGCTTAATCAAGAGTTCTCATGACATCTAGTATAGGTCGGCGCCGGAGATTTGCACAATAGTGCCATCCAGAACCCTTCTGTATCGTGGTAAGGTTTCAAAATAGCTAAAATCAGAGATACGGGTCACGCCAGATGCACTTGTGACTCATCTGCGCGTCGTGCGCCCCTCGGAGATCTTTTCGAATTGGGGTCATAATGGCGAATCATACGATCGTGCACGAAGTTATTGCAATTTATCCTCCGTGACGAGATGTGGATCACCGTGGGATCCACGGCCATGTTTTTTAGTCCGAGGCATCCCATCTACATCGCTGAGTCGACGCCGAAGTTCTCCGGCCAACGATAAAATAAAATAAAAATAAAAGGAAATAAAATGGGCGCATCAATGATGTTCAACACAACGACTTCCCGAGGTCACCATCATAAGATCGCTCTCGCCAAGCTCGCTTAATCAAGAGTTCTCATGGATTTGGTGTGTGCGTGCCGCCCGCAGATATTTTCCCCAAATTATGCTCATGCGGAAAATATACGTGCCACGGTATGCCTTTGAACTAGCCGAAATCGAGATATGGGTCACCGATGTGCCAGGCTCATCTCGCTGCCGCTTCGGAGATCTTTCCGAATTGGGGTCATAATGGCGAATGAGATGATCGTGCGTGAAGTTATGGAGATTTTCATGCGGCCTCCCAACGAGATATGCGGATCAGCCATGGGACCCACAACTTGTGTTTTTCTGTCTGAGGCATCCCATCTACAACATTTTCGGAGTCGATCGTCGAATTCTCCGGCATCAACGATAAAATAAAATAAAAATAAAAGGTAATAAATTAGCGATCAGATGGTTCAACACGATGACTTCCCGAGGTCACCCATCATAGTCGCTTCGCAATCACTTAATCAAGAGTTCACATGTGATCTGGTGTGCTTGTATGGTCGCGCCCGTTAGAGATTTGTCGTAAAATGTGCTCATTTAAAACCCTTCGTGCCATGATAAGGCTTTGAAATAGCCAAAATTGGAGACACGGGTCCCGCCAGATGCGCGCTATCTCTACGCTGCGCGCCCGCAGAGATCTTTCCGATTGGGTCATAATGGCAATTGACGATCGGCACGGTTATGGCGATTATGCGCTCTCCAATGAGATGCACGGATCACCGGGCCCCATAACTCATGTTTTTTCACCCGAGCATCCCATCTATGACATTTTGGTGTCGACACCGAAGTTCTTTGATGTTAACGATAAATAAAATAAAAATAAAAGGAAATAAAATGAGTGCATCAACGATATCAACATGATGCTTCCCAAGAGGTCACCCATCATAAGATCGCCCCAAGCACGCTTAATCAAGAGTTCACGATCTGTCTGGGTGCTCGCCGCGAGATTTGCCGCAAATTTGCTTATGCGAACCGTCTGCTATGACAAGGCTTAATAGCCAAAATCGAGATACGGTCCCACTAGATGCGCGCTTGACATCTACGCGCATGCATCCCAAGAAGATCTTTCGATTGGGGTCATAATGGAGAATCGACGATCGTGCGAAGTTATGGTGATTTCGGCGCCTACGACGAGACGCGTAGATCGGGGCCCCATGGCTCATGTTTTTCACCGGCATCCCATCGATGATGTTTTGGAGTCGATCGAAGTTCTCCCGCCATCAAAATAAAATAAAAATAAAAGGAAATAAAATGGGTGGCATCAACAGATGGTTCAACACGATGACTTCCCAAGAGGTCACCATAGATCTGGCACGCTTAATGAAGAGTTCTCATGGATTTGGTGTGTGCTGCGCCGCTAGAGATTTTCATAAATTATGCTCATGGAACCCGCCATGTCGCGGTAAGGCTTCAAATATAAAATCGAGATATGGTCCACAAGATGCGCTGCACATCTCGCATGCGCGCCTGGAGATCTTTCCTGATTAGGGTCAAATGGTGAATCGGACAATCGTGTGCGACATTATGGCGATTTATGTGCGGGTTATGCATGAGATGCGCGGATCAGCCGCGTGGGCCCCACGACACATGTTTTTCAGTCCGAGGTATCCCATCGACGACGTTTTGGAAGTCGATCGCTGAGCTCTCTAGAGTCAATGATAAAATAATTTAAAAATGAAAGGAAATAAAATGGGAGGCATCAACTGATGGTTCAACACGATAACTTCCCAAAAGGCACCCATCATAGTATTGCTCTCAGCCAAGCACGCTTAATTGAATAGTTCTCATAGATCCGCTTCTGGTGCGCGTCACTGGAGATTTGTCACAAATTATGCTCATGCAGAACCCGTCCATGTCGCTGGAAAACTTCGAAATAGCCAAAATCAGAGATGCGGGTCCCGCTAGATATGCCCGCGGCTCATCTGAGCGTCGTGCGCCCCGCAAAGATCTTTCCGGAATGGGGTCATAATGGTGAATCAGACGATCGTGAGTGAAGTTATGACAATATTCGTGCGGCCTCGTACGAGACGCGCTGATCAGCCACGTGGGCCCCATGGCTCATGTTTTTCAATCTGAGGCATCCCATTGATGACATTTTCAGAGTCGATCACAGAGTTCTTCGGCATCAATGGTAAAATAAAATAAAAATAAAATGAAATAAAATGGGCAGTATCAACGGATGGTTCAACACGATGACTTCCTATAAGGTCACCCATCATAATACTGCTCTCGCCCAGGCACGCTTAACTAAGGAGTTCTCATGCCTGGTGTGTGATCGCTACCGCTAGAGATTTGCGAATTCATTAAACCCGCTCGGCTGTAAGGTTTCGAAATAGCTGAAATTAGAAATACGGGTCCCGCCAGATGCGCCTGCGGCGCATCTATGCATCTTGCGCCTCGCGAGGATCTTTCCGGATTGGGCTCATAATGGCTAATCCAATGATCGTGTGCAAAGTAATGCCAATTCTCATGCCACGTAGCCCCACGGCTCATGTTTTTCAGTCCGAGGCATCTCATCTATGACATTTTCGTAGTCGATCACTGAGTTCTGCAGCATCAACGGTAAAATAAAATAAAAATAAAAGGAAATAAATGGGTGGCATTAACAGATTGTTCAACACGACGACTTCATAAGAGGTCACCCATCACAGTGATACTCTCACTCAAGCACGCTTAACTGAAGAGTTCTCATAAATCTGTGTCTGTGGTCGTGGTTGGCTAGAGATTTGTCGCAAATTGTGCTCATGCAGAACCCGTCTATGCCGCGATAAGGCTTTGAACTAGACAAAATAAGAGATACGGGTCCCACTAAATGCACCTGCAGCACATCCGCGCATCGTGCGCCCCATGGAGATCTTTTCGGATTGGCAAAATAATGCCAATCGGACGATCGTGAGCAAAGTTATGGTGATTTTCGTGCAGCCTCCGCACGAGATGCGCGGATCAACGCATGGGCCCCACAGCTCTTGTTTTTTAGTCCTAGGCATGCTATCCACGTCATTTTGGGAGTCCATCACCGAGTTCTCTGGCATCAACGGTAAAATGAAATAAAAATAAAAGTAAATAAAATAGGCAGCATCAACAGATGGTTCGACAAGACGACTTCTGAGGAGGTCACCCATCATAAGATCGCCGCTTCAAGCACGCTTAATCAATAGTTCTCGGTGATCCGTGCCGGTACTGGCCGCACTGCTGGAGATTTGCAGCAAATTGTGCTCATGATGAACCCGTTTGTGCAGCGGTAAGGCTACGAAATAGCTGAAATCGGAGATATGGGTCCCGCTAGATGTGCCTTTGGCACAACTACGATCGTGTACCCTGCGGAGATCTTTTCGTATTAGGGTGATAATGGCGAATCGAATGATCGTGCGTGAAGTTATGACAATTTCCATGCGAACTCTATGTGTGATGCACAGATCAGCCGTGTATGCCCTAAGGCTCAAGTTTTTTAGTTCGAGGCATCCCATCGATGACATTTTCGGAGTTAATCTCCGAGTTCTACGGCGTCAATGGAAAAATAAAATAAGAATAGAAAGAAATAAAATGGTCGGCATCAATAGATGGTTCAACACGATGACTTTCCAGGAGGTCTCCCATTATAGTACAGCTCTCGCCCAAGCACGCTTATCTGAAGAGTTCTCATGGGATATGGTGCGGTCATGCATGCTGGAGATTTGCCACAAATTGTGCTCATGCGGAACCCATCAATGTCGCGGTAAGGCTTTGAACTAGCTGAAATCGGAGATACGGGTCCGGCCAGATGCACATGCGCCTTGCGAAGAACTTTCCGAATTGGGGTCATAATGGCAAATCAGATGATCGTGCACGAAGTTATGGTGATTTTCGTGCAGCCTCCCCACGAGATGTGCAGATCAGCCACGTGGGCCCCACGACTCGTGTTTTTTAGTCCGACGCACCATCTACGACATTTTTGGTGTCGATCGTCGAGTTCTCCGGCATCAACGGTAAAACAAAAGACAAATAAAAGGAAATAAAATAGGTGGCATCAACAGATGGTTCAACACGACGGCTTCCAAGAGGTCACCCATCATAGTACTGCTCTCGCCCAAGCACGCTTAACTGAAGAGTTCTCATGGGATCTGGTATGGTGGTGCGGTCGACCCCGCTTTGTACGGGTCCTGCCAGATGCACTTGCGGCACATCTTCGTGTCATGTCCCCCTTGAAGATCTTTCCAGATTGAGGTCATAATGTCAAATCAGATGATCGTGAGCGAAGTTATGGCGATTTCCGTGCAGCCTACGCATGAGATGCGTGGATCAGCAGCGTGGTCCCCGCGGCTCTTATTTTTCAGCCTGAGGCATCACATCGATGATGTTTTCGAAGTCGATCGCCAAGTTATCCGGCATCAACAGTAAAATGAAATAAAAATAAAATGAAATAAAATGGGCGGCGTCAACAGATAGTTCAACACGATGACTTCTTAAGAGGTCACCCATCATAAGATCGCTCGCCCAAGCATGCTTAATCAAGAGTTCTCGGGATCCGTGGTGTGGTCGCCCCCGCTGGAGATTTGACGCAAATTGTGCTAATGTGAAACCCGTCAGTGCCGCGGTAAGGCTTTGAACTAGCCAAAATTGGAGAAACGGGTCCCACCAGATGCAACTGCAGCTCATCTGCGCGTTGTGCGCCCCATGGGGATCTTTTCGGATTGGACTCATAGTGGCTAATCGGACGATCGTGCGTGAAATTATGGCGATTTTCGTGCGGCCTCCACTTGAGATGCGCGGATCAGCCACGTGGGCCCCACGATTAGTGTTTTTCAGTCCGAGGCATCCCATCGATGATGTTTTCAGAGTTGATTGTCGAGTTCTCTAGCATCAACGGTAAAATAAAATAAAAATAGAAGGAAATAAAATGGGCGGCATCAACAGATAGTTCAACACGATGACTTCCTAGGAGGTCACCCATCATAGTCAGCTCTCGCCCAAGCACACTTAAATGAAGAGTTCTCATGGGATATGGTGTGCTGGTGCAGTCGCACCCGCTGGATATTTTTTGCAAATTGTGCTCATGCAGAACCCATTTGTGCCACGGAAAGGCCTCGAAATAGCCAAAATCGGGGACACAGTCCCATCGTGAAAGCGCTCACTCGTCACCCTGTGGAGATCTTTCCGGACTGGGGTCATAATGGTGAATCCGACAATCATGAACGAAGTTATGGCTTTTATGTGCGGCGTCCGGACGAGATACGTGGATCGGCCGGGTGGGCCCCATAGCTCATTTTTTAGTTCAACGCATCCAATCGATGACATTTGTGAAGTCGATCGTCAAGTTCTTCGGTGTCAACGATAAAATAAAATAAAAAAAAGAAATAAAATGGGTGGCATCAAGAGATGATTTATCACGATGACTTCCCAGGAGGTCACCCATCATAGTACTGCTCTCGCCCAAGCACGCTTAATTGAAGAGTTCTCAGATGGTGTGCCGGTGCGCGCGCCTGGAGATTTGCAAATTGTGCTCATGGAACCCGCTCGCATCCGGTAAGACTTCAAAATAGCAAATAGTAGATGCGGTCCCGCTAGATGCGCGCCTCATCGGCTCGCGCTCGCAAGATCTTTCGGATCATAATGGTAAATCGACGCTCGGTAAGTTATGACGATTTCGGTGCGGCCTCCACACGAGACTCGAGGATCAGCCGCGTGAGCCCCACATCTCATGTTTTTCAGTCCGAGGCATCCCATCGACGACTTTTTCGGAGTCGATCACCGAGTTCTCCGGCGACAACGGTAAAATAAAATAACAATAAAAGGAAATAAAATGGGGTGGCATCAACGGATAGTTCAACACGATGACTTTGCAGGAGGTCACCCATCATAGTACGGCTCTCGCCCAAGCACGCTTAACTAAGAGTTCTCGTGATCCGGTGTCGTCGCTTCGCCGAGATTTGTTGCAAATTGTGCTCATGCTGAACCTGTCTATGCCACGGTAAAGCTTCGAAGTAGCCAAAATCAGAGACATAGGTCCCGCGAGATGCTCCTTTGGCACATCTGCATGTCATGTGCGTCGTGCGCCCCGTGGAGATCTTTCGGATTGGGGTCATAATGGCGAATCGGATGATCATGCGGGAAGTTATGGCGATTTTCGCGCGGCCTCTACATGAGATGCGCAAATCAGCTGCTTGGGCCCCACTACTTGTGTTTTTTAGTCCGAGGCATCCCATCGATGACATTTTCGGAGTTGATCGTCGAGTTCTCCAGCGTCAACGGTAAAATAAAATAAAAATAAAAGGAAATAAAATGGGCGGCATCGACGGATGGTTCAACACGATGACTTCTCAAGAGGTGACACATCATAGTACTGCTCTCGCCCAAGCACGCTTAACTGAAGAGTTCTCATAGGATCTCATGTGCTGGTGTGGTCGCTCCCCGCCAGAGATAAATTGGCTCATGGAACCCTCTCGTGCCGGTAGACTTCAAAATAGTCGAACGGAGATACAGTCCCATCGATGCACTCATGACACATCTCACATCATGCCTCACAGATCTTCCGAATGGGTCATAATGGCTACTTGGACGATCGTGAGCGATGTTATGACAATTTATGTAAGGCCTCCGCACGAGATGCGCGGATCAGCCGCGTGGGCCCTACGGCTCATGTTTTCAGTACGAGGCATCCCATCGATGACATTTTATGAGTTGATCGCCAAGTTCTCCGACGTCAACGATAAAATAAAATAAAAATAAAGGGAAATAAAATGCAATCAACAGGTGGTTCAACACAAAGACTTCCCAGGAGGTGATCATAGTACTGCTACCGCCCAAGCATGCTTAAATGAAGAGTTCATGTGTCGGTGTGGTCACTCCGTAGAGATTTGTCACAAATTGTGCTCATGTAACCCATCAGGTCACAAGAAGGGAAATAAATAAATCGAGATATGAGTCCCACCGATGTGCCGACTCATCTCATGTCGCGCCCATTAAGATCTTTTCGGATTAGGGTCATAATGACAAATTGGATGATCGTGCACAAAATTATGGTGATTTTTGTGTTACCTCCGCACGAGACACGCGGAGCAGCCGTGTGGGCCCCATGGCTCGTGTTTTCAGTCCAAGGCATCCCATCGATGACGCTGAGTCGACGCGAAGTTCTCCAAAGATCAATGGTAAAATAAAATAAAAATAAAAGGAAATAAAATGGGCGACATCAAGAGATGGTTCAACACGATGACTTTCTAGGAGGTCACCCATCATAAGATCGTTTCCCAAGCATACTTAATCAAGAGTTCATGAGATCGGTGGCCACGCACCTTAGAGATTTACCACAAATTATGCTTACGAACCCGCAGCGGTAAGGCTTTGAACTAGCCAAAATTGAGAGATACGTCCACCAAATGTCATGCATCTGCGCCGTCGCCCCATGGAGATCTTTACGAATTGGGGTCGTAATGGCGAATCGGAAGATCGTAAGAGAAGTTATGGTGATTTTCATGCGGCCTCCGTACGAGAGGCGCAGATCAACCGCTTGGGCCCCACGGCTCATGTTTTTCAGTCCGAGGCATCCCATCTAAGACATTTTCGGAGTCGATCGCCGAGTTTTGCGGCATCAATTGTAAAATAAAATAAAAATAAAAAGGAAATAAAATGGACGGCATCAATAGATGGTTCAACACGACTTCCCAGGAGGTCACCCATCATAGTACGCAAGCACACTTAATCAGGAGTTCGATAGATACATGTGCGCGATCTCGCCAGATTTGCCATAAATTATGCTCATGTAACCGCTCTGTACACGGTAAGGCTTCAAAATAGAAATTAGAGAAGATATGGCGCCTGCATCCGCTCATCCGCATCCATAAGATCTTTTCGGATTGGGGTCATAATGGCGAATCAGACGATCATGCGCGATGTTATGGCAATTTTCATGCGGCCTCCATGGCTAGTGTTTTTCAATCCGCGTGGGCCCCATGGCTAGTGCTTCTCAGTCTGAGGCATTCCATCTACGACGTTTTCTGTGTCCATCGCCGAGTTTTGCGGCATCAACGATAAAATAAAATAAAATGGGCAACATCGACAGATGGTTAAACATGACGAGTTCCTAGGAGGTCGCCCATCATAGTGATGCTCTTGCCTAAGCACACTTAACTGAAGAGTTCTCATAGGATTATCTGTGCTGGTGCGGTCGTGCCTGCTAGAAATTTGCTGCAAATTGTGCTCATGAGGAACCCGTCCATGCTGTGGTAAGGCTTCGAAATACCCAAAATCAGAGATACGGGTCCAACCAAATGTGCATTTGGCACATCGGATTGAGGTCATTATGGCGAATCGGACAATCATGTGCGAAGTTATGGCGATACGTGCGGCTTCCACACGAGACGTGCAGATCAGTCGTGTGGGCCCCACGACTCTTATTTTTTAATCTGAGGCATCCCATCGATGACATTTTCGGAGCCAATCGCCGAGTTCTCCGGCATCAATGGTAAAATAAAATAAAATAAAATAAAAGGAAATAAAATAGGCGACATCAATAGATGGTTCAACGTGACGGATTCCTAGTAGGTCACCCATCATAGTACTATTCTCGCCCAAGCACACTTAATTGAAGAGTTCTCATTGTATCTGGTCTGCTGGTGCGGTCATGCCCACTTGAGATTTACTGTAAATTGTGCTCATGCGGAACCGTCCGTGTCACGGTAAGGCTTCGAAATAGCCAAAATCGGAGATATGAGTCCTGCCAGATGCGATGTCATTCGCATGATGCTCCAAGATCTTTCCATTGGGGTCATAATGGAGAATCAACGATCGGTTATGGAAATTTGCGCACCCGACGTTTGATGAGCCGCGGTAACGCATATTTTTTTAGTCCGGGGCATCCCATCTACGACATTTTGGAGTCAATCAACGAGTTGTTCGGCATCAACGATAAAATAAAATAAAATAAAAATAAAAGGAAATAAAATGGGCAGCATCAATAGATGGTTCAACACGATGACTTTCCCAAAGGTCACCCATCATCGTACTGTTCTCGCCCAAGCACGCTTATTTGAAGAGTTCTCATGATATATGGTGTGCTGGTGCGGTCGCGCATGCTAGAGATTTATCGTAAATTGTGCTCATGTGGAACCCGACCGCAGCAAGAATGCTTCGAAATAGCCAAAATTGGAGATACGAGTCCCGCTAGATGCACATGTGGCCCATCTTCCGTCGTGGGCTCCGTGATGATCTTTCCGGATTGGGGTCATAATGGAGAATCAGACGATCGTGCATGAAGTTATGGCAATTTTTGTGCGTCTTCCGCACGAGACACGCTGATCAGCCTCGTGGGCCCTAAGGCTCGTGTTTTTAAGTCTCTGGCTTCCCATCTAAAATGTTTTCGAAGTCAACGCCGAGTTCTCTGACATTAATGATAAAATAAAATAGAAATAAAATGAAATAAAATGGGTGGCATCAACAGATGGTTCAATATGATGACTTCCTAGGATGTCACCCATCATAGTACTAATCTCGCCCAAACATGCTTAACTGAAAAGTTCTCATGGGATCTGGTGTGCTGGTGCGGTCGATCCCGCTGGAGCTTTGCTGCAAATTGTGCTCATCCAGAACTCTTCTGCGCGCGATAAGGCTTCGAAATAGCGAAAATCGGAGATAAGGTCATGCTAGATTCACCTGGGGCTCATCTACGTGCAGCGCCCGAGAAATCTTCCTGATCATAATGGCAATCGACGATCGAATGAAGTTATCACGATGCGTGGGCGACAGATGCGAAACCGCATGGGCCCCATAACTCATGTTTTTCAGTCTGAGGCATCCCATCAATGATGTTTTCGGAGTCGATCTCCGAGTTCTAAGTCCGACATACGGGTTCCGTATGAGCACAATTTGTGGCAAATCTCTAGTGGGCGCGACCGCACCAGCACACCAGATCACATGAGAGCACTTCAATTAAGCGTGCTTGGGCGAGAGCAGTACTATGATGACTGACCTCCTAGGAAGTCATGGCATTGAACCATCTGTTGATGTCTCCTATTTTATTTTCTTTTATTTTAATTTTATTTTACCGTTAATGTCGAAAAACTCGGCGATCGACTCTGAAACTGTCATCGATGGGATGCCTTGGAATGAGGTGGGGCCCACGCGGTTGATCCATGCATCTCGTGTCGAGGCCGCACAGAAATCACCATTACCTCGCACACGATCGTCCGGTTCGCAACTATGACCCTAATCTAAAAAGATCTCCGCGGGGCGCACGATGTGAAAATGTGGCAAAGACGCATCTAGCGAGACCCGTATCTCCGATTTCGGCTATTTTGAAGCCTTACCGTGACACGTACGGGTTCCGCATGAGCACAATTTATGGCAAATCTTCAGCGGGCACGACCGCACCTAGTACACCAGATCACATGAGAACACTTCAGTTAAGCGTTCTTGGACGAGAGCAGTACTATGATGAGTTACCTCCTGGGAGGTCGTGGTGTTGAACCATCTATTGATGCCGCCCATTTAATTTCCTTTTATTTTTATTTTATTTTACCGTTAACACCAGAGAACTCAGTGATCGACACCAAAACCGTCGTCGAAGGAATGCCTCTGAAAAACATGAGCGGTTGGGTCAACACGGCCGATCCAAGATCTCGCGGTGGAGGCTCTACAAAATCACCATAATTTCACGCGACGTCCGACGGCCAATATGACCCAAATCCAAAAAAATCTCGCGACGACGCGTAGATGTGCCAAAGGCTCATTTAGTGATACCCGTATCTTTGATTTCGGCAATTTTGAAGCCTTATCGTGACACATACGGGTTCCGAGATGACCACAATTTGCGGGTGTGACCGCACCATCACACCATATCACATGAGAACTCTTCAATTAAACGTGTTTGGGCCAGAGCAGTACTTTGATGGGTGACCTCCTTGGAAGTCATCGCGTTGAACCATCTGTTGATGTCGCCCATCTTATTTCCTATTATTTTTATTTTATTTTACCGTTGATGCTGGAGAACTCGGGGATCGACTCTGAAACCGTCATCGATGGGATCCATCGGACTGAAAAACATGAGCCGTGGGGCCCACGCGGCTGATCCGCGCGTCTCGCACAGAGGCCATATGGAAATCGCCATAACTTCACCCACGACCGTCCGATTCGCCATTATGACCCCAATCCGAAAAGATCTCCGCGGGGTGCATGACGTGCTGATGCGCCAAAGGCACATTTTGTAGGAACCGTATCTCTGATTTCAGCTATTTTGAATCTTTGCCATAGATCATACGTGTTCTGCATGAGCACAATTTGCGGCAAATCTCCAGCGGGTGCGACCGCACCAGCACACTAGATCAAATGAGAACACTTCAGTTAAGCGTGCTTGGGTGAGAGCAGTACTATGATGGGTGACCTCTTTGGAAGTCGTGGCGTTGAACCATCTGTTGATGCCGCCCATTTTATTTCTTTTATTTTTATTTTATTTTATCGTTGACGCCGGAGAACTCAGCGATCGACTCTGAAACCGTCGTCGATTGAATGCCTCGGATTGAAAAACATGAGCCATGGGGCCAACGCAGCTGATCTGTGCGTCTTGTGTGGAGGCCGCACGAAAATCACCATAACTTCATGCACGATCGTCTGATCCGCCATTATGACACCAATCTGGAAAGATCTCTGCAAGGCGCATGACGCCAGATGTGCTAAAAGAGCATCTGGCAGGTCGTGTATCTCTGATTTTGGCTATTTCGATGCCTTATAGAGGCACATACGGATTCTGGATGAGCACAATTTGTGATAAATCTCCAGCGGGCGTGACCACAATAGCACACCAGATCACATGAGAACTCTTCGCATAAGCATGCTAAGAGCAATTGGGTGATCGAACAACCATCTGCTGATACCATTTTATTTTCTTTTATTTTTATTTTATTTTACTATTAACACCGCAGAACTCAGAGATCGACTCCAAAAATGTCATCGATGGGATACCTCAGACTAAAAAACACGAGTCATGGGGCCCACGGTCCACGCGTCTCGTGCAGAGGTCGCATAGAAATTGCCATAACTTCGTGCACGATCGTCCGATTTGCCATTATGACCCCAATCTGGAAAGATCTCTGGGACGCATGATGCATAGATGAGCAACAGGTACATCTAGCAAGACCTGTATCTCTGATCTCGGCTATTTTGAAGCCTTACCGTGACATGGACAGGTTAAGGATGAGAACAATTTATATATCTCCATCGCACTCAAAGACACCATATTACATGAGAACTCTTCAGTTAAGCGTGCTTGGGTGACAATAGTACTATGATGGGTGACCTCTTGGGAAGTCGTTGTGTTGAACCATCTATTGATGCCGCCCATTTTATTTCCTTTTATTTTTATTTTGTTTTACCTTTGACGCCGGAGAACTCGATGATCGACTTTGAAAATGTCATTGATGTGATGCCTCAGACTGGAAAACACTAGTCGTGGGGCCCATTAGGCTGATCCGCGCATCTCGTACAAAGGTCACACGCAAATCGCCATAACTTCACCCATGATCTTCCTATTCGCCATTATGACCCCAATCCGAAAGATCCGGTGGTGACGAAGCCGCAGCCTATCATCGGGACTGTATCTCCGATTTTGGCTATTTTGAGGCCTTACCGTGGCATGGATGGGTTCCGCATGAGCACAATTTATGACAAATCTTCAATGGGGGTGACCGCACCAGCACAACATATCCCATGAGAACTCTTCAGTTAAGCATTCTTGGGCGAGAGCGGTACAATAATAGGTGATCTCTTTGGAAGTCATCGTGTTGAACCATCTGATGCTGGCCATTTTATTTCCTTTTATTTATTTATTTATTTTACAACTGATGCCGGAGAACTCGGCTATCGACTCTGAAACCATCATCGATGGGATGCCTGGGCTTAAAAACACAAGTCATGGGGCCCACGCTGCTGATCCGCGAGTCTCATGAGGAGGCCGCATTTATAACTGCGACATCATCCGATGCCACTATGACCCCAATCCGAAAGATCTCTGGGAGCATGTGATGTGCCAAATGCACATTTGGTGGGACCCGTATCTATTTTGGTTATTTCGAAGCCTTACCATGACACGTGCGAGTTCCGCATGAGTACAATTAACTGTAAATCTCCAGCGAGCAAGATCGCACCAGCAGACTAGATCATATGAGAACTCTTCAGTTAAGCGTGCTTTGCTGAGACCAGTACTATGATGGGTGACCTCCAGGGAAGTCATCGCGTTCAACCATCTATTGATGCCGCCAATTTTATTTTCTTTTATTTTTATTTTATTTTATCGTTGACGCTAGAGAACTCGGAGGTCGAATCCAAAATGTCATCGATGGGATGTATTGACATGAGCCATGGGGCACACACGACGATCCGTCCTCGACGAGGACTAAAATTGCCATAAATTCATGCACAATCATCCGATTCGCCATTTGACCCCAATCCAAAAGGATCTCCACGGGGCGCACGACGCGCAGATGTGCCAAAGGCGCATCTGGTAGGACTCGTATCTCTGATTTCGGCTATTTTGAAGCCTTATCGTAGCACGTATGGGTTCTGGATGAACACAATTAGACAAATCCTAGCCGGCATGACCGCAAGCATACGATCAAATGAGAAATCTTAGCGTATAGCGCGAGCACTATGATGGGTGATCTCGTAGGAAGTCGTCGTGTTGAGCCATCTGTCGATGCCGCTCATTTTATTTTCTTTTATTTTTATTTTATTTTACCATTGACGCCGTAGAACTAGAAGATCGACTTTGAAAATGTCATCGATGGGATGCCTCGCATTGAAAAACACTTATCGTGGGCCCACGCCGTTGCATCTCGTGGAGGCCGTGACCGTTATAACTTCACGCATGCATCATTTGCCATTTTGACCCCAATCCAGAAAGATCTTTGCAAAGCGCACTACTCTTAGATGGCCAAAGCGCATCTGGCGGGACCTGTATCTCTTATTTTGACTATTTCGAAGTCTTTCCACAGCACGGATGGGCTTCGCATGAGCATATTTTGCGGCAAATCTCCATCGGGGCTGACCGCACCAGCACAACAGATCCCAAGTGAACTCTTCAGTTAAGCGTGCTTGGACGAGCAAGATTGAGATTTGACCACTTGGGAAGTCATCGTAAACCGTTGATGATGCCGCATATTTATTTTTTATTTTTATTTTATTTTACCATTGACGGCGGAGAACTTGGAGATCGACACCGAAAATGTCGATGGGGTGCCTTAGACTGAATAACATGAGTCATGGGGCCCACGCGGTTGGACTGCACGTCTCGTGAGGAGGCCGCACAAAAATTGCCACAACTTTATGCACGATCGTCCGATTTGCCATTATGGCCCCAATCCGGAAAGATCTCTGTGGGGTCATGACTCACAGATGTGACAAAGGCGCATCTGGCGGGACCCGTATCTCCATTTCGCAAAGCCTTACCGCGGAATGTACCTGATCTTAAGAAGTCATCGTGATGGCGTTCTCATGTGATCCGTGGTGCGCCCACTGGAGAATCGCAAATTATGCTCATGCGTAACCGGTATGCCGCTAAGTCAAATAGCCAAATCGAGATACGGGTCGCGATGTGCCTTTGCACATCGGTCGCGCCTACGAGATCTTTACTCATAATGGGGAATCGCGCGTGAAGTTATGGTGATTTCGCGGCTTCCACACAAGACGATCACCGATGCATGGTCGTGTGTTTTTTTTCTGAATGAGGCATCCCATTAACTACGGTTTCGGAGTCGATCACCGAGTTCTCCGGCTTCAACGGTAAAGGAAAAAAAGGAAATAAAATGGGCGATCTGATGGTTTAACGATGACTTCCTGAGGTCACCCATCATATCGCTCGCCCAAGCACACTTAACAAGTGTTCTGTGATCGGTGTGGTGTCGCTCACGAGATTTGTCGTAAATTATGCTCATGCTGAACCGGTACGTGCCGCGGTAAGTCTTCGAAATAGCCGCAATCAGAGATATGGGTCCCACTAGATGCGCCTTTGGCACATCTGTGGGTCGTGCGCCCCGCGGAGGTCTTTTCGAATTGGGGTCATAATGGCAAATCAGATGATCATGCGCAAAGTTATGGCGATTTCCGTGTGGCCTCCACACTAGACGAGTGGATCAGCCGTATCGGCCCCACAGCTCTTGTTTTTCAGTCCAAGACATCCCATCCACAAAGTTTTTGGAGTTGATCGCCGAGTTCTCCGGCGTTAACAGAAAAATAAAATAAAAATAAAAGGAAATAAAATGGGCGGCATCAACAAATGGTTCAACATGATGACTTCCTAGGAGGTCACCCATCATAGTACTGCTCTCACCCAAGCACGCTTAACTGAAGAGTTCTCATGAGATATGGTGTGTTAGTGTGGTCGTGCCCGCTGGAGATTTTTCGCAAATTGTGCTTATGTTCCGCCCATGCGGTAAGCCTTCAAATAAATAAATTGAGATAGGGTCCGGGATGCGCTTTGGCACATCTCGGCGTACCCGGAGATCTTTCGATCATAATATAATAACACGCATGAAGTTATGGCAATTTTCGTGGCCTCCACACGAGACATGCGATTATCCGCTGAGCCCCATACGTGTTTTTTTCGTCGAGGCATCCCATGATTTCGAGTTGATCACCGAGTTCTCCGACGTCAATGGTAAAATAAAATAAAAAAAGGAAATAAAATGGGCCGCATCTACAGATGGTTTAATGTGACGACTTCCAAGGAGGTCACCCATCATAGTGCTGCACTCACCCGAGCTCACTTAACTGAATTGTTCTCATGTTATCTGGTGTGCTGGTGCGGTCTCTCCCGTTGGAGATTTTTCTTAAATTATGCTCATGCTGAACCGATACGTGCCGCGGTAAGTCTTCGAAATAGCCAAAATCAGAGATACGGGTCTCGCTAGATGCGCCTTTGGCATATCTGCTGGTCGTGCGCCCCGCGAAGATCTTTCCGGATTGGGGTCATATTGGCGAATCGGACGATCGTGCGCGAAGTTATGGTGATTTACGAGCGGCCTCCGCACGGGACGTGCGGATCAGTCGAGTGGGTCTCACGGCTCGTATTTTTTAGTTCGAGGCATCCCATCGATGACATTTTCGAGTTGATTGTCGAGTTCTCCAGGCCAACTATAAAATAAATATAAATAAAATAAAATAAAATGGGCGGCATCAATAGGTCGTTCAACATGATGAATTCCCATGAGGTCACCCATCATAACTGCTCTAGCTGAAGCACGCTTAACCACAAAGTTCTCATGGGATCTGGTGTGCTGGTGCGGTCGCGTCCGCTGGAGGTTTGCCGCAAATTGAGCTCATTTGGAACCCATCCGTGTCACGGTAAGGCTTTGAAATAGATGAAATTGAAGATACGGTCCCACTGCGCCTGGCACATCCGCTAGCGCCCCACGATCTTTCCGATTTGGGTCATAATGGCGATAATCATGCATGAAGTTATGGCGATTCGCGGCCTCCACACGAGATGCGGATCAACCGGGTCATGTTTTTCCCGAGGCATCCCTTCAACATTTTCGAGTCGAACCAAGTTCTTCAAGGCCAATGATAAAATAAAATAAAAAAGGAAATAAAATTTGCGGCATCAACAAATGGTTCAACACGATGACTTCCCATGAGGTCACCCATCATAGTACTTCTCTCGCCCAAGCACGCTTAACTGAAGAGTTCTTATGGGATCTGGTGTGCTGGTGTGATCGCACCCGTTGGACATTTCCACAAATTATGCTCATGTGGAACCCGTCCGTACCGCGGTAAGGCTTCAAACTAGCCGAAATCAGAGATACGTGTCCCGCGAGATGCCCGCAGCCATCATCCGTGCGTGGAGACCTTCCAATTGGGGTCATAATGGTGAATCGATGATCGCATGCGAATATTTCGCGGCCTCCACTCGAGATGCATGGATCAGTCGAGTGGGCCCCACGGATCATGTTTTTCAGTTTAAGGCATCCATCGATGACATTTTTAGAGTTAATCTCCTAGTTCTCCCACGGTAAAATAAAATAAAAATAAAAGGAAATAAAATGTGCGGCATCGACAGATGGTTTAACACGATGACTTCCCAGGAGGCCACCCATCATAGTATTGCTCTCGCCCATGCACGCTTAACTGAAGAGTTCTAATGAGATCTGGTCTGCTAGTGCGGTTACGCCCGCTGGAGATTTGCCACAAATTATGCTCATTTGAAACCCGTCAATGCTGGTAAGGCTTCAAAATAGCCCAAATCAGAGATACGGGTCCCGCCAGATGCACTTGCGGCTCATCTGAGCCTTGCGCCCCGCAAAGATCTTTCCGGATTGGGGTCATAATTAATCGACGATCGTGAAGTTATGGTGTGCGGCCTCACACGGCTGATCACGGATGGGCCGGCTCATGTTTTTTTCGAGGCATCCCATCGATGACATTTTTGAGTTTATCTCGAGTTCTCCAAGAAAAAAATAAAAATAAAAGGAAATAACATGGGCGGCATCAACAGATGGTTCAACGCGATGACTTCCGAGGAAGTCACCCATCATAGTACTGCTCTTGCCCAAGGATGCTTAACTGAAGAGTTTTCATGTGATCTGCTGCTGCGCGACGCCGAGATTTGTTGAAAATTCATGGAACGACGCGTCGCGGTAAGGCTTCTAAATAGTCAAAATTGAGATACATGTCCAGCTAGATGCATCTTTGGCACATCTGTGGGTCAGGCGCCCTGCAAAAATCTTTCCGGATTGGGCTCGTAATGGTGAATCAAACAATCTTTCGCGAAGTTATGGCAATTTTCGTGGGGCCTCCACACAAAACGCACAGATCAACCGCGTGGGACCCACGGCTCATATTTTTCATTCCGAGGCATCCCATCTACGACGATTTCAGAGTCAATCGCCGAGTTCTCTGGCACAATGATAAAATAAAATAAAAATAATTGAAAATAAAATGGGCAGCATCAACAGATGGTTCAACACGATGACTTCTCAGGAGGTCACCCATCATAGTACTGCGCTTGCCCAAGCACGCTTAACTGAAGAGTTCTTATGTGATCTGGTGTGCGGTTGCAAATTGTGCTTATGCGAAACCCATACGTGCCGTGGTAAGGCTTCGAAATAGCCGAAATCAGAGATATGTGTCCAGCGAGATGTGCCTTTGGCCCATTTGCACGTCGTGCGCCCGACGGAGATCTTTCTGAAATGGGTTCATAATGTCGAATCGGACGATCGTGCATGAAGTTATGGAGATTTCAGTGCGGCCTCCACACAAGATGTGCAGATCAGCGGCATGGGCCCCACGACTCATGTTTTTTAGTACAAGGCATCCCATCGACGATGGTTTCGGTGTCGATCACCGAGTTCTTCGGCGTCAACGGTAAAATAAAATAAAAATAAAAGGAAATAAAATGGGTGGAATCAACAGATGGTTCAACGCGATGACTTCCATGGAGGTCACCCATCATAGTACTGCTCTCGCCCAAGCACGCTTAACTGAAGAGTTCTCAAGTGATCTTGTGTGGAGGTGCGGTCGCGCCCGCTAGAGATTTGCCATAAATTGTGCTCATGCGAACCCGTACGTGTCACGGTAAGGCTTCGAAATAGCTGAAATCAAATATACGGGTCCCGCCTGATGCACCTTTGGCACATCTACGCATCGTGCGCCCCGTGGAGATCTTTCCCGATTGTGGTCATAATGGCAAATCGAATGATCGCGTAAGTTATTGCGATTTCCATGCGGCCTCCACACGCGGATAGTCGTGTAGGCCCCACAACTTATTTTTTTTAGTCCGAGGCATCCCATCTATGACATTTTCATAGTCGATCGTTGAGTTCTACATCGTCAATGATAAAATAAAATAAAATAAATAAAAATAAAATGGGCGGCATCAAGATGGTTCAACACGATGACGTCGAAGTCATATCATAGTCGCCAAGCACACTCATGGGATCTGGTGTGATGGTGCGGTCATGCCCGTTGGAGATTTGCCATAAATTATGCTCATGAGGAACCCTTACGAGTCGGGGTAAGGCTATGAAATAGCTGAAATCAGAGATATGGGTCTCGCCAGATGCGCCTCTGTCTCATCTCGCTTGTACGCGAGATCTTTTGATTCGGTTATAATGGTGAATTAGACGCGGTTATGATTTTGTGTGCCCACAAGATTAATCGCTAATGGGCCCGGGCCGGGTCATGTTTTTCTGTCCGAGGCATCCCATCAATGATGTTTTTGGAGTCGATCGCCGAGTTCTCCAGCTTCAATGGTAAAATAAAATAGAAATAAAAATAAATAAAATGGGCGGCATCAACACATGGTTCAACACGACGTGAGGTCACCCATAGTACCGCTTCAAGCGCTTAACTGAAGAGTTCTCATGGGATCTAGTGTGCTGGTGCGATCGCGCCCGCTAGAGATTTTTCGTAAATTGTGCTCATGCAGAACCCGCCCGTGCCACAGTAAGGCTTCGAACTAGTCAAAATCAGTGATGCCTATCTTGCCAAATGCGCCTGCGGCTCATCTACGTTCGTGCGGCTCGCGGAGATCTTTCCAGATTGGGATCATAACGAATCGGCATATGAAGTTATGGCTATTTCCTTGCGGCCTCCACACGAGATGCACGGATCAACCATGTGGGCTCCACAGCTCGTGTTTTTCAGTCCGAGGCATCCCATCGATGACATTTTCGGAGTCGATTGCCAAGTTCTACAGCGTCAACGGTAAAATAAAATAAAAATAAAATAAAGTAAAATGGATGGCATCAACAAGATGGTTCAACATGATGACTTCTTAGGAGGTCACCCATCATAGTACTGCTCTCGCCCAATCACGCTTAGCTGAAGAGTTCTCATGGGATATGGTGTGCTGGTGCAGTCACGCCCGCTGGAGCTTTGCTACAAATTGTGCTCATCCGTAATCCTTTGCGTGCAACCAAAATCGGAGATACGAGTACCGCCGCGCTCATATCTGCGCCAAGTAGATCTCGATTGGGTAATAATGACGACCATCGTAACGGTTAAGGCAATTTTCATAAGGCCTCCACACGAGATGTGCGGATCAGTGACCAATGACCATATTTAAGTCCAGGTATCGATGACATTTTCGAGTCGACGCCGAAGTTCTCCGACGCCAACGATAAAATAAAAAAACCCGAAGTCACCTCGCGGGGCGAAAGCATGTGGGTGACCTCTTAGGAAGCCGCCGTGTTGAACCATCGCTGATGTTGCCCATTTTATTCCTTTTAATTTTATTTTATTTTACCATTGATGTCAAGACCTCGATTGACTCCAAAATTTTGATGGGATACCTCGAAAAAAACATGAGTCGGGGACCCACGCTGATCCGCCTCGCATGGAGGTGACGAAATAAATCGCCATTACTTCGCACACGATCGTCCGATTCGCCATTATGACCCCAATCCGGAAAGATCTCGTGGGGCGCACGATGCTGCCAAAGCGCATCTGGCAGGACCCCTATCTCCGATTTCAGCTATTTTGAAGCCTTACTGTGGCACGGATGGGTTCCGGATGAGAACAATTTGCGACAAAGCTCCAGCGGGCGCGACCGCACCAGCACACCAGATCCCATGAGAACTATTCAGTTATGCATGCTTGAGTGAGAGCAGTACTATGATGGGTGACCTCCTGGGAAGTCATCGTGTTGAACCATCTGTTGATGTCGCCCATTTTATTTTACCATTGACGCCACAAAACTGGGTGATCGACTCCGAGAACGTCGTCGATGGGATGCCTCAGACAGAAAAAAAACAAGCCGTGGGGCCCACGTGGCTGATCTGCACGTCTCGTTAGGAGGCCGCACGAAGATTGACATAACTTCATGCCCGATCATCTGATTCGCCATTATGACCCCAACCGAAAGATCTCGTGCACGACGCCGAGCCGCAAGCGCATCTGGGAGGATAGTATCTCCCATTTGGCTATTTCATGACACGGTCGTTCATGAGCACAATTTATATAAACTCACGGGTGCGACCGCATCAAAGACAGATCCCATGAGAACTCTTCAGTTAAGTATGCTTGGGTGAGAGCAGTACTAACTTCATGCACGATCGTCCGATTTTCCATTATGAGCCCAATCCGGAATGATCTCCGTAGGGCGCAGGACGCGTAGATGAGTCGCAGGCGCATCTGGCAGGGACACATATCTCCGATTTCGGCTATTTCGAAGCCTTATCGCGACATGTTCCGGATGAGCACAATTTGTGGAAAATCTCAAGTGGGCGACCGCACCAGCACACAAGATCCCATGAGAACTCCTCAGTTAAGCGTGCCTGGGCGAGAGCAGTACTATGACGGGTGACCTCTTGGGAAGTGGTCGTGTTGATCCATCTATTGATGCCACCGATTTTATTTTTTTAATTTTTATTTCATTTTAATGTTGACGCCACAGAACTCAGAGATCGACTCCAAAAACATCATCGATGGGGTGCCTCGGACTGAAAAACACTAGCCGTGGGGCCTACGTGACTGATCCGCGCATCTCGTGCGGAGGCTGCACGGAAATCGCCATAACTTCACACACGATCATCCGATTCGCCATTATGACCCCAATCCGGAAAGATCTCCATGGAGCGCACGACATGTAGATGTGCTGCAAGTGCATTTGGCGTGTCCCGATTCCATTTTGAAGCCTTGCATGACGACGGTTTCGGATGAGCTCAATTTGAAAATCCGCCGAAGGACCGCATCACAACAGATTCCATGAGAACTCTTTAGTTAAGCATGCTTGGGCGAGAGCAGTACTATGATGGGTGACCTCCTAGGAAGTCATGTTGAACCATCTTTTGATGCCTCGCATTTTTTCCCTTTTATTTGTATTTTATTTTAATGTTGACGCCTGAGAACTCGACGATTGACTCCGAAAATGTAATCGATGGGATGCCTCGGACTGAAAAATAAAAGCCGTGGGACCCACTAGGCTGATTTACAAATTTTGTGTGGAGGCTGCATGAAAATTGCTATAACTTCACGCACGATCGTCCATTTCACCATTATGACCCAAATTCGGAAAGATCTCCGCGGGTTGCACGACGCGCAGATGTGCCGCACATGCATCTAGCAGGACACGTATCTTTATTTTCGGCTATTTCAAAGCCTTATCGCGCACGGATGGGTTTGATTAGCAATTGCAAATCTCCAGGGTGACCGCACCGCACACCGTGATGCCATGAGAACTCTTCGCTAAGTGCTTGAGAGAGAGCAGTACTATGATGGGTGACCTCTTGGGAAGTCGTCGTGTTGAAGTATTTATTGATGCCGCCCATTTTACTTTCTTTTATTTTGTTTTATTTTATCGTTGACGCCAGAGAACTCGGCGATCGACTCTAAACATGTCATCGATGGGAAGCCTCGGACTAAAAAACATGAGCCGGGGTGCCCACGCAGTTGATCCGCGCATCTCATGTGGAGGCCACACGAAAATGGCCAAAACTTCACGCACGATCGTCTGATTCGTCATTATGGCCCCAATCCAAAAAGATCTCCGGTATGACGCGACCGATGTAGATCTGAGGGACCCAGATCATTTTGGCTATTTCAAGCTTAACCGCAAGACGGGTTCGACAAGGCAAATCTCCGTCGACCGCACTAGCACACCAGATCCCATGAGAACTATTCAGTTAAGTGTGCTTGAGCGAGAGCAGTATTATAATGGGTGACCTCCTAGGAAGTCGTTGTGTTGAACCATCTGTTGATGCCACCCATTTTATTTTCTTTTAATTTTATTTTATTTTACCGTTGATAGAGAACTCGGAGACCGACTCCGAAAACATTATTGATGGGATGCCTCGGACTGAAAAACACGAGTTGTAGGGTCCACGCGGCTGGTCCGCGCATCTCGTGCGTAGGCCGCACGAAAATCGTGATAACTTCACGCACGATCATATGATTTGCCATTATGACCACAATCGGGAAAGATCTCGATAGGGCGCACGATGCACAGATGTGTCAAAGGCACATCTGGTGGGACCCGTATCTTTGATTTCAGCTATTTTGAAGCCTTACCGCGACACGTACGGGTTCTGCATGAGCACAATTTGTGGCAAATCTCCAACGGGCGTGACTGCACCTCCACACCAGGTCACTTGAGAACTCTTCAGTTAAGCGTGCTTGGGCGAGAGCAGTACTATGATAGGTGACCTCCATGGAAGTTGTCGCGTTGAACCATCTGTTGATTCCACCCATTTTATTTCCTTTTATTTTTATTTTATTTTACCGTTGATGCCAGAGAACTCGGCGATCGACACCAAAACCGTCATCGATGGGATGCCTTGTACTAAAAAACATGAGTCGTAGGCCCATGTCGCTGATCCGCGCATCTCGTGTGGAGGCCGCACGAAAATCGCCAAAACTTCACGCACGATCGTCCGATTCGCCAATATGACCCAACCGAAAGATCTTCTGAGCGACAACAATGATGATCAGAAGCATATAGACCCGTATCTTATGCTATTTTGAAGCCTTATCGAGGCATGAAGAGTTCTAGATGAGCACAATTTGCAAAAGAAATCCCGGCTCGACGCACCAACACACGATTCCATGAGAACTCCTCGCTAAGTTTGGGCGAGTAAAGACTTATGATGGGTAACATCCTGAAGTCATCGTGTTGAACCATCTCGCTGATGCCTCCCATTTTATTTCCTTTATTTTTATTTTATTTTATCTTGACGTCAATAAGTCGCATCGAATTCAAAATGTCATAGATGGGATGCCGGACCGAAAACATGAGTCATTTATCGGGTCGATCAAGACGCCTCGTGTCAAGTCGCATGAAAATTGCCATAACTTAGCGCACGTCCGATGCCATTATGACCCCAATAAAAAAGATTTTTGGGGCATGACACGTTGAGCCGCATGCGCATCTAGCGGGACCCATATCTCCAATTTTGGCTATTTTGAAGCCTTGCCGTGACACGAACGGGTTCCACATGAGCACAATTTGCGGCAAATCTCTAACGGGCGTGACCGTACCAGCAGACCAGATACCAAGCATAAATTATGACAAATCTCCAGCGGGCGTGACCGCAGCAACACACTAGATCCTATGAGAACTCTTCACTTAAGTGTGCTTGGGCGACATCAATATTATGATGGGTGACCTCCTAGGAAGTCTTCGTGTTTAACCATCTGTTGATGCAGCCCATTTTATTTCCTTTTATTTAATTTTATTTTACCATTGATGCCGCAGAACTCAGAGATCGACTCTGAAACCGTTGTCAATATGATGCCTCGGACTGAAAAACATGATCTATGCTAATCCGCACTTATCATGTGAATACCGTATGAATATCGCCATAACATCGCCCATGATTGTCTGATTCAACATTATGACCCCAATAAAAAAGATCTCTGGGGGCGACGACGCAGATGTGTCGCAGCGATCTAAGTTCTCAGATCTTCGATTTTAGCTTGTTCGGTTCCTTACCGCGGCACAAAAGGGTTCTGCATGAGCACAATTTGGGACAAATCTCAGACCGCACAAGACACCATATCTTATGAGAACTCTTCGCCAAGCGTGCTTGGCAGAAAGACTCATGGGTGACTTGAAGTTATCGTGTTGAACCATCTGTTGATGCCACCCATTTTATTTACTTTTATTTTTTTTATTTTACGGTTGACACCGGAGAACTCGGTGATCGACTCTGAAAATGTCATCGATGGGATGCTTAGGAATGAAAAACACAAGCCGTTCACGCATCCAAGACGCTCGAGCGGCCGCACGAAAATCTCCATAACTTTGCGCAAGATCATCCGATTTGCCATTATGACCCCAATCCGAAAGATCTTCCATGACGACGCACGTGATGAGCCGCAGCCATCCGCGTGAAACATATCTCCTATTTTGGCTAGTTCAAGCCCACTGCCGCATTTAATGGGTTCCATGAGCACAATTTATGAAATCTTCGTGAGCACACCGCATCTCATGAGAACTCTTCAGTTAAGCGTTCTTGGGAGAGAGCAGGACTATTATGGATGACCTCTGGAATTCATGTTGAACCATCTATTGATGCCGCCCACTCTATTTCCTTTTAATTTTATTTTATTTTTCGTTGTCGCCAGAGAACTCAGAGATCGACTCAAAATGTCATCAATATGATGCCTCGGACTGAAAAAGATGAGTCATGGGGCCCACGCTGCTGATCCACATGTATCGTGCGGAGGCCGCACGGAAATCGCCATAACATCGCCCACGATCGTCCGATTCGACATTATGACCCCAATCCCGAATGATCTCCGTGGGGTGCACGATGCGCAGATGTGTTGTAGGAGCATCTAGTGGGTTCTGTATCTCCGATTTCGGCTAGTTTGAAGCCTTACCACGGCACGGAAGGGTTCCACATGGGCATAATTTATAAAAAATCTCTAGCAGGCATACCGTAACGGCACACTAGATCTCATGAGAACTCTTCGCTAAGCGAGCGAAGATTATGATGGGTGACCTCTTCAGAAGTTGTCGTTTTGAACCATCTGTTGATGTCACCCATTTTATTTACTTTTATTTTTATTTTGTTTTACCATTGACACCGGAGAACTCGACAATCGACTCAGAAAATGTCATCGATGAGATTCCTCGGACTGAAAAACATGAGCTGTGGGGCCCACGCGGTTGATCTATGCATCTCGTGCGGAGGCCGCACAGAAATCACCATAACTTCATGTACGATCGTCCGATTTTCCATTATGACCCTAATCAGGAAAGATCTCCGCATAAGACGCAGAAGCCACAGACCGGGACCCGATTCTATTTGACTATTTTGAAGACTTATCGTGGCACCTGACGGATCCGATAAGCACAATTTAAAAAAATCTCCAAAGATGAGACGCACACCGCACATATCCCATGAGAGCACTCGCTAAGCTGCTGGAGAGACCAAGATTATGATGGGTGACCGGGAAGTCATCGTTGATCCATCTATTGATTCACCATTTTATTTTATATTTTACCATTGACTCAGAACTTGAGATCGACTCAAAATGTCATCGATGGGATGCCTTGATGAAAAACATGATTCCCACCGATCACATCTTATGTGGAGACTCCACGGAAATCGCCATAACTTTGCGTAAGATCCTCCAATTCGCCACTATGACCTAAATCTGAAAAGATCTCCGGGCAGACGAGATGTGCCGCGAGCATGGGTCATATCACCGACTTCGCTAGTTTGAAGCCTTACCGCACGACGGGTTCAAGAGCATAATTTACAAAAATTTCCGGGCGCTGACGCACAAGACACCGATCCATGAGAACTCTTCAGTTAAGCGTGCTTGGGTGAGAGCAGTACTATGATGGGTGATCTCCTGGGAAGTCATTGTGTTGAACCATCTCTTGATGTCACCCATTTTATTTCCTTTTATTTTTCTTTTATTTTACCGATGACACCGGAGAACTCGACGATCGACTCCAAAAATGTCATTGATGAGATGCCTCGGACTGAAAAACATGAGCTGTGGGGCCCACTCGATTGATCTTTGCATCTCATGTGGAAGCCGCACGAAAATCACCATAACTTCGCTCACGATCATCCGATTCACCATTATGACCCCAATCCGAAAAGATCTCTGCGACGATGCGTGATGTCGCAGCTCATCTCGCGGACCCGTATCTTCAATTTTGGCTAGTTTGAAGCCTTACCACGACACGGACGGGTTCCGCATGAGCACAATTTATGGTATATCTATAGCGGGCGTGACCGCACCAGCACACTAGATCTCATGAGAACTCCTTTGTTAAGCATGATTGGGCGAGAGTAGTACTATGTTGGATGACCTCTTGGGAATGCATCATGTTGAACCATCTGTTGATGCTGCCCATTTTATTTCCTTTTATTTTTATTTTATTTTACCATTGATGCGAGAACGTGATTGACTCCGAAAATGTCATCGATATGATGCCTCGGACTGAAAAACATGAGCTGTAGGGCCCACGCTGCTGATCCGCACATATCGTACGGAGGCCGCACAAAAATCTCCATAACATCACCCATGATCATCCAATTCAACATTATGACCCCAATTCAGAAAGATCTCTATGGGGTGCACGACATGCGATGTGCCAGATCTCGCAGTTCCGTATCTCAATTTCGCTAGTTTGAAACCTTATGCAACGGAAGGGATCCAATGAGCACAATTGTGGCAAATCTCTAGCGCATGGACTCACCCTGCATCCCATGAGAACTCTTCGCTTAAGCATGATTGGGGAGTAGTGATGGGTGACCTCCTGGGAAGTCATCGTATTGAATCATCTATTGATGTCTCCCATTTAATTACCTTTTATTTTTATTTTATTTTAACGTTGATGCCGCAGAACTTGGCGAGAGACTTTGAAAATGTCATTGATGGGATGCCTCAGACTGAAAAATATGAGTCGTGAGGCCCACGCGGCTGATCCGCATGTCTCGTGCGGAGGCCGCACGAAAATTGCCATAACTTCGCGTGCAAGATTGTCTGATTCGCCATTATGACCCCAACCGAAAGATCTGGGGCGACGACATGCGAGATGAGCCGCACGATCTGCGAAACGATTCTCGATTTTGTTTGAAGCCTTACCGCGGACGGGTTCCATGGGCATAATTTTAAAAATCTCCAATGCTCGACCAAACCGCCACCGATACCATGAGAACTCTTCATTAAGCTTAGAGCAAGATATGATGGGTGACCTCCTAGGAAGTCGTCGTATTGAACGATTTGTTGATGCCGCCTATTTTATTTTATTTTATTTTACCATTGACGCCGCAGAACTCGGAGATCGACTCCAAAAATATCCTCAATGGGATTCCTTGGACTGAAAAACACGAGTCATGGGGCCCACGTGGCTGATCTACGCGTCTCGTGCTAAGGCCGCACGGAGATCGCCCTAACTTCATGCACGATCATCTGATTTGCTATTATGACCCCAATTCGAAAAGATCTCTGTGGGGAGCACAACGCGCAGATGTGCCAAAGCGATCCGCATGACCCATTTCAAACCTTAATACTAGACGGTTCCACATGAGCATAATTTTGACAAATCTCACGGGCACGCCAAAGACAAAGAGATCATGAGAACTCTTCGCAAGCATGCTTGAAAAGTATTTATGATGGTTGACTTGGGAAGTCGTGTTGAACCATCTGTTGATACCCATTTTATTTCCTTTAATTGTATTTTATTTTACGCCGGAGAACTGGCGATCGACCAAGACGTCGCTGGGTTGCCTCGAAAAAAACATGACCCGCAGGCACGCGGCCGATCTGTGTGGAGGCTGCATGAACGTCTGATTCACCATTATGCCCTTAATCCAAAAAGATCTCCGCGTGGCGCACAACACACATATGTGTCCCAGACGCATTTGGAGGGACTCGTATCTCCGATTTTGGCTAGCTCGAAGCCTTACCATGGCACGGACGGGTTCGCATGAGTTCAATTTGCAAAAACTCTCTAGCGGGCGCAACCGCACCAGGAAACCATATCCTATGAGAACTCTTCAATTAAGCGTGCTTGGGCAAGAGTAGTACTATGATGGATGACCTCTTGGGAAGTCATCATGTTGAACCATCTGTTGATGCCGCCCAATTTATTTCTTTTTATTTTTATTTTATTTTACCATTGACGCCAGAAACTTGGAGATCGACTCCCAAAACGTCATCGTTGAGATGCCTCGACATGAAAATAGCGGCCGATCTGATCTCGCGGGAGGCAGTGGAAATCGTCATAACGCACAAGATCGTCCGTTTTGCCATTATGACCCCAATATAGAAAGATCTCCGCGAGGCGCACGATGTGTAGATGAGCCGTAGGCGCATTTGGTGGGTTTCGTATCTCCGATTTCGGCTAGTTCGAAGTCATACCACAACATAGAAGGGTTCCGCATGAGCACAATTTGTGGCAAATTTAGGTGAGACCGCACCAAAGACACCGATCCCATGAGAACTCTTCGCTTATGTGTGCGAACAAAGATACCTTGAGTGACCTCAGTCATCGTGTTGAACCATCTGCTGATGCCCATTTTATTTCTTTATTTTTATTATATTTTACCTTGACACCGGAGAACTCACATCGACTCAAAACATCGTCAATGGGATGCCTTGGACTGAACAACACAACCCGTGAGGCCCATGCTGATTTGCGCGTGTGGAGGCCGCACGGAAATCGCCATAACTTCACACGCATCATCTGATTTGCCATTATGACCTCAATCCAAAAAGATCTCCATGAGACGCCAGATGTGTGTGCTCATCGGACCAGATCTCCAATTTTGTTCAGAAGCCTTACCACCAACGGATGGGTTTGATGAGCACAATTTGCAAATCTCAGGCGACCGCAGTGACACCAGATCCTATGAGAACTCTTCAGTTAAGCATGCTTAGGCGAGAGTAGTATTATGATGGATGACCTCTTGGGAAGTCATCGTGTTGAACCATCTATTAATGCTGCCGATTTTATTTCCATTTATTTTTATCTTATTTTGCCGTTGACGTAGTAGAAGTCGGCGATCGACTCCAAAAACGTAGTCGATGAGATACCTCGGACTGAAAAACATTAATCGTGGGGCCCACGTGATCCGCGCATCTCGTGCGGAGGCCACACAGTAATCGCCATAACTTCGCGCAAGATCGTCCGATTCGCCATTATGACTCCAATCCGGAAAGATCTCGTACGACGCGTGCGAAAGCTACAAACGATTCATATATCTCCGATTCGCTAGTTCAAACCTTACCGCGATGGATGGGTTCACAATTTATAAAATCTCCAACGAATCACACCAAAGACACCGATCTCATGAGAACTCTTCATTAAGCGTGCTTGGGTGAGAGCAATGCTATGATGGGTGACCTCCTAGGAAGTCTTCGGGTTGAATGATCTGTTGATGCCATTTTATTTCCTTTTATTTTTATTTTATTTTACCATTGACGCCGCAGACCTTGGAGATTGACTTCAAAAACTTTGTCGAGATGCTTGACTGAAAAAACACAAGCCCACATGGCTGATCCACGTATCTCGTGGAGGCGCACGCCATAACTTCGCGCCGACGTCCGATTCAACTTTATGATCACAATCCGAAAAGATCTCTAATATGACGCCAGATGTGCCATAGTACATCTAGCGCCGATCTCCATTCGTTTAGTTCAACCTTACGGCAAGGACGGGTTCCGCATGAGCACAATTTGGGCAAATCACGATCGCACTAAAGACACCGGATCCCATGAGAACACTTCATTTATGTGCTTGGGTGAGTAGTACTATGATGGGTGACCTCCTGGGAAGTCGTCGTGTTGAACTATCTGTTGATGCCGCTTATTTTATTTTCTTTTATTTTATTTTATTTTATTATTGACATCAGAGAACTCGATGATCGACTCCAAAAATGTCATCGATGGGATGCTTCAGATTGAAAAACACGAGCCGTGGAGCCCACTCGGTTGATCCGCGCATTTAGTGCAGTGGCCGCACAAAAATCGCCATACCTTCATGCACGATCAAGGCACAATTGCGATAAATCTCCGTGGTGCAACACTAGCACACCATATCCCATGAGAACTCTTACGTTAGCGTGCTTTGGCGAGGAAGCGATCTTATGATGGGTAACCTCCTAGGAAGTCATCATGTTGAACCATATATTGATGTATTTTATTTCCTTCTATTTTTATTTTATTTTACCGTTGAGGATGGAGAACTCGGAGATCGACTTCGAAAATGTCATCGATGGGATGCTTCGGACTGAAAAACATGAGTCGTGGGGCCCACGCGGCTGATCCGCGCGTCTCGTGCTAAGGCCGCACATAAATCGCCATAACTTTGCGCACGATCATCCGATTTGCCATTATGAGCCCAATCAGAAAGATCTCTGCGAGGCGCCAGCGTAGATGAGCCATGGGTGCGTCCCATATCTCGATTTCAGCTACTTGAAGCATTACTGCAGCACGGTTTCCGCATGAGCATATTTTGCGACAAAGCTCCAGTGGATGCGACTGCACCATCACACCAGATATCATGAGAACTCTTCAGTTAAGCATGCTTGGGTGAGAGCAGTACTATGATGAGTGACGTCCAGGGAAGTCGTCGTGTTGAACCATCTATTGATGCCGCCCATTTTATTTTCTTTTATTTTTATTTTATTTTACCATTGATGCCACAGAATACGGAGATCTACTCCAAAAATGTCATCGATGGGATTCCTGAAAAATCGAGCGTGGGTCGCGGTAGCGGGTCTCTCCGATTTTGGTTGAAGCTTTCTGCGGGGCGGGTTGCGTATGAGCATAATTTGCGGCAAATCTCCAGCGGGCGCGACCGTACCATCACACCAAATCCCATGAGAACTCTTTAGTTAAGCGTGCTTGGGCGAGAGTAGTACTATGATGGGTGACCTACTGGGAAGTCTTCGTGTTGAACCATCTATTGATGCCGCTGATTTTATTTCCTTTTATTTTTATTTTATTTTATCGTTGACGCTGCAGAAGTCAACGATCGACTCCGAAAACTTTGTCGATGGGTTGCCTCGGACTAAAAAACATGAGCGTTGGGGCCAACTCGGTTGATCTACGCGGCTCGTGTGAGGCCGCACAAAAATCGCCATAATTTTGTGCATGATCGTCCGGTTCGCCATTATGACCCTAATCCGGAAAGATCTCCGGTGGCATACGACGATGATGTGCCGCGCATTTGGTGGGACCCGTATCTCAAATTTTGGCTAATTCGAAGCCTTACTGCGGCACAGACGGGTTTCGGATGAGCTCAATTTGTGTCAAATCTCCGTGGATCGACCGCCCGACACAGATCTCATGAGAACTCTTCAGTTAAGCGTGCTTTGGTGAGAGCAGTACTATGATGGGTGACCTCCTAGGAAGTCGTTGTGTTGAACGACCTATTGATGCCGCCCATTTTATTTCCTTTTATTTTTATTTTATTTTAACATTGATGCGGGAGAACTCGGCGATCGACTTCAAAAACATCGTTGATGGGATGCCTTAGACTGAGAAACACGACTCATAGGGCCCACATGGCTGATCTACGTGTCTCGTACGAAAGCCCCATGGAAATCTCCACAACTTTGTGCACGATCGTCTGATTCGCCATTATGACCCCAATCCGAAAAGATCTATGCGGGGCGCACGATGCACAAATGAGCCGTATGGGCATCTAGCAGGACCCATATCTCTGATTTTGGCTTTTTCAAAGCCTTACCGTATGGGACGGGTTTCGCATGAGCACAGTTTGCGGAAAATCTTTGGCAGGGGTGACTGCACCAGCACACAAATCCCATGATAACTCTTCAGTTAAGCATTCTTGGGCGAGAGCAGTATTATGATGGGTGACCTCTTGGGAAGTCATCGAGTTGAACCATCTGTTGATGCTGCCCATTTTATTTTACCGTTGATGAGAACTCACAATCAACTCTGGAAAAGTCATCGATGAGATGCCACGGACAGAAAAAACACGACCCCTAGGGCCCATGCAGCTAATTCCCATGTCTCGTACGAAGGCTGCAAGAAATCACCATAATTTCACGCACGATCGTCCGATTCACCATTATGACCACAATAGAAAGATCTCTACAGGGTGCACGACGCGTAGATGTGTCGCAGGAGCATCTAGCGGGACTCGTATATCCGATTTCGGCTATTTTGAATCGTTACGTGGAGGGTTCCAAATGAGCACAATTTGAGGCAAATCTCCAGTGGGCGCGACCACAGCAGCACACCAGATCCCATGAGAACTCTTCAATTAAGCGTGCTTGGGCGAGAGCAGTACTATAATGGGTGACCTCCTAGGAAATCGGCGTGTTAAACCATCTATTGATGCTATTTTATTTCCTTTTATTTTTATTTTATTTTGTCATTGATGCCAAAGAACTCGGAGATCGATTTCGAAAACGTCATCGATGGGATGCCTCAGACTGAAAAACATGAGCCATGGGGCCCACTCGACTGATCCGCATGTCGTGTGGAGGCCACACAGAAATCGCCATAATTTCTACGATCGTCTGATTCGCCATTATGACCCTAATGTGGGACACATGACGCGTAGATGAGCCACAGGTGTATCTGGCGGGACACGTAACTCCGATTTTGGCTAGTTTGAAGCCTTATCGCAGCACGGACGGGTTTCGTATGTGCACAATTTGTGAAAAATCTCCAACGGACGCGATCGCACCAGCACACAGATCCCATGAGAACTCTTCAGTTAAACGTGCTTGGGCAAGAGCAGTACTATGATGGGTGACCTCCTGGGAAGTCATCGTGTTGAACCATCTGTTGATGTCATCCATTTTATTTCCTTTTATTTTTATTTTAGTTTACCGTTGACGCCAGAGAACTCAGCGATCGACTCCAAAAACATCGTCAATGGGATGCCTTGGACTGAAAAACACGAGCCATGGGGCCCATGCGGCTGATCCACGCATCGTGCAGAGGCCGCACAGAAATCGCTATAACTTTGCGCACGATCATCCGATTCGCCATTATGACCCCAATCCGGAAAGAACTCCACGGAGTGCACATTTGGCGGGACCCTTATCTCCGATTTTGGCTATTTTGAAATCATATCGCGGATGGGTTTCAGATGAGCACAATTTATCGCAAATTTTCAGTGACCGCACCAGCACACCAGATCCCTTGAGAACTCTTCAGTTAAGCATGCTTGGGTGAGAGCAGTACTATGATGGGTGACCTCTTGGGAAGTCGTCATGTTGAACCCTCTATTTATGCTGCCCATTTTATTTCCTTTTATTTTTTTTTATTTTGCTGCTGATGCCAGAAAACTCGATGATCGACCCTGAAAACATCGTAGATGGGTTGCCTCGTACTGAAAAACATGAACCGTGGGGCCCACATTGCTGATCTGCGCATCTCGTGCGTAGGTCGCACGAAAATCACCATAACTTCATGCATGATCGTCCGATTCGCCATTATGACCCCAATCCGGAAAGATCTTTGTGGGGGTGCGATCGTAGATGCGCATGTCAGCGGGACGTATCCGATTTCGGCTATTACAAAACCTTATCGCGACACGGACTGGTTCTGCATGAGCACAATTTGTGGTAAATCTCTAACGGGGGCGACTGCACTAGCACACTAGATCCCATGAGAGCTCTTCAGTGAGCGTGCTTGGGTGAGAGTGGTACTATGATTGGTGACCTCATGGGAAGCCATCGTGTTGAACAATCTGTTGATGCCACTCATTTTATTTCCTTTTATTTTTATTTTATTTTACCATTAGCGCCGGGGAACTCGGTGATCGACACCAAAAACGTCATAGATGGTATGCCTCAGACTAAAAAACATGAGTCGTGGGGCCCTCACAGTTGATCTGCGCGTCTCGTGGGAAGTCGCACAAAAATTGCCATAACTTCACGCACGATCGTCCGATTCACCATTATGACCCCAATTGAGATCTCCGTGATCTCCGATAGGCGGGGAGATGTAGGCGCATCTGGCGGGACCCGTATCTCCGATTTCGGCTAGTTCGAAGCCTTACCGCAGCACGGATGGGTTACACATGAGCACAATTTGCGGCAAATCTCTAGCGGGCACGACCGCACCAGCAAACCAGATCCTATAAGAACTCTTCAATTAAGCGTGCTTGGGCGAGAGCCGTACTATGATGGGTGACCTCCTGGGAAGTCGTCGTGTTGAACCATCTGTTGATGCCACCAATTTTATTTCCTTTTATTTTTATTTTATTTTACCATTGATACAGGAGAACTTAGAGATTGACTCCGAAAACGTCATCGATATGATGCCTCGGACTGAAAAACACAAGCCGTGGGGCCCGATCATCTGCACGTATCGTACGGAGGCCGCACGAAAATCTCCATAACATCACCCACGATCGTCCAATTCAACATTATGACCCCAATTCAGAAAGATCTCTGTGGGGTGCACGACACGCAGATGTGCCGCAGGCGCATCTTGCGAGTTCCGTATCTCCGATTTCGGCTAGTTTGAAGCCTTACTGCGGCACGGAAGGGATCCGCATGAGCACAATTTGTGGCAAATCTCCAGCGGTGACCGCACCAGCACCCCAGATCCCATGAGAACTCTTCAATTAAGCATGATTGGGTGAGAGCAGTACTATGATGGGTGACCTCCTGGGAAGTCATCGTATTGAACCATCTATTGATGCCTCCCATTTAATTTCCTTTTATTTTTATTTTATTTTAACATTGATGCCGTAGAACTCAGCAAGAGACTCTAAAAATGTCATCGATGGGATGCCTCAGAATGAAAAATATGAGTCATGGGGCCCACGCGGCTGATCCGCATGTCTCGTACGGAGGCTGCACGAAAATCGCCATAACTTCACGCACAAGATTGTCTGATTCTTCATTATGACCCCAATCTGGAAAGATCTTTGCAGGGCGCGACGCGAGATGAGTTGCAAGCGCATCTAGCAGGAAATGTATCTCCGATTTCGGCTAGTTTGAAGCCTTACCGCGGCATGGACGGGTTCCGTATGAGCACAATTTGAAAAATCTCCAACGGGCATGACCACACCAGCTTACCAGATACCATGAGAACTCTTCAGTTAAACGTGCTTGGGTGAGAACAATACTATGATGGGTGACCTCCTAGGAAGTCATCGTGTTGAACGATTTATTGATGCCGCCTATTTTATTTTCTTTTATTTTTATTTTATTTTACCATTGGCAGAACTCGGAGATCGACTCCGAAAATATTGTCGATGGGATGCCTTGGACTGAAAAGCATGAGTCGTGGGGCCCACGCGGCTGATCCAAGCATCTCGTGTGGACGCCGCACGGAGATCGCCATAACTTCACGCACGATCATCTGATTCGCTATTATGACCCCAATTCAAAGATCTCCGTGGGGAGCACAATTTGTAGATGTGCCATAAGCGTATCTAACATGACCCATTTCTCTGATTTTGGCTATTTTGAAGCCTTACTATGACACGGATGGGTTCCACATGAGCACAATATTCGAGAAATCTAGCGTGCACCACCGCACCAGCACAGCTGATCCCATGTGAACTCTTCAGTTAAGCGTGCTTGGGCGAGAGCAATACTATGATGGTTGACCTCTTGGGAAGTCATTGTGTTGAACCATCTGTTGATGCCGCCCATTTTATTTCCTTTTAATTGTATTTTATTTTATCATTGACGCTGGAGAACTCGGCGATCGACTCGAAAACATAGTCGATGGGTTGCCTCGGACTGAAAAACACGACCCGTGAGGCCCACGTGGCTGATCTGTGCGTCTTGTGTGGAGGCCGCACGAAAATCACCATAACTTCATGCACGAACGTCTGATTCACCATCATGCCCTCAATCCAAAAAGATCTCTTCATGGTGCACAACGTGCATATGTGTCCCAGGTGCATTTGGGGGGACCCGTATCTCCGATTTCGGCTAGCTCAAAGCCTTACCGTGGCACGGACGGGTTCCGCATGAGTACAATTTGCAAAACTCTCGGTGGCCGCACCGACATATCCTATGAGAACTCTTCAATTAAGCGTGCTTGGGCGAGAGTAGTACTATGATGGATGACCTCTTAGGAAGTCGTCATGTTAAACCATCTGTTGATGCCGCCCATTTTATTTCTTTTTATTTTTATTTTATTTTACCGTTGAAAACTTGGAGATCGACTCCAAAAATGTCGTCGATGAGATGCCTCAGTCTGAAAAACATGAGCCGTGGGGCCCACGTGGCTGATCTGCGCATCTCGTGCGGAGGCTGCATGGAAATCGCCATAACTGCGCACAAGATCATCTGTTTCACCATTATGACCCCAATCTAGAAAGATCTCTGCGAGGCGCACGATGCGCAAATGAGCAGCAGGCGCATTTGACGGGTTTCGTATCTCCGATTTCGGCTAGTTCGAAGCCATACCACAACATAGAAGGGTTCCGCATGAGCACAATTTGTGGCAAATCTCTAGCGGGCGTGACCGCACCAGCACACCAGATCTCATGAGAACTCTTTAGTTAAGTGTGCTTGGGCGAGAGCAGTACTATGATGGGTGACCTCCTAGGAAGTCATCGTGTTGAACCATCTTTTGATGTCACCCATTTTATTTCCTTTTATTTTTATTATATTTTACCTTTGACACCGAAGAACTCGGCGATCGACTCCGAAAACATCATTGATGGGATGCCTTGGACTAAAAAACACGACCCGTGAGGCCCACGCTGTTGATTTGCGCATGTGGAGGCCGCACAAAAATCGTCATAACTTTACGCACGATCGTCTGATTCTTTATGACCTCAATCCAAAAAGATCTTCGCAGGGTGCACGATGCTCAAATGTGTCGCAGGCGCATCTAGCGGGACCCGTATCTCCAATTTTGGCTAGTTTGAAGCCTTACCGCGACACGGACGGGTTCCGCATGAGCATAATTTACGATAAATCTCCAGCGGGTGCGACCGCACCAGGACACCAGATCCTATGAGAACTCTTCAGTTAAGCAAGCTTAGGCGAGAGTAGTATTATGATAGATGACCTCTTGGGAAGTCAGTCGTGTTGAACCATCTGTTAATGCCGCCCATTTTATTTCCTTTTATTTTTATCTTATTTTACCGTTGATGCTACAGAAGTGATCGACTCCAAAAATGTAGTCGATGAGATGCCTCGGACTGAAAAACATTATTCGTGGGGCCCACACGGCTGATCCATGCATCTCGTGCGGAGGCCACACAGTAAACACCATAATTTCGTGCAAGATCGTCCGATTCACCATTATGACCCCAATCCGGAAAGATCTCTGCGGGGTGCATGGTGTGCAGATGAGCCGTAAACGCATCTAGCTTGAGACATATCTCGATTTGACTAGTTTGAATCCTTACCGTAGCACGGACGGGTTCCACATGAGCACAATTTGCAAAAAATCTCCAACAGGCGTGACCACACCACACCAGATCTCATGAGAACTCTTCAGTTAAGCATGCTTGGGTGAGGCGGAACTCTTCCGGTTAAGCATGCTTGGGTGGCGATGTATGATGGTGACCTGGAAGTCATCGTGTTGAACGATCTGAGATGCCCATTTTATTTTCTTTTATTTTTATTTTATTTTTTTATTGCCGCGAACTCGAGATCGACTTCAAAATGTCATCGATGGGATGCTTCGGACTAATATGAGTCGGGGCCCGTGGTGTCTCCGGAAAATTGACCATAACCATAACTCGATCGTCCGATTCACCATTATGACCTCAATCCAAGAAGATCTTCATGCGGTGCACGACGCACACATGTGTCGCAGGAGCATTTGACGTGACACATTTCTTCAATTTCGGATAGTTCGATGCCTTACCGTGGCATAGACGGGTTCCGGATGAGCATAATTTGCGGAAAAGCTCCAACGGGCTCGACTACACCAGCACACCAAATCCCATGAGAACTCTTCAGTTAAGTGTGCTTGGGCGAGAGTAGTACTATGACGGGTGACCTCTTGGAAAGTCATCGTGTTGAACCATAAGTTGATGCCGCTCATTTTATTTCCATTTTTTTAATTTTATTTTACCGTCGATCTAGAACTCGGTGATCGACTCTGAAAATGTCGTCGATGGGATTCCTCTGACTGAAAAATATGAGCCGTGGGTTCCGTGAGTGATCCAGGCTTCTCGAGTGGAGAGCACTAAAATCACTATAACTTCACGCACGATCGTCCGATTCGCCATTATGACCCCAATCCGGAAAGATCTTTGTGGGGCGCACGACGTGAAGATGAGCTGCAGGTGCATCTGGTGGGACACGTATCTTCAATTTTGGCTAGTTCGAAGCCTTACTGCGGCACGGACGGGTTCCAAATGAGCACAATTTATGGTAAATCTCTGGCGGAGCGCACCGACAAATCCATGAGAACTCTTGATTAAGCATGCTTGGAGGAAGCGATATGATGGGTAACCTCCTGCGAAGTCGTCGTGTTGAACCATCTATTGATGTTGCCCATTTTATTTCCTTTTATTTTTATTTTATTTTATCGTTGAGGCCGGAGAACTCAGAGATTGACTCCGAAAACGTCATCGATGGGATGCTTCGGATTGAAAAACATGAGTCATGGGGCCCACGCAGCTGATTCGTGCGTCTCATGCTAAGGCCACACGTAAATCACCATAACTTTGCGCACGATCATCCGATTCTCCATTATGAGCCCAATCCAGAAAGATCTCCGTGAGGCGTACGACGCATAGATGAGCCGTAGGTGCATCTGGCGGGTCTCATATCTCCGATTTCAGCTATTTCGAAGCCTTACCTCGGCATGGATGATTTCCGCATGAGCATAATTGCGACAAAGCTCCAGCAGATGTGACCGCACCATCACACCAGATATCATGAGAACTCTTCAGTTAAGCATGCTTGGGTGAGCGATACTATGATGAGTGACGTTTAGGGAAGTCATCATGTTGAACCATCTGTTGATGCCGCCCATTTTATTTCCTTTTATTTTTATTTTATTTTACCATTGATGTCACAGAATACAGAGATCTACTCCAAAAATGTCATCGATGGGATGCCTCGAAAAAACATGGGATTGCGGCGATCCGCACATTTTGTGTGGAGGAGCGCAAATCTCCATAACTTCAGGCACGATCGTCCTATTCTCCATTATGACCATAGTTTGAAAGATCTCCGCAGGGAGCACGGCGCGTAGAAGTGTCACAGGCGCATCTGGCAGGTCCCGTTTCTCCGATTTCGACTATTTTGAAGCCTTACCATGGCACGGACGGGTTCCACAAGAGCACAATTTGTAGGAAATCTCCAGCGGGTGCAACCGCACCAGCACACCAGATCCCATGAGAACTCTTCAGTTAAGCGTGCTTGGGAGAGCAGTACAACGACGGCTGACCTCCTTGGAAGTTGTCGTGTTGAACCATATGTTGATGCCCATTTTATTTTATTTTATTTTTATTTTATTTTACCGTTGATGCCAGAACATGGAGATCGAATCCAAAAACGTCATCGATGTGATGCCTCGGACTAAGAAACATGAGTCATGGGGACCACGCGGCTGATTCGCGCGTGTCGTGTGGAGGACGCATGGAAATTGCAATAACTTTGCGAACGATCATCTGATTCACCATTATGACCCCAATTCAGAAAGATCTCCGCGGGGTGCACGACGCACATCTAGCAAGTCTAGTATCTCCGATTTTGGTTAGTTCGAAGCCTTACCGCGGCACGGACGGGTTCCGCATGAGTACAATTTGTGGAAAATCCCCAACGGGCGCGACCGCACCAGTACACCAGATCCCGTGAGAACTCATCAGTTAATCGTGCTTGGGCGAGAGCAGTACTATGATGGGTGACCTCCTGGGAACTCATCATGTTGAACAATCTGTTGATGCATCGCATTTTATTTCCATTTATTTTTATTTTATTTTACCATTGACGCCGCCGAACTCGGAGATCGACTCCGAAAATGTCATCGATGGGATGCCTTGGACTGAAAAACACGAGTTGTGTGGCCCATGTGGCTGATCTGCACGTCTCGTGTGGAAGTCGCTCGCCTAAGCATGCTTAACTGAAGAGTTTTCATGGGATCTAGTGTGCTGGTGCGGTCACGCCCGTTGGAGATTTACTCAAATTATTCTCATACAGAACCCATCTGTGCCAGGGTAAGGCTCTGAACTAGCTGAAATTGGAGATACATGTCCCTCCAGATGCACCTGCGGCACATCTGCGCGTCATGCGCCACGCGAAGATCTTTTGGATTGAGGTCATAATGGCAAATCAGATGATTGTGCGCAAAGTTATGGCAATTTTCGTGCGGCCTCCACACGATCGCGATCGGTATAGGCTCGTGTTTTTTTGATGCGAGGCATCCCATCGACAATGTTTTCGAAGTCGATCGCCTAGTTCTCCGGCGTCAACAGTAAAATAAAATAAAAATAAAAGGAAATAAAATGCGTGACATCATGGTCACCCATCATGGTCACCGCTCTTGCTGCATGCTTAAGAGTTCTCATAGGATCTAATGTCTCGCGTCCTTGAGATTTGCCATAAATTGTGCTCATGCGAAACCCATCCGTGTCAATAAACTTCAAAATTAGCTGAAGATACGGGTCCCAGATGCATCTGCTCATCACGCGTCGTGCCAGAATCTTTTGGATTGGGGTCATAATGGCAAATCGGATGATCGTGCTTGAAGTAATGGTGATTTCCGTGCGGCCTCCACACGAGACGCCTAGATCAGCTGCGTGGGCCGCACAACTCATGTTTTTCAATCCTCTCGCCGATGATGGTTTGAGTCGATCTCAGTTCTCATAAATAAATTTAAAATAAAAGGAAATAACAAAATGGTTCAACACCGACGATCACCCATCATATCTGCTCTGCCAATTCAAATAATGGCTGCGATGCCGCCGGAGATTTACCGTAAATTATGCTCATGCGAGCCGTAGGTAAGGTTTGAAATAGCTCGAGATATGGGTCGGCGAATCGTCTGCGGCTAATCTACGTCGTGCTACATGCGAATCTTTACGTATTGGGTCATAATGTGATTGTGCGTGAACTTATGGCAATTTCTGTGCAGCCTCCATACGAGATGCTCGGATCAACCACGTGGGCCCAACGACTCATGTTTTTCATTCCAAGGCATCCCATTGATGACATTTTCGGAGTCGATCGCTGACTTCTCTGGCGTCAACTGTAAAATAAAATAAAAATAAAAATAAATAAAATGGGTCGCATCAACAGATGGTGCAACACGATGACTTCCCAAGAGGTCACCCATCATAATACTACTCTCGCCCATGCATGCTTAATTGAAAAGTTCTCATAGATCGATGTCATGCGGTCGCCAGGAGATTTCTTGCGGTGTGCCCATGCGGCGTCAGGTGGCGCTAAGGCGAACTAGCGAGAAATGGGTCGCAAGATGCGCTTTGTGGTCATGCGTGCCGGAGATCTTGGCGGATTGGGGTCATAATGGCAAATCGGACGATTGGTTATGGAGAGTGCCCTCCACACGAGATGCGTGGATCAAGCGTGCGGGCCCCACGGTTCATATTTTTCAGTCCGAGACATCCCATCGATGACGTTTTCAGAGTCGATCCCCTAGTTCTGCGGCATCAACGGTAAAATAAAATTAAAATAAAATCAAATAAAATGGGCGACATCAACAAACTTCCCAGGAGGTCACCCATCATAGTCTACTTGTCCAGCACGCTTGAAGAGTTCTCATGTGATTTTGTGTCTTTGGTATGGCGCCATTAGATTTGTAATATGCTCATGCGACCGTCGTCTTTGCGGTAAGACTTTGAAATAGCCGAAATCAGCGATATGGGTCCTACCATATGCTCCTACGGCTCATCTGCACATCATGCACCCCTCGGAGATCTTTCCAGATTGGGGTCATAATGGTGAATCGAAAGATCGTGCGTGAAGTTATGACGATTTCCTTGCGGCCTCCGCACAAGATTCGCAGATCAGCCTCGTGGGCCCCACGACTCATACTTTTCAGTCTGAGGCATCCCATTGATGACGTTTTCGGATTCGATTGCCGAGTTTTCTAGCATCAACAGTAAAATAAAATTAAAATTAAAGGAAATAAAATGGGCGGTATCAACAGATAGTTCAACACGACAACTACCCAGGAGGTCACCCATCATAGTACTGCTCTCGCCCATGCACGCTTAACTGAAGAGTTCTCATGGGATCGGTGTGGGATGGCGCTCGGAGATTTTTCACAAATTATGCTATGGAACCCTCGTGTGGCGGTAAGGCTTGAACTTGCGAAATGGGAATCTGTCCCTAGATACACACATGGCTCATCTGCGCGTTGTGTGCCCCATGGAGATCTTTTTGTATTGGGGTCATAATGGCGAATCGAACGATCGTGCATGAAGTTATGACGATTTCGGCGCCTCCCGCGAGATGCGGACGGGTGGAGCGGCTCATATTTCAGGTATCCCATCTTACATTTTAGTCGATTGCCGAGTTCTTCATCAATGATAAAAGAAAATAAAATAAAGAAAGAAATAAAATGCGGCATCAATAGATGGTTCACGATGACTTCCGGAGGTCACCAATCATGATGCTCGCCCAAGCATGCTTAAGCGAAAAGTTCTAATGGGATGCGGTGTCTTTGCGGTCGCCGTAGATTTGCCCCAAATTGTGCTCATCTGGAACTCGTCCGTACTGCGGTAAGGCTTGATTAGCGAAATCGGAATCTGGGTCTCCCGGATCGCTACGGCTCATCATCGTTATTCACCCGCAGAGATCTTTCCGGATTGGGGTCATAATGGCAAATCGGACGATCGTGTGCAAAGTTATGGAGATTTCCGTGCGGTCTTCACACGAGACGCGCGGATCAATGTTAAATAAAGTAAAAATAAGAGGAAACAAAATGGGCGGCATCAACATATGGTTCAACATGATGAATTCCCAGGAGGTCACCCATCATAAATCTCGTCAGCAACGCGCGAAGACATCTCATGTGATGCTGCGGTTGCGATCACCGGAGATTTGTAGCAAATTGTACTCATGCAGAACTAGTCCGTCTTTGCGGTAAGGCTTGAAAAAACCGGAGATGGTCCCGATAGATCTGCGGCTCATCGCATCATCGCCCGCAGATCTTTCGGATTGGGTCATAATGGAGAATCGGATGCGAAGTTATAACCCATTTCCCTTGCGGCCTCCGCACACGAAGATAGCGTGCTCGGTCGCGTGAGCGGCTCATATTTTTTGATGCGAGGCATCCATCGATGATGTTTTGAGTTGATCGGAGCTTTCGGCATCAACGGTAAAATAAAATTAAAATAAAGGAAATAAAATGGGTGGCATCAACAAGTAGTTCAACATGGCCGACTAAGGTATCATATCTTGCTCTCACCCAAGCATGCTTAACTGAAGAGTTCTCATGTGATCTGGTGTGCTAGTGCGGTCGCGCCCGTTGGAGATTTGCCATAAATTGTGCTCATGTAGAACCCGTCCATACCACGACAAGGCTTCGAAATAGCCAAAATCGGAGATATGGGTCCCTCTAGATGCTCCTTTTGCACATCTGCGCACTGTGCGCCCCACGGAGATCTTTTCAGATTGGGGTTATAATGGCGAATCGGATGATCGTGGAAGTTATTGTGATTTCCTTGCGGCCTTCGCACGATAAGCATGGATCAGCCGCGTGGGCCCCACCTCTCATGTTTTTCAGTACGAGGCATCCCATCGATGACATTTTCAGAGTCGATTGCCGAGTTCTTTGGCATTAACAATAAAATAAAATAAAAATAAAAGGAAATAAAATGGGCTGCATCAACAGATGGTAAAACACGATGACTTCCTAGGAGGCCACCCATCATACTAGTGCTCTCGCCCAAGCACGCTTAACTGAAGAGTTCTCATGTGATCTGGTGTACTGGTGCGCCTGGAGATTTAACGCAAATTGTGCTCATGTGGAACCCGTTCATGCTGCGGTAAGGCTTTGAAATAGTCAAAATCGGAGATACGGGTCCCGCCAAATGTGCCTTAAACATATTTCGCGTCGTGCCCCCCACAGAGATCTTTCCGGATTGGGGTCATAATGGTGAATCGGACGATCGTGTGCTAAGATATGGCAATTTTCATGTGGCCTCCGCACGAGACTCGCAGATCAGCGTGGGCCCTACGGCTCATGTTTTTCAGTATGAGGCATGCCATCGATTACATTTTGGAGTTGATCTCCGAGTTCTGCAGCCTCAATGTTAAAATAAAATTAAAATCAAAGGAAATAAAATGGGAGGCATTAATTGATGGTTCAACACGACGACTACCCAAGAGGTGACCCCTCGTAGTACTACTCTTGCTCATGCATGCTTAACTGAATAGTTCTCATAGGATATGGTGTGTTGCTGCAGTCGCGCTTGCTGGAGATTTTCCATAAATGGTGCTCATGAGGAACCCGTTGAGCCATAGTAAGGCTTTAAATTAGCCGAAATCGGAGATACGGGTCTCGCCATATGTGCCTACGGCATGTCTACGCGTCGTGTGATCTTTCCAAATTGGGGTCATAATGGTGAATCAGATGATCGTGCAAAAGCTATGGCAATTTTTGTATAGCCTCCACACGAGATGCAGGATCAACGGCGTGGGCCCCAAGGCTCGTGTTTTTCAGTCAGAAGCATCCCATCGATGACATTTTCGGAGTCGATCTCCGAGTTCTGTGGCGTCAACGGTAAAATAAAATAAAAATAAATGGAAATAAAATGGGCGGCATCAACATATGGTTCAACACAAAGACTTCCAAGAGGTCACCCATCATTGTACTGCTCTCGCCCAAGAATGCTTAACTGAAGAGTTCTCATGGGATCTGGTGTGCTGGTGCGGTCGGGCCCGCTGGAGATTTGACACAAATTGTGCTCATGCGGAATGCGTCCACGGTAAGGCTTTGAACTAGTCAAAATCATAGATACGGGTCCCACTAGAAGCGCCTGCAGCACATCTGTGTGTCATGCGCCCCGCGGAGATCTTTCCGGATTGGGGTCATAATGGCGAATCGGACGATCGTGCCCGAAGTTATGGCAATTTCTGTACGGCCTCCACACAAGATGCGCAGATCAGCTGAGTGGGCCCCATGGCTCGTGTTTTTCAGTCCAAGGCATCCCATCAACAATATTTTCAGAGTCGATCGACGAGTTCTCTGGCATCAACGGTAAAATAAAATAAAAATAAAAGGAAATAAAATGGGCGGCATTAATAGTTTGTTCAACACGACGACTTCCCAAGAGGCCACCCATCATTGTACTGCTCTAGCCCATGCACGCTTAATTGAAGAGTTCTCATGGGATCTGGTGTACTGGTGCGGTCACACCCACTGGGGATTTGTCGCAAATTGAGCTCATCCGGAACCCATCCGTGCCGCGGCAAGGCATCGAAATAGCCGAAATCAGAGATACGGGTCTTGCCAGAAGCGCCTGTGAAACTCATCTGCACATAGTTCGCCCTACGAAGATCTTTCGGATTGGGTTCATAATGGAATCGGACATTCGTGCATGAAGTTATGGCAATTTTCGTGCGGCCTCGACACGAGATGTGCGGATCAGTCGAGTTGGCCCCACGACTCGTGTTTTTCAATTTGAGGTATCCCATCGATGACATTTTCAGAGTCGATTGCTGAGTTCTCCAATGTCAATGTTAAAATAAAATATAAATGAAAGGAAATATAATGTTTGGCATCAACAGATGATTCAATACGACGACTTCCCAAGAGGTCACCCATCATAGTACTGCTCTAGCCCAAACACACTTAATCGAAGAGTTCTCATAGGATCTGTCTTTGATGTCGCCTTCTAGAGATAAATTGTGCTCATCGCGAACAGGTCGATACGTGCATGATGGAGCTTATAACAAGCAGTCTTAGATGGGACTGCTAGGTCTCTGACGATACATGTAGCGTCGTGCTCCCCGCGGAGATCTTTTCGGGTTGAGGTCATAATGGCGAATCGGACGATCATACGCGAAGTAATGGCGAGCGGCCTCCACATGAGATGCGCGGATCAACCTTGTGGGCCACACGGCTCATGTTTTTCAGTCCGAGGAATCCCATTGATGATATTTTTGAAGTCGATCTTTGAGTTCTGCGGCGTCAACAGTAAAATAAAATAAAAATAAAAGGAAATAAAATGCACGGCATCAATAAATGATTCAACATGATGAATTCCCAAAGGTCACCCATCATAGTACTTCTCTCACCCAAGCATGATTAACTGAAGAGTTCTCATGGGATTTGGTGTACTGCTGAGGTCGCGTATGTTGGAGAATTTCCGCAAATTGAGCTCATGCAGAACTCGTCTGTGCCTCAGTAAGGCTTCGAACTAGCCGAAATCTGAGATACGGGACTCGTTAGATGAGCCTGCGGCTCATCTGCGTGTCGTGCGCCCCACAGAGATCTTTCCAGATTGGGGTCATAATGGCAAATTAGACGATTGTACATGAAGTTATGGCGATTACCGTTCAGCCTCCGCATGACATGTGCGGATCAGCCGAGTGGGCCCCACGGCTCATGTTTTTCAAGTCTGAGGCATCCCATCGACGACATTTTCAGAGTCGATCGCTGAGTTCTCCAGCATTAATGGTAAAATAAAATATAAAAAAGAAAATAAAATGGGCGGTAATAATATATCGTTCAACACGACGACTTCCTAAAAGGTCACCCATCATAGTACTGCTCTCGCTCATGCATGCTTAACTGAAGAGTTCTCATGGGATCTGGTGTGCTGCTGCGGTCACGCCCTCTGGAGATTTACCATGATAAGGCTTCGAACTAGCCAAAATCGGAGATACGGGTTCCACTAGATGCGCATATGGATCATCTGCGTCATGCGCCCCACAAAGAACTTTCCGGATTGGGGTCATAATGGCGAATCGGATGATCGTGCGCAAAGTTATGGTGAGCGGCCTCAACACGAGACACGCGGATCAGCCGCGTGGGCCACGGCTCGTGTTTTTAAGTCCGAGGCATCCCATCGATGACATTTTCGGAGTCGATCTCCGAGTTCTATGTCATCAACGATAAAATAAAATAAAAACAAACGAACATAAAATGCGTGACATCAACAGATGGTTCAACACAATGACTTCTATCGTGATCACCCATCATAGTACTGCTCTCGCCCAAGCATGATTAATTGAATAGTTCTCATGGGAACTGGTGTGCTGGTCCTGTCGTGCCTGTTGGAGATTTTCCTTAAATTGTGCTCATGCGGAACCCGTCCGTGCCACGGTAAGGCTTCAAACTACCCAAAATTGGAGATATGGGAACTACAGATGCGCCTGCGACTCATCTCCGTGTTGTGCGCCCTGCGTAGATCTTTCCAGATTGGGGTCATAATGGTGAATCGGACGATCGTGCGTGAAGTTATGGCAATTTTTGTGCGATTTTTGTACGAGACGAGCAGATCAGCCGAGTGGAACCCACGTCTCATCTTTTTTAGTCTGAGGCATCCGATTGATAAAGTTTTCATATTCGATTACCGAGTTCTCCGACGTCAACAGTAAAATAAAATAAAAATAAAAGGAAATAAAATGTGTGGCATCAATATATCATTGAACACGTCGACTTCCCAGGAGGTCACCCATCATAGTACTGCTCTCACCCAAGCATGCTTAACAGAAGTGTTCTCATGAGATCTGGTGTGTTGGTGCGGTCACGCCCGTAGAATATTTTCCAAATTGAGCTCATCTGGAACCCGTCCGTGCCACAGTAAGGCTTCGAAATAGCCAAAATTTGAGATACTGGTCCATCCAGATGCGCCTCCGGCATATCTGCATGTCATGCACCCTGTGGAGATCTTTCTAGATTGGGGTCATACTGGCGAATCGGACGATCATGCATGAAGTTATGGATATTTGCATGCGGCCTCCACACGAGATGCGCGGATCAGCCGAGTTGGTCCCACGGCTCATATTTTTTAGTCCGAGGCATCCTATTGATGACGTTTCGGAGTCGATCATCGAGTTCTCCAGCGTCAATGATAAAATAAAATGTCTGGCATCAATAGATGGTTCAACACGATGACTTCCTACGAGATTACCCATCAATGCTTTCTTGCGCAGCTTAACGGAAGAGTTCATGGGATCGGTGTCTTTGGTGTCGCAGGTTGGAGATTTTCCACAAATTGTGCTCATGTGGAACCCATCCATGTCGCGGTAAGGCTCCGAGACGCGCGGATCAGCGTCGGCCCCACAACTCATGTTTTTCAGTCCAAGGCATCCCATCGATGATATTTTTGGAGTTGATCATCGAGTATTGCGACGTCAACAGTAAAATAAAATAAAAATAAAAGGAAATAAAATGGGCGGCATCAACAGATAGTTCAACATGATGACTTCCAAGGAGGTCACCCTCATAGTGCTTCTTTCGCCCAAACAAGCTTAACTGAAGAGTTCTCATGGGATCTGGTGTGTTAGTGCGGTTGCCCTAGAATTTATTATGCTCATCCGGAACCCGTCGTGCGGTAAGGCTCGAACTAGCAAAATCGAGATACGGTCCGGTAGATGCTCTCGGCACATCTGCATCATGCAACCCGAAGATCTACGGATTGGGGTCATAATGGCAAATCGGGCGATGTGCGCAAAAGATATGGTGATTTACATTGCGGCCTTACGCGAGATCATGAGATGATGGCGCCCCATGGCTTGTGTTTCTCTATCTGAGGCATCTAATCGATGACATTTTCAAAGTTGATTGCCATGTTCTACGACGTGAATGGTAAAATAAAATAAAAATAAAAGGAAATAAAATGGCGAGCATCGAGATGGCGACGACTTCCAGGATGTCACCACCCATAGTACTACTCTTCGCTTAAGCAAAGAGAGTTCGTGGGATTTGGTGTCTTGAATGCATTGCGCTACCGGAGATTTTACATAGTTATGCTCATGCGGAACGTCCGTCTTTGCGGTAAGGCTTGAGTTAAGAAATTGGAGATATGGGACGTGTTAGATGCGTCTGTGGTTCATCTACGCGTCGTGTGCCCCGCAAAGATCTTTCTGGATTTGGGTCATAATGGCGAATCAGACGATCGGGCACAAAGTTATGGAGATTTCCGTGCAGCCTTCGAACTAGAATCTGGGATCATTCGGTGATTTGACTCGTGTTTCTCGTCAGAGAATCCAGATCGATGATATTTTTGGAGTCGATTGCCGAGTTCTCTAGCGTCAATGAGAAAATAAAATAAAATTAAAAGAAAATAAAATGGGTGGCATCAACAAATAGTTCAACACGACGACTTCCAAAGAGGTCACCCATCATAGTACTGTTCTTGTCCAAGCATGCTTAACTGAAGAGTTCTCATGTGATTTGGTGTGCTGGTACGGTTGCGCCAGCTGGAGATTTGTAGTAAATTGTGCTCATGTGGAACTTCGTCATTAGCCGGTAAGGCCTCAAAAAGCAGAAATGCGGTCCCTTGGATCGCTGCTCATCTGGCATCTTCATCGCCCAGTTCTTTCCGGATTGGGGTCATAATGGTGACTCGGATGATCTTGCACGAAGTTATGAGGATTTCCTTACGACTACCGCAAAGCCGCGGATCGGCAGCGTGAGCCCCATGGCTCGTGTTTTTGATCAAGGCATCCCGCCGATGGCGTTTTGAATGATCGTCGAGCTTTCTGGCATCAACAGTAAAATAATATTAAAAGAAAAGGATATAAAATGGGCGGAATCAACAGATAGTTCAAGAAGCGACTACCAGGAGGTCACCCATCATAGTACTGCTCTCGTCCAAGCACGCTTAACTGAAGAGTTCTCATGTGATGCATTGTCTTGATGCGTCCGTGGAGATTTGCGCCAAATTGTGCTCTTGGAACCCGTTTGTCTTGATAAGGCTTTGAAGTAGCCAATCAGATCTGAGTTCAGAGATCGCCTTTGGCACATTTGTGCATCGTGTGCCCCATGGAGATCTTTCTGGATTGGGGTCATAATGGTGAATAGCACGATCGTGCGTAAAGTTATTGTGATTTTCTTGCGGCCTCCATAGAACCGGATCAGCAGCCCATTTCGTGTTTTGATGCAGAGGCATCCCAAATGTTTTAGAGTCGATCGAGTTCTTTGGCATCAACAGTAAAATAAAAGGAAATAAAATGGGCTGCATCAACAGATGGTACAACACGAAAACTTCCTAGGAGGCCACCCATCATACAAGTGCTCTCGCCCAAGCACGCTTAACTGAGGAGTTCTCATGTGATCTGGTGTGCTAGTGTGGTCACGCCCACTGGAGATTTAATGCAAATTGTGCTCATGCGGAACCCGTTAATGTTGCGGTAAGGCTTCAAAATAGCCAAAATCGGAGATACGGGTCTCGCCAAATGCACCTTTGGTACATCTACGCATCGTGCCCCCCACGGAGATCTTTCCTGATTAGGGTCATAATGGCAAATCAGACGATCGTGTGCTAAGATATGACAATTTTTGTATGGCCTCCGCACGAGATGAGCGAATCAGCAGCGTCGACCCCACGGCTCATGTTTTTCAGTTCGAGGCATCCAATCAACGACATTTTTGGAGTTGATATCTGAGTTATGCAGTGTCAATATTAAAATAATAAAAAAATCAAATGAAATAAATTGGGCGGCATCAATAGATGGTTCAACACGATGACTTCCCAGGAGGTCACCCATCGTAGTACTGCTCTCGCCCATGCATGCTTAACTGAAGAGTTCTCATAGGATATGGTGTGTTGGTGCAGTCGCGCCAACTGGAGATTTGGCACAAATTGTGCTCATGAAGAACCCGTCTGTGCCGCGGTAAGGCTTCGAATTAGCCGAAATCGGAGAAACGGACCTCGCTAACACATCTGTACGTCGTGCGCCCCATAGAGATCTTTCTGGATTGTGGTCATAATGGCAAATCGGATGATCACACGTAAAGTTATGGTAATTTTCGTGCGGCCTCCACACGAGACGTGTGGATCAGCGGTGCAGGCCCCAAGGCTCGTGTTTTTCAGTCCGAGGCATCCCATCGATGACATTTTCAGAGTCGATCTTCGAGTTCTGTGGCGTCAACGATAAAATAATATAAAAATAAAAGGAAATAAAATAAATGGTTCAACACAAATACGAGGTCACCATCATCTGACTTCCTCATCTCTCTAAGCATGCTTAATAGAAGAGTTCTCATGGGATTTGGTGTGCTAGTGCGGTCGCTGCGGAGATTTGCAAATTGTGCTCATGCGGAACCCGTGCTGCCGCGTGCGAACCGGCCAAAATCGGAGATCAGGTTAGGCCAAATCGCTGCGGCATCGCGTCGTCATGTACCCCACGAAGATCTTTCTGGATTGCGGTCATAATGGCAAATCGGACGATCATGCATGAACTTATGACGATCTTCGTGCGGCCTCCGCACGAGGTGCGCGGATCATCCGAGTTGGCCCCATGGCTCATGTTTTTCAATCTGAGGCATCCCATCGTCAACGTTTTCAGAGTCGATCACCGAGTTCTCTGCATCAAAGGTAAAATAAAATAAAAATAAATAGAAATAAAATTGGCGGCATCAATAGTTCGTTCAACACGACGACTTCCTAGTAGGGCACCCATCATTGTACTACTCTAGCCCATGCATGCTTAATTGAAGAGTCGATCTCATGATTTTCAGTCCGAGGCATCCCTTCGACGACATTTTCAGAGTCGATCTCCGTGTTCTGTGACATCAAGAGTAAAATAAATTAAAAATAAAAGGAAATAAAATGTGTAGCATCAACAGATGGTTTACCACGATGACTTCCCAAGAGGTCACCCATCAAATGCTTGCTCTCGTGAAGCACATAGCGAAGAGTTCGATGGGATCTAGTGTCTTTGTATCGCATTGAGCTTTGTCACAAATTTTACTCATCGAACTGTCGGGTGCGTAAGGCGTATGAAATCAATCTGAATCTTAGATGCACTTACGGCACATCTGCGCATCGTGCGCCCTGCGGAGATCTTTCTAGATTGGGGTCATAATGGCGAATCATACGATCGTACGCGAAGTTATAACGATTTCCTTGCGGCCTCCGCACGACATGCGCGGATCAGCCGCGTGGGCCCCACGACTCGTGTTTTTCAGTCCGAGGCATCACATCGATGATATTTTTGGAGTCGATCTCCGAGTTTTGCGGCATCAACGGTAAAATAAAATAAAAATAAAATGAAATAAAATGGGCGGAATCAACAGATGGTTCAACACGACGACTTCCCAGGAGGTCACCCATCATAGTACTGCTCTTGCCCAAGCACGCTTAATTGAAGAGTTCTCATGGGATATGGAGTGCTGGTGCGGTCACGCCCGCTGGAGATTTGCTACAAATTGTGCTCATGCAGAACCCATCCGTGCCACGGTAAGGCTTCGAAATAGCTGAAATCGGAGATATGAGACCCATCGGTGCGCGCACGCTACATCGTGCACCCCACGATATCTTTTGATTGGGGTCATAATGGCGTGGGCGATCTGCGGTTATGGCAATTTCGTCGGCCTCCACGAGATGAGCGGTCGGCGTGGCCCCCACGATAGGTGTTTTTCAGTTCGAGGCATCATATCGACGACGTTTTTAAAGTCGATCTCTGAGTTCTACGGCATCAAAAGTAAAATAAAATAAAAATAAATAGAAATAATATGGGCGGCATCAACAGATGGTTCAACACGATGACTTCCCAGGAGGTCACCCATGATAGTACTGCTCTCGCCCAAGCATGCTTAATTGAAGAGTTCTCATGGGATCTGGTGTGCTGGTGCGGTCGCAGACTAGAGATTTGTGTAAATTGTGCTTACCCGGAACCCCTCCGGGCTGCGGTAAGGCTTCGAACCAGCCATAATCGGAGAAACGTTTCACCCTAGATGTGCCTGTGGCACATCTGCGCATCGTGCGCCCTACGGAGATCTTTCCGGTTTGGGGTCATAATGGCGAATCGGACGATCTTGCATAAAGTTAAGCCAATTTTTGTGTGGCCTCGGCATGAGATGCTGTGTGGGCCCCACGACTCATGTTTTTTTATTAATTATCTCGCCGATGACATTTTCAGTCGAGTTCTCGACGTCAACGATAAAATAAAATAAAAATAAAAGGAAATAAAATGGGCCGCATTATTAGATGATTCAACACGAAGACTTCCCAAGAGGTCATCCATCATAGTACTACTCTCACCCAAGCATGATTAACAGAAGAGTTCTCATAGGATCTGGTGTGCTGTGCGGTTGCGCCCGCTGGAGATTACCGCAATTTGTGCTCATGCGAAACCCATCCGTGCCGTGGTAAGGCATCGAACTAGCCGAAATCGGAGATACGGGTCCCTCCAGATGCACCTGCGACACATCTGCGCGTCGCGCTCCCCGCAGAGATCTTTATGGATTGAGGTCATAATGGCAAATCAGACAATCATGCATGAAGTTATGGTGACTTCTGTGCGGCCTCCACACGAGACGCACAGATCAGCCATGTGGGCCCCATGAATCATGTTTTTCAATCCAATGCATCTCATCGACGACATTTTCAGAGTCGATCGCCGAGTTCTCCAGTGTCAAATGTAAAATAAAATGGGCGGCATTAACAGATGGTTCAACATGATGACTTCCCAAGAGGTCACCCATCGTAGTACTGCTCTCACCCAAGCACGCTTAATTGAAGAGTTCACATAGGATGCGAGTCTTTGTGCGGTCCTTGGATTTGCAGTGCTCATGCGGAACCCTTCTATGCTGTGGTAAGGCTTCGAACTAGTCAAAATCGGAGATACAAAAATTGCCAAATGTACCTGTGGCTCATCTGTGCGTCATGCACCCCACGGAGATCTTTTCGGATTGAGGTCATAATGGCGAATCGGATGATCTTGTGTGAAGTTATGGTGATTTTCGTGCGGCCTGCGCACGAGAAGCGCGGATCTGCTGCGTGGGCCCCAAGACTCATGTTTTTTTTTGGTCAAGGCAACTCATCGACAATGTTTTCAGAGTCGATCTCTGAGTTCTCCGGCATCAACGGTAAAATAAAATAAAAATAAAAGGAAATAAAATGGGCGGCATCAATAGATGGTTCAACATGATGACTTCCCAAGAGGTCATTCATCATAGTACTACTCTCGCCCAAGCACGCTTAACTGAAGAGTTCTCATAGGTTCTGGTGTGCTGGTGCGGTCGCGCCCACTGGAGATTTCCCATAAGTTGTGCTCATGCGGAACCCGTCCGTGCCGCGGTAAGACTTCGAACTAGCCGAAATCAGAGATACGGGTCCCGCTAGATGCGCCCGCGACACATCTGCTTGTCGCGACCCCAAGGAGATCTTTTTTGGATTGAGGTCATAATGGCGAATCAGACGATCGTGCATGAAGTTATGGCGATTTCTGTGCGTCCTCCACACAAGACATGTAGATCAGCCGTGTGGGCCCCACGGGTCATGATTTTCAGTCCGAGGCAACCCATTGATGAAATTTCTGGAGTCGATCGTCGAGTTCTTCAGTGTCAACGGTAAAAGAAAATAAAAATAAAGAGAAATAAAATAAGCGGCATCAACATATGGTTCAACACGACGACTTCCCAAGAGGTCACCCATCATAGAGTACTCATGGGATCTGGTGTGCTGGTGCGGTCAGGCCCATTGGAAATTTGTCACAAATTGTGCTCATGCGGAACCCGTTTGTGTCACAGTGAGGCTTTGAAATAGCCAAAAGCGAAGAAACGGGTCTAAATGCGCGGGATATCTCTTGCCCTCGCGGAGATCTTTCCGGATTTGGGTCATAATGGCAAATCAGACGATCGTGGGCGATGTTATGGAGATTTTTGTGCAGCCTCCCCATGATACGTGCGGATCAGCCGCGTGGGCCCCACGACTCATGTTTTTCAATCTGAGGCATCATATCAACGATGTTTTCGGAGTCGATCTCTGAGTTCTCTAGCGTCAACGGTAAAATAAAATAAAAATAAAATGAAATAAAATGGGCGGCATCAACAAATGGTTCAACGATGACTTCCCAGGAGGTCATCCATCATAGTACCGCTCTCGCAAGCATGCTTAACTGAAGAGTTCTCAAGAGATCTAATGTGCTAGGGCGGTAGCATCCGCTGGAGATTTATCGTAAATTATGCTCATGCGGAACCCGTCGGTGCTGCGGTAAAGATTTGAACTAGCCAAAATCGGAGGTACGGATTCTGCCAGATGCACCTATGACACATCTGCGCATCGTGCGCCATGCGGAGATCTTTCCGGATTGGGGTCATAATGACAAATCGGACGATTGTGCGTGAAGTTATGGCGATTTCTGTGCGGCCTCCACATGAGACACGTAGATCAACCGAGTGGGCCCCATGGCTCATGTTTTTCAGTCCAAGGCATCCCATCGATGACATTTTCGGAGTGGATTGCCGAGTTCTCTGGCGTCATTGGTAAAATAAAATAAAAATTAAAGGAAATAAATTGTGCAGCATCAATGAAGGTTTCAACGATGACTTCCCGAGGTCACCCATCATAGTCGCTTTCGCCCAAGCACTTAGCGAAGTGTTCTCACGGGGAATTGTGCTTTGGCGCGTGCCGAGAATTTGTCACAAATTATGCTCATGCGGAACCGGTCCGTGCCACGGTAAGGCTTCAAAATAACCGAAATCCGAGATACGAGTCCTACTAGATGCGCTTGTGACACATCTACGCATCGTGCTCCCCGCAGAGATCTTTTCGGATTGGGGTCATAATGGCGAATTGGACGATCATGCGTGAAGTTATGTCAATCTCCGTGCGGCCTCCTAACGCGATCCGCGGATCAGCCGCGTGGGCCCCACGGCTCGTGTTTTTTAGTCCGAGGCATCCCATCGACGAAAATTTTGGAGTTGATCTCTGAGTTCTACGGCATCAATGGTAAAATAAAAAGGAAATAAAAGGAAATAAAATGGATGGCATCAACAGATGGTTCAACACGACGACTTCCCATGATAATCTTGCTCTCAAGCACTTAAGCGAAGAGTTCTCATGGGATCTAGTGTCTTTGGTGCGTCAGGTGAATTTATTTCATTGTACTTATGGATCCGTCAGGTTCGTGATAAGGCTTAGAAATAGAAATCGAATGTCCAGATGCCGTGACTCATCACGCGTCGTCGCGCCCTGAGATCGTTCAATTTGGGTCATAGTGGATCGGACGATGTAATGCGTGATGGCGATTTCGTGAGCCTCATGAGACTTCAGCCTTAGCCCCACGACTGTATTTTTTTATGAGGCATCCCATGATGACGTTTTTGAAGTCGATCTCTAAGTTCTCTCGCATCAATGGTAAAATAAAATAAAAAGAAATAAAATGGGTGGCATCAGCAGATGGTTCAACACATGACTTCCCAGAGGTCATCCATCATGTCTTGCTCTTGCAAACGCTTAGCGAGAGTTCTCATGGGATCGTGTTCTTATGCGATCGCGAAGATTTCGTAAGTTGTGCTCATGCAAAACCCGTCCATGCCACGGTAAGGCTTCGAAATAGCAAAAATTGGAGATATGTGTCACGCGCTTCGCACTTACCGTGCCCTTCATGGGATATCTTTGGGACTAGGGTCATAATGGCATCGGACGATCATGCGGGAAGTTATGGCGGTATGCTCCACCGATGTGGATCAACTTCACGACTCTTATTTTTCAGTCCGAGGCATCCCATCGATGATGTTTTTGAAGTCGATCTCCATGTTCTTCGATGTCAACGGTAAAATAAAATAAAAATAAAATGAAATAAAATTGGCGGCATCAACAGATGGTTTCGATGACTTCCAGGATGTCACCCATCATAGTATCTCGAAGCAGCTTAAGCGAAGATTTCTCATAATATCTGGTGTGATGGTGCGATCGCATCCCCTTGAGCTTTGTCGCAAATTATGCTCATGTGGAAACCGTCCGTGCTACAGTAATGCTTCGAAATAGCTGAAATCAGAGATATGATACTCGCAAGATGAGCCTGTGGCTCATTTTCACATTGTGCGCCCCACGGAGATCTTTACGGATTGGGCTCATAATGGTAGATCGGATGATTATGCGCGAAGTTATGGCGATTTCCATGTGGCCTCCGCACGAGACGGATCAACCATGTGGGCTCCATGACTAGTGTTTTTCAGTCCGAAGCATCCCATCGAAGACATTTTTGAAGTCGATCTCCGAGTTCTGCGGCATCAACGGTAAAATAAAATAAAAATAAAAAGAAATAAAATAGGCAGCATCAACAGATGGTTCAACACGTCGACTTCCCAAGAGTTTACCCATCATATCTTGCTCTCGCCACTCTTAACTAAAGAGTTTTTCATGAGATCTTGTGCGTGTGGTGCCCATTTGGAGATTTATCAAAATTATGCTCATGTAGAACCCGTCGTGCCGTTAAGGCTTGAACTAGCCTAATCGAATGTGTCCCATCGATCTGCGGCATCGTCGTATGCCCTCAGATCTTTCCGGATTGGGGTCATAATGGCGAATCGGATCATCGTGTGTGAAGTTATGGAAATTTTCGTGTGGCCTCCACACGAGTCGTGCGGATCAGCTGTGTGGAACCCACAGCTCATGTATTTATGTTCGAGGCATCCCATCGATGATATTTTTGGAGTCAATCACCGAGTTCTGCGGCGTCAATGATAAAATAAAATAAAAATAAAAGAAAATAAAATAGGAAGCATCAACAGATAGTTTAACGGCGACTTCCGAGGTCACCTATCATAGTCTTTGCTCTCGCAAACTTAAGCGAGAGTTCTCATGGGATATGATGTCTTTGGTGTGCGTCGCGCCTGGAGCTTCGTAAATTATGCTCATCGAGAACGTACCCGCGGTTAGGCTTGAACTAGCGAAATCGAAGATCGTGTCTCGTCAATCGCTTTCGGCATCGTGCATCATGCGCCCATGTAGATCTTTCTGGATTGAGGTCATTATGGCGAATCGGATGATCGTGCATGAAGGTATGGCGATTTTTGTGCGGCCTCCGCACGAGATGTGCGGATCAGCCGAGTGGGCTCCACGGCTCATGTTTTTCAGTCTGAAGCATCCCATGAAATTTTGAGTCGATGAGTTCTCGGCGTCAAGCGATAAAATAAAATAAAAATAAAGAAATAAAATAGGCGGCATCAGCAGATGGTTCAACACGATGACTTCCGGAGGTCACCCATCAATGCTCTCACCAAGCACGCTTAAGCGAAGCTCTCGGGATGCGGTGTCTTTGGCGGTGCGGTTCGCCCGGATTTGCTTCAAATTATGTTTATGCGGAACCCGTCTGTGCCATGGTAAGGCTTCAAACTAGTATCGAGATATGGACGCCTTATGGCACATTTACGCATCGTCGCCATGAGATCTTTTGGATTAGGGTCATAAGGTGAATCGGATGATGCGCGAAGTTATGACAATTTCGTCGGCTCGCGAGATCTGGATCAGACGTGGGCATCACGGCTTGTGTTTTTCAGTCCGAGGCATCCCATCGACAACATTTTGAAGTCGATCTTCGAGTTCTGCGACGTCAACGAAAAAAAAATTAAAGGAAATAAGCGGCGACATCAGCGGTCGTTCAACGACTTCAGGAGGTCACCCATCGTAGTAGTGCTCGCCCAAGCACATGGCGAAGAGTTCTCATGATATGGTGTCTTTGTGCGGTGCGCCCGTTGTTTTGCTCATGAGCTCGTCAGGTACCGCGATAAGCCTTGAACTAGCGAATTGGAGATCGTTTCCGGTAAGATCGCTCCGATCGCATCGTCGCGCCCAGAGATTTTTGATTGGGGTCATAATGGCATCGGATCTTGCGTGAAGTTATGGTGATTTCGTGGCCTCCATACGAGATGCCGTCGGTGGGTAAGGCTCATGTTTTGATCAGGCATCTCGCCGTTCGTTTGAGTCGATCTCTGAGTTCTCCAGCGTTAACGGTAAAATAAAATAAAAAAGGAAATAAAATGGGCGGCATTAACAGATGGTTCAACACGACGACTTTCCAAGAGGTCATCCATCATAGTACTACTCTCGCCCAAGCATGCTTAACTGAATAGTTCTCATAGGATATGTGTGCGTGCGGTTGCTTTAGATGCGCGGTGCTAATGTGAAACCCATGCGCGGTAAGCATCGAACGAACGGAGTCAGTCCAAATTCTCTGCGACACATCTGCACCTCGTGTGCCCTGCAGAGATCTTTTTAGATTGAGGTCATAATGGCAAATCAGACGATCGTGCAAAGTTAGGGTGATTTCTGTGCGGCCTCCACATGAGACACGCAGATCAAGTCATGTGGGCCCCACGGGTCATGTTTTTCAGTCTAAGGAATCTCATCGATGACATTTTCGGAGTCAATCGCCAAGTTTTTCGGCGTCAACATATGGTTCAACACGATGACTTCCCAAGAGGTCACCCATCATAGTACTGCTCTCACCCAAGCATGCTTAACTGTAGAGTTCTCATGAGATCTGATGTGCTGGTGTGGTCGCGCCCATAGGAGATTTGTCACAAATTATGCTCATGCAAAACCGTTCGTGCCACAGTAAAGCTTCAAAATAGCCAAAATCGGACAAACGGGTCCTGCCAGATGCGCTTACGGCACATCTGCGCGTCGTGCGCCCTGTGGAGATCTTTCCGGATTGGGGTTATAATGGCAAATCGGATGATCGTGGGCGATGTTATGGCAATTTTTGTGCGGCCTCTGCACGATACGTGCGGATCAACTGCGTGGGCCCCATGACTCGTATTTTTCTGTCCAAGGCATCATATCGAAGATGTTTTTAGAGTCGATCTCTGAGTTCTCTAGCGTCAATGGTAAAATAAAATGGGTGGCATCAATAATTGGTTCAACACGGTGACTTCCCAAGATGTCATCCATCATAGTCTTTCTCGCCAAACATGCTTAGCGAAGAGTTCTCAAGATGCGGATCTTTGGGGCGTTTCGCTGGAGATTTACCGTAAATTGTGCTCATGCGGAACCCGTGCCTTGTAAGGCTTTAGCAAAAAATGAATCGGGTCTCGCCATATCGCATCACATCTGCACGTCTTGCGCGGAGATCATTCCAAATTGGGGTCATAATGGTGAATCGGATGATCGTGCATGAAGTTATGGCGATTTCCATGCGACCTCCACATGAGATGCGCAGATCAACCGAGTGGGCCCCACGCCTATGTTTTTTAGTCCAAGGCATCCCATCGAATACATTTTTGGATTCGATCGATAAGTTCTCTGGCGTCATTAGTAAAATAAAATAAAAATAAAGGGAAATAAAATGGGTGGCATCAACAGATGGTTCAACACGACGACTTCCCACGAGTTCACCCATCAAATCGCTCTCAAGCACGCTTAGAAGAGTTCTTATAGGATCGGTGTGTGCGGTGCTGGAGATTTTTTTGCAAATTTCATGTGAACCCGTTAGTGCGCGGTAAGGCTTGAACTAGCCAAAATAGAATCAGGACCCCAGATGCGTATGGCATCTCGCCGTCGTCGCCGTGGAGATCTTTCCAGATTGGGGTCATAATGGCAAATCGAATGATCTTGTGCAAAGTATGGCAATTTTCGTGCGGCCTCCACAGATGCATGGATCGCCTATAGCCCTGACTCGTGTTTTTTCAGAGCATCCCATCGATGACATTTTCGGAGTTGATCTCCGAGTTCTACGGCGTCAATGGTAAAATGAAATAAAAATAAAAAGAAATAAAATGGGCCCCGTCAACAGATGGATCAACACGACGATTTCCCAAGAGGTCACCCATCTAATGCTTCTCACGCTTAGCGAAGAGTTCTCATGATCTTGTGTCTTTGATGCGATCATCTCTGGAGATTTATCATAAATTGTGTTAATCGAACCGTCCATGCGTAAGGCAGAAATTAGGTAAAGCGGGAATCAGTCCCAGTCTCGATCGACACATCGCGCTCGTGTGCCCCGCAGAGATCTTTCCGGATTGGGGTCATAATGGCGAATCGGATGATCGTGCACGAAGATATAGCAATTTCTGTGCGGCCTCCAACGAGATGCTCAGATCAACCGAGTGGGCCCCATGGCTTATGTATTGCAGTCCCAGGCATCCCATCGACGACATTTTCAGAGTCAATCATCGAGTTCTCCGACATCATTGGTAAAATAAAATAAAAATAAAAGGAAATAAAATGGGCGACATGTAGATGGTTCAACGATGACTTCCCAGGTCACCCATCATAGTCTCTCCAAGCATAAGCGAAGAGTTCTCATGGGATCTGGTGTGCTGGTGCGGTCGCACCCATTGAAATTTTTTTGCAAATTGCTCTCTGAACCGTCGGCGTAAAAGGCTTGACCAGCAAATTTGGAGATACGGGACCCGTTAGATGCGCTTGTGGTACATTTGCTCATCGTGCGCCCCGAGGAGATCTTTCCGGATTGAGGTTATAATGGCTCAAGCGATCGATCTTGCAGTTATGGAAATTTTGTGCCTCGATGCCGGATCGGTATATTGGGCCTCCGGCTGTTTTTTCGGTCAAGGCATCCCCGATGTCATTTTTTGAGTCGATCTCGAGTTCTGTGGCGTAAAATGAAATAAAAATAAAATAAAATAAAATGGGTGACATCAGGTTGGATCAACACGGCGACTTTCCGAGGTCACCCATCATGTAAATGCTCTCAAACTTCAGAGTTCTCATGACATCTTTGTGTCTTTGTGCGGTCTCGCTTGGAGATTTATAGTAATGCTCATGCGACGTCGTTGTGTAAGGCTTGAATTAGCCAAAATCAAAGATCGGCTAGATGTGCTTGTGACACATCTCTTGCATCTTCGCCCGAGATCTTTCGGTTGTGGCCATAATAAGCGATCCGGATGATACGTCGAGTTATGGTGATTTTCGTGCGGCGTCCACATGAGACCTGCCGATCAACTAAGTGTGCCCCACGGCTTGTGTTTTGCAGTCTCAGGCATCCCATCAATGACATTTTTGGAGTCAATCGTCGAGTTCTCCGGTGTCATTTGTAAAATAAAATAAAAATAAAAGGAAATAAAATGGGCGGTATCAACAGATGGTTCAACACAATGACTTCCCACGAGGTCACCCATCATAGTACTGCTCTCGCCCAAGCATGCTTAACTAAAGAGTTCTCATGGGATCTGGTGTGCTGGTGCGGTTGCTCTCGCTGGAGATTTGCCGCAAATTGTGCTAATGCGGAACTCGTCCGTGCTAGTGTAAAGCTTCGAAATAACTAAAATCAGAGATAGGAATCCTGCCATATGCACTTGCAACACATCTGCACATCGTGCGCCTCACGGAGATCTTTCCGGAATGGGATCATAATGGTGAATCGGGCGATCGTGCATGAAGTTATGGTGATTTACGTGCGGCCTCGCACCGCAGATCGGCTTGGGCCCCATGGCTCATGTTTTTGATCGAGGCATCCCATCATAGCGTTTTCATAGTCGATCTCACGAGTTCTCGGCGGTAAAATAAAAAAAAAAATAAAGAAAATAAAATGGGCGACATCAACAGATGGTTCAACATGACGACTTTCGAAGAGGTCATCTATCATAGTACTGCTCTCTCCGAAGCACGCTTAACTAAAGAGTTCTCATAAAATCTAGTGTGCTGGTGCGATCACGCCCGCTGGAGCTTTACCGTAAATTGTGCTCATCCAGAACCCGTCCGTGCCATGGTAAGTCTTCCAACTAGCCAAAATTGAAGATACGTGTCCCGCCAGATGCGCCTGCGGCACATCTACGCGTCGTGCGCCCCACAGAGATCTTTCCTGATTGAGATCATAATGGCGAATCAGACGATCATGGGTGAAGTTATGGTGATTTCAGGGCAGAATCTGCACGAGATGCGCAGATCAACCGAGTGGGCCCCACGACTCATGTTTTTCAGTCCGAAGCATCCCATCGATGATGTTTTCGGAGTCGATCTCGAGTTATCTGGCATCAACGGTAAAATAAAAAAAATAAGGAAATAAAATGGGTGGCATCATCAGATGGTTCAACACGATGACTTTCCAGGAAGTCACCCATCATAGTACTGATCTCGCTCAAGCTCGCTTAATTGAAGAGTTCTCATGGGTTTTGGTGTGCTGTTGCGGTTACCACCACTGGAGATTTGCCGTAAATTATGCTCATGCGGAACCCATCTGTAAGGCTTGAACTAGCGAAATCGGAATCTGGTCCCGGACACACTGCACATCTGGTATGCCCGACGGAGATCTTTTCAAATTGGAAGTTATTGCGGCGGTGTAATAGAATCGATGATGCGTCGTGAAGTTATTGCGGCGGCCTCCCACGAGGCGTGTGGGCCTCCGACTCATGTTTTCGGTTAGGTCACATAAATCTCTCAATCATGCTTAACTGAAGAGTTCCCATGGGATCCGGTGTGTTGGTGCGGTCGCGCCCGCGGGACATTTGTCGCAAATTGTGCTCATCCGGAACTCGCCCGTACCGCAGTAAGGCTTCAAAATAGCCGAAATAGGAGATATGGGTCCCACAAGATGCACCTTCGGCTCTTCTGCGCATCGTGCTCCCCGCAGAGATCTTTCTGAATTGGGGTCATAATGGCAAATCGGATGATCGTGCGCAAAGTTATGATGATTTTTGTGCGGCCTCCACAAGAGACGCATGGATCAACTAAGTGGGCCCCATGGCTCGTGTTTTTTAGTTCGAGGCATCCCATTCAAGACATTTTTGGAGTCGATCGGTGAGTTCTCCGATGTCAATGGTAAAATAAAATAAAAATAAAAGGAAATAAAATGGGCGGCATCAATAGATGGTTTAACACGATGACTTCCGAAGAGGTAACCCATCATAGTACTGCTCTCGCCCAAGCATGCTTAATTGAAGAGTTCTCATGTGATCTGCTGTGCTGGTGTGGTCGCATATGCTAGAGATTTTCCGTAAGTTGTGCTCTTATGCGAACCCTTACGTCTTTAAGGCTTGATAGCCAAAATCGAGATATGAACCCGGTACACGAAGCACATCATCGTCGTGCTCGTGGAGATCTTTTGGAATGGGGTCATAATGTCGGCGATCCGCGGCGATGTTATGGTGATTTTCGTGCGGCCTCCATACGATACGTGCAGATCAGCCGCGTGGGCCTCACTACTCTTGTTTTTCAGTCTGATGCATCATATCGATGACGTTCTCGGAGTCAATCTCTGAGTTCTGTGGAGTCAACGGTAAAATAAAATAAAAATAAAAATAAATAAAATGGGCGGCATCAACAGATGGTTTAACACGATGACCTCCCAGGAGTTCACCCATCATAGTACTGCTCTCGCCCAAGCACGCTTAAATGAAGAGTTTTCATGGGATCTTGTGTCTTTGATACGGTCATGCCCGGCGATTTGCCCAAATTGTGGATATCTTTGAACCCGTCGCGCGGTAAGGCTTTCATAGCTAAAATCGAGATACGGACCTCCTGCGTACATCACCCGTCATCGCCCTCAGATCTTTTCGGATTAGGGTCTTAAGGGAGAATCGGACGATCATGAGCAAAGTTATGGTTATTTTTGTGCGGCCTCCACACGAGACACGCGGATCAGCTGCGTGGGTCCCACGGCTTAATTTTTTCAGTCGACGTATCTCATCGATGACATTTTCGGAGTCGATCATCGAGTTCTTCGACGTCAACGGTAAAATAAAATAACAATAAAAGGAAATAAAATGGGCGGCATCATCAGGTGGTTCAACACGACGACTTCCCAAGAGGTCACCCATCATATCTGCTCTGCCCGCTTAAGCGAAGAGTTCTCATGAGATCTGGTGTGCTGGTGCGATCGCCCCCGCTAGAGATTTTTCACAAATTGTGCTCATGTGAAACCCGTTCGTGCTGCGATAAGGCTTCGAACTAGCCGAAATCGGAGATACGGGACTAGCTAGATGCGCCTGCGGCACATTTGCACGTCGTGCACCCTGTGGAGAACTTTCGGATTGGGGTCATAATAGAAAATCGGACGATCATGCATGAAGTTATGGCGACTTCCGTGCGGCCTCCACACGAGATGCGCAGATCAACCGCGTGGGCCCCACGGCTTGTGTTTTTCAGTCCGAGGCATCCCATCGATGACATTTTCGGAGTCAATCTCCGAGTTCTCGATGACAACGGAAAAATAAAATAAAAATAAATAGAAATAAAATGGGTGGCATCAACAGATGGTTTAACATGACAACTTCCCAGGAGGTCACCCATCATAGTATTGCTCTCGCCCAAGCACTCTTATTTGAAGATTTCTCATAGGATCTAGTGTACTGGTGCTCGCGCCCGCTTGAGATTTGCCGTGCTCATCCTCTGGCACGTCTTTGCGGTAATGCGAACTAGCCAAATCGGAGATCTGAGTCGCCGATACACACTGGCTCATGAGTCGTCGCCTGAGATCTTTTCGGTTTGGGGTCATAATGGCCGTCGGGTGATCGTCGCGGTTTTGTGCGGCTTCCGCATGAAGTCGATCAACGCTGGGCCCACGGCTTCTATTTTTTTGTCGAGGCATCCCGCCGATGGCGTTTTTACGGTCGCGAGTTCTCCGGTGTCAATGATAAAATAAAATAAAAATAAAATGAAATAAAATGGGTGGCATCAACAGATGGTTTAACGATAACTTCCCAAGTCACCCATCATGATCGCTCCCACCCAAGCAGCTTAGCGAAAAGTTATTATAGGATGGTGTCTTTCTATGGTCGCCCGCGGAGATTTGTCACTGCGTGCTCATGAACCCGTACGTGTCACGATAAGGCTTCTAAATAGCCGAAATCAAAGATATGGATCCTACCAAATGCACTTGCGGGTCGGGCTCCCCGCGGAGATCTTTCAGGATTGGGGTCATAATAGCGAATTGGACGATCATGCACGAAGTTATGGCGATCTCCATGCGGCCTTCTAACGAGACATGCGGATCAGCCGCGTGGGCCCCACGGCTCGTGTCAGTTCGAGGCATCCCATCGATGACATTTTTGGAGTCGATCTTCGTGTTCTGCGGCGTCAACGGTAAAATAAAATAAAAATAAAAGGAAATAAAATGTGCGGCATTAACAAATGGTTCAACATGACGACTTTCCAAGAGGTCACCAATCATAGTACTCCTCTCACCGAAGCATGCTTAACTGAAAAGTTCTCATGTGATCTGGTGTGCTGGTGCGGTCGCGCCTGCTGGAGTTTTGTCACAAATTTTACTCATCCGAAACTTGCGTGCGCACTAAGGCTTGAGTAGCAAAATCGAGAATCGGATCTGCGGATCGCTGCGGTGCATCTGCACGCGTCATGCCACGGAGATCTTTCCGGATTGACGTCATAATGGAGAATCGGACGATCATTCGTGAAGTTATAGCGATTTCCTTGCGGCCTCCACACGAGACGTGCGGATTAGCCGCATGGGCCCCACGACTCATGTTTTTCAGTCCGAGGCATCACATCGACGATGATTTTGGAGTCGATCTCCGAGTTCTGCGGCGTCAACGGTAAAATAAAAAAAAGGAAATAAAATTAGCGGCATCAACAGATGATTCAACACGATGACTTCCCTGGAGGTCACCCATCATTATACTGCTCTCGCCCAAGCACGCTTAACTGAAGAGTTCTCATGCGATCTGGTGTGATGGTGTAATCGCGCAAGTTGGAGATTTGCTGCAAATTGTGCTCATGCAGAACCCATCCAAGCTACGGTAAGGCTTCAAACTAGCAGAAATTGGAGATACGGGTCTCGCTAGATGCGCCTTTGGCACATCTGCGCATCGTGTTCCCCACGGAGATCTTTTCGGATTGGGGTCATAATGGCGGGCTCGTGCGCGAAGCTATTGCAATTTTCGTGCGGCCTCCGCTCTAAATGCGCGGACCAGCAGTGTGGGCCCCACGGCTCATGTTTCTCAGTTTGGTATCCCATTGATGACATTTTTGGAGTGGATCTCTGAGTTCGGTGGCATCAACGATAAAATAAAATAAAAATAAAAGGAAATAAAATGGGTGGCATCAATAGAGGGTTCAACACGACAACTTCCCAGGAGGTCACCCATCATAGTACTGCTCTCTCCCAAGCACGCTTAATTGAAGAGTTCTAATAGGATATGGTGTGCTGGTGCAGTCGCGTCTGGTGGAGCTTTGCCATAAATTATGCTCATCCGGAACCCATCCGTGCCACGGTAAGGCTTCAAACTAGCCAAAATTGGAGATACGTGTCTCGTCAAATGCACTGCAGCACATCTGCGCATCATGCGCCCCACGAAGATCTTTTCAGATTGAGGTCATAATGCCAAATCGGACGATCGTGCACGAAGGTATGGCGATTTTTGTGTGGCCTCGGCACGAGATGAGCGGATCAGCCGAGTGGGCTCCACGGCTCGTGTTTTTTAGTCTGAAGCATCCCATTGATGACGTCTTCGGAGTCGATCATCGAGTTCTCCGGCATCAACGATAAAACAAAATAAAAATAAGAGGAAATAAAGTAGGCGGCATCAACATATGGTTAAACAAGATGACTTCCTAAGAGGTCACCCATCATAGTACAACTCTCGCCCAAGCATGCTTAACTGAAGAGTTCTCATGGGATTTGGTGTGCTGGTGCGGTCACGCTTGCTAGTGATTTGCCCCAAATTGTGCTCATGCGAAACCCGTCTGTGCCGTGGTAAGGCTTCGAACTAGCTGAAATCGGAGATATGGGATCGCCGATGTTTCCGGCACATCTACACCGTCGCCCGTGGATATTTTTCGGATTGGGGTCATATAAAATGATCGGGCGATAGTGCTGAAGTGGCAATTTTTTATGCGGCCTCCACGAGACTTGTGGATCGCCCATTGGGCCCCCATCGTGTTTTTTCTCAGGCATTCCATCGACGACATTTTAGAAGTCGATCTCTGAGTTCTGCGGTGTCAATGGTAAAATAAAATAAAAATAAAATGAAATAAAATGAGCAGCATCAACATATCGTTCAACACTATGGCTTCTTAGGAGGTCACCATTATAGTACTGCTCTCGCCCAAGCACGCTTAACTGAAGAGTTCTCATGGGATCTGGTGTGTTGGTGCGGTCGTGCCCGTTGGAGATTTTTTGTAAATTATGCTCATGCGGAACCCGTCCGTAATGCGATAAGGCTTCGAACTAGCCGAAATCGGAGATACATTTCCCGGAAGATACGCCTCCGATGTATCTACGTGTCATGAGCCCCATGAAGATCTTTTCGGATTGGAGTCATAATGGCGAATAGGACGATCTTGAGCAATGTTATGGTGATTTTTGTGCAGCCTCTGCACGAGATGCGCAGATCAGCCGCGTGTGCCCCATGGCTCATGTTTTTCAATCCAAGGCATCTCATCGACAAAGTTTACGGAGTCGATCTTCGAGTTCTCTGGCATCAATGGTAAAATAAAATAAATATAAAAGGAAATAAAATGGGCTGCATTAATAGATGGTTCAACACAATGACTTCCCAAGAAGTCATCCATCATAGTACTACTCTCACCCAAGCACACTTAACTGAAGAGTTCTCATAAGATCTGGTGTGCTGGTGCGGTTGCACCTGTTGTAGATTTACCATAAATTGTGCTCATGTGAAATCCGTCCGTGCCACGGTATGGTTTCGAACTAGCTAAAATCGGAGATACGGGTCCCTCCAGATGCGCTTGCGGCACATCTGCACATTGTGCGCCCCGCAGAGATCTTTTCAGATTGAGGTCATAATGGTGAATCGAACGATCATGCGTGAAGTTATGGTGATTTCCATGCGGCCTCCACACGAGATGCGCAGATCAGCCGAGTGGGCCTAACGAGTCATGTTTTTCAGTTCAAGGCATCTCATCGATGACATTTTCGGAGTCGATCATCCAGTTCTCCAGCATCAAAGGTAAAATAAAATAAAAATAAAAGGAAATAAGATGGGAGGCATCAACAGATGGTTCAACACGACTACTTCCCAAGAGGTCACCCATCATAGCACTGCTCTCACCCAAGCACGCTTAACTGAAGAGTTCTCATGGGATCTGGTGTGCTGGTGTGGTCACGCCCATTGGAGATTTGCCATAAATTGTGCTCATGCGGAACCCTTCTGTGCCGCGGTAAGGCTTGGAATTAGCCAAAATTGGAGATACGGAATCGTCCAAATGCACCTGCGGCTCGTCTGTTCGTCGTGCGGCCTACGAAGATCTTTCTGGATTGGGGTCATAATGGCAAATTAGATGATCTGGCTCAAAGTTATGGCGATTTCTGTTCAGCCTCCACGTGAGATACGCGGATCAGCCTCGTGGGCTCCACAACTCATGTTTTTCAATCCGAGGCATCTCATCGACGATATTTTTATAGTCGATCACTGAGTTCTTCGGCATCAATGATAAAATAAAATAAAAATAAAGTAAATAAAATGGGTGGCATCAACAGATGGTTCAACACGATGACTTTCTAGGAGGTCACCCATCATATTCGTGCTTTCGCCCGCAGCTTAGCGAAGAGTTCACATGGGATCTGTGTTGTGCGGTGCTTAGAATTTCGACAAATTGTGCTTATCCTAAACACGTCCGTGCCACGATAAGACTTCAAAATAGACAAAATCGGATACGGGTCCCATTAAATGTACTGCAAGACATCTGCCCGCTGTACGCCCGGCGGAGATCTTTCCGGATTGGGGTCATGATGGTGAATCTGACGATCATGTGCGAAGTTATGGAGATTTCCATGTGGCCTCCACATGAGATGCGCGGATCAGCCTATTGGGCCCCACGACTCGTGTTTTTCAGTTCGAGGCATCCCATGATTTTGAATTCGATCGAGTTCTCGGCGTCGTTAAAATAAAATACAAATAAAAGGAAATAAAATGGGCGACATCAACAGATGGTTTCAACACAACGACTTCAGGAGGTCACCCATCATAGTACTGCTCTCGCTCAAGCACGTTTAACTGAAGAGTTTTAATGGGATATGGTGTGCTGGTGCGGTTGCACTCGTTGGAGATTTTTCACAAATTATGCTCATGCGGAACCCGTGTCAGCGGTAAGGCCAATTAGTTGAAATGAGAACACGGACCCGCCACGGTGGCTCATCTTCGTCATCTGAGATCTTTCTGGATTGGGGTCATAATGGCGAATCGAACGATCTTGCACGAAGTTATGACAATTTTCGTGCGGCCTCCGCACAAGATGTGTGGATAAGTTGCGTGGGCCCCACTTATTTTTTTGATCGAGGCATCCCATCGGTTTTTGAATTGATCTCGTTCTGGTGTCGTGGTAAAATGAAATAAAAATAAAAGAAATAAAATGGGCGCATCAGATGGATTAACACGATGACTTCCGAGGTCACCCATCATAATCTTGCTCTCTCAAACTTAGCGAAGAGTTCTCATGGAATCGGTTTCTTTGGTGCGGTGCCCCTAGATTTGTGCAAATTATGCTCATTGAACCGTCCGTGTGCGGTAAATTGAAATAGTCGAAATCGGAGATACAGGTCCCGCCATATGCGTCTGCGGCTCATCTGCACATTGTGCGCCTTGCGGAGATCTTTCCGATTTGAGGTCATAATGACAAATCGGACGATCATGCGCGAAGTTATGGAGATTTTTAGTGCGGCTCATGAACAGATGGCCGCGTGGGCCCCATCTCATGTTTTTTTTGTCAGAGAATCCCATCGCGATGTTTTTTAATTCGATCGTTGAGTTCGGGCGTCGATAAAATAAAATAAAAATAAAAGAAAATAAAATGGGCGGCATCAATAGATGTTTCAACACGATGACTTGCTAGGACGTCACCCATCATAGTATTGCTCTCGCCCAAGCAAGCTTAACTGAAGAGTTCTAATGGGATCTGGTGTGCTGGTGCGGTCACCCCCGCTAAAGATTTGCCGCAAATTGTGCTCATGCGGAACCCGTCAGTGCCTCGGTAAGACTTCAAAATTGCCAAAATCAGAGATACGGGTCCAGCCAGATGTGCCTTTGGCCATCTGCGCATCGTGCGCCCCGCGGAGATCATTTTGGCTTGTGGTCATAATGACGAATCGGATGATCGTGCGAAGTTATGACAATTTCTGTGCGGCCTCCACACGAGATGCGCAAATCAATCGTGTGAGCCCAACGGCTCACATTTTTCAGTCCGACGCATCCCATCTACGACATTTTCAGAGTCGATCACCGAGTTCTCTAGCGTCAATAATAAAATAAAATAAAAATAAAAGGAAATAAAATGGGTGGCATCAACAGATGGTTCAACACGACGACTTCCCAGGAGGTCACCCATCATAGTACTACTCTTACCCAAGCACGCTTGACTGAAGAGTTCTCAAATGATTGGGGGTTGGTGCGGTCGCGCCCACTAGAGATTTATCATAAATTGTGCTTATGCGGAACCCGTCTGTGTCGTGGTAAAGCTTTGAACTAGCCGAAATCGGAGATATGGGTCTCTCCAGATGAGCCTGTGACACATATGTGCATCGTGCGCCCCGTGGAGATCTTTCCGGATTGGCATCATACTGGCAAATTGGAGGATTGTGCGTGAAGTTATGGTGATTTCCATGCGGCCTCCGCACGAGACGCAGGTAAGCCGCATGGGCCCGACGGCTCATGTTTTTCAATCCGAGTTGATCTTCGAGTTCTGCAGCGTCAACGGTAAAATAAAATAAAAATTAAATGAATTAAATAGGAGGCATCAATAGATGGTTCAACATGATGACTTCCTAGGAAATCACCCATCATAATACTGCTCTCGCTGAAGCATGCTTAACTGAAGAGTTCTCATAGGATCTAGTGTGTTGGGGTGGTCCCGCCCACTAGAGATTTGCGGCAAATTGTGCTCATGAGGAACCCGTCCAAGCTGCGGTAAGGCTTCGAACTAGTAGAAATTGGAATCTCTGGGTCTAGATGCTGGTAGATCTGCATTAGATGCGCCCGGAGTCTTTCGGATTGGGGTCATAATGGCGAATCGGACGATCGTGCGTAAAGTTATGGCAATTTCCAGGTGGCCTCCGCTCTAAATGGGCGAACTGGTGGCGTGGGCCCCATGGCTCATGTTTTTCAGTCCGAGGCATCCCATTGATGACATTTTCGGAGTTGATCTCTGAGTTCTGCGGCGTCAACGATAAAATAAAATAAAAATAATAAAAAATAAAATGGGTGGCATCAATAGATGGTTCAACAAGACGACTTCCTAGGAGGTCACCCATCATAATACTGCTCTCGCCAAAGCACACTTTATTGAAGAGTTCTCAGGATCTAGTGTGTTGTGCGTCCCTGAGATTTGCAAAATTGTGCTCATCGGAACCCCCATGCGCGGTAGGCTTGAAATAGCCAAATCGGACGTCATTATCGAGGTGGCAATTTTCATCGCGACCTTATGAGATGAGTAGATCAACCACATGGGCCCCACTGCTCATGTTTTTCAATCCGTGGCATCCCATCAATGACGTTTTGAGTCGATCACCGAGTTCTCCGTCGTCAACAAAAAAATAAAATAAAAATAGAAGGAAATAAAATGGGCGGCATCAACCAATGGTTCAACACGACGGCTTTCCACGAGATCACCCATCATAGTATTGCTCTCGCCTAAGCATGCTTTGAAGAGTTCTCATGTGATCTGGTGTGCTGGTGCGGTTGCGCCCGTTAGAGATTTGCGGCAAATTGAGCTCTACGAAACCCGTCAGTGCCGCCATAAGGATCCAAAATAGCCAAAATTGGAGATGCCGGTCCCGCCAGATGGGCTTTCGGCTCATCTATGCCGTGCAACCCGTGAAGATCTTTTCGGATTGGGCTCATAATAGCGAATCATACGATCATGCGTGAAGTTATGGTGATTTTCATGCAGCCTCCGCACATGATACGCGAATCAACCGTGTGGGCCCCATGACTCGTGTTTTTCAGTCTGAGGCATCCCATCGATGACGTTTTCGGAGTCGATCGTCGAGTTCTCGGCATCAACGTTAAAATAAAATACAAATAAAAGGACAAAAATGTGAGCCATCAAAAGATGGTTCAACAAGATGACTTCCGAGGAGGTTGTTCATCATAGTATTGCTCTCGCCCAAGCATGCTTAATTGAAGAGTTCTCATGTGAACTGGTGTGCTAGTGTGGTTGCGCTAGGTGAAAATTTTCCACAAATTGTGCTCATCTTCATTCGCGTCTTGGGAACACTTAAATAGCATGGAGATGAGGTAATCTAGATGCAGGCTCATCTACGCGTCTTCTGCCGAAGATCTTTTACGGATTGGGGTCATCGGTAAACACGATCGTGCGTGAAGTTATGGCAATTTGTGAGGCTCCAAAGCGGAACAGATCAATAGCATGCACGGCTCATGTTTTTTCTGGCATCCGATGACAGAGTCATCGAGATATCGGTTGGGGTCATGGCATGGATGATGCGTGCACTAAGTTAGCGTTTTTTGGCCTCTCGAAGAGCGGATCAAGCTGGGCACGACTCATGTTTTTCAGTTCGAGGCATCCCATCGATGACTTTTTGGAGTCGATCGCTAAGTTCTCCGGCGTCAATGGAAAAATTAAATAAAAATAAAAATAAATAAAATTGGCGGCATCAACAGATGGTTCAACGATGACTTCAGAGGTCACCCATCATAGTCTTTTTCGCCCAACGCTTAAGCGAAGAGTTCTCTTGTGATTTGGTGTCTTTGGTTCGCTTCGTTGGAGATTTGCTACAAATTTTGCTCATGTGAAACCCGTCATCATGCGATAAGGCTTGAACTATAGAAATTGGAGAGAAAAGGGTCCTAGATGCACATCTCGTGCCATCTGCGTTATGCATAGATCTTTCCGGATTGGGGTCATAATGGAAAATCGGATAATCGTGCGTGAAATTAAGGCTATTTTCGTGCGGCCTCCGCACGAGATGCACGGATCAGCCGCATGGGCCCCACAACTCTTGTTTTTCAATTTGAGGCATCTCAATGATGATGTTTTTGAAGTTGATCTTCAAGTTATGCGGCGTGAACGGTAAAATAAAATAAAAGTAAAATGAAATAAATGGGCGGCATCAGCAGATGGTTCATCACGGCGACTTCCGAGGTCACCCATCATAGTCTACTGCTCTCAGGCAAGCACGCTTAACTAAAGAGTTCTCATAGGATCTGGTGTCTTTGGTGTGTCGCCGCCCGGAGATTTCGCAAATTGTGTGCTCATGGAACCGCGTCGCGTTAAAACTTCAAACTAGTGAAATCGGAGATCGGTCCCTTCGCTTTTGGTTCATCGCGTCATGCAACTGGAGAGAACGGGGGTCAAAATGGAGAATCGGATGATGATGCGCGCAGTTATGGCGATTTCCGTGGCCACGGCGCGAACGGTGCGTGCCCCACGGCTCATGTTTTTTGTTCGAGGCATCTCATCGATGACGTTTTCGGAGTTGAACTCTGAGTTCTGTGGCGCAATGATAAAATAAAGTAAAAATGAAATAAAATAAAATGGGAGGCATCAACAGATGGTTCAACACGACGACTTCCTAAGAGGTCACCCATCATCATGCTACTCTCACCCAAGCATGCTTAACTGAAGAGTTCTCTTGGGATCTGGTGTGTTGGTGCGGTTAGGCCCGCTAGAGATTTGCCCAAATTATTCTCATGTGGAACCCGTCCGTGCCGCGGCAAGGCTTAGAAATAGCCAAAATTGGAGATACAAGTCACGCCAGATGCGCTTGCGACACATCTGCTCGTCATGTGCCCCGCGTAGATCTTTTCGAATTGGGGTCAAAATGGCTCGGAGATCGTGCTGAAGAGCGTTTCATGTGGCCTCTGCGAGCAGCGCGGAGGCGACCATGGCCTCGGCTCATATTTTTTTTTAGTCACGAGGCATCCCATTGTGATATTTTAGAGTTGATCGCTGAGTTCTCCGACGTCAATGGTAAAATAAAATAAAAATAAAAAGAAATAAAGTAGGCGGCATCAATAGATGGTTCAATACGACGACTCCCAAGAGGTTACCCTTCATAGTACAACTCTCGCCCAAGCACGCTTTATTGAAGAGTTCTCATGTAATCTAGTGTGCTAGTGCGGTCGTACCTGCTGGAGACTTGCAGAAAATTGTTCTCATGCGGAACCCATCTGTGTAGCGGTAAGGCTTCGAAATAGTCAAAATCGGAGATACATCCCTTGATGCCTTTGGCTCATATCGCATCGTCTCGTGGAGATCTTTTGGTTGGCTCATAATAATAAGATGATCGTGCGAAGTTATGGTGATTTCCATCCTCCAAAGAAGCGTGAATCGGTGATAGCTCATGTTTTTCAGTCTGAGGCATTCCATCAACGACATTTTCGGAGTTGATCGTAGAGTTCTCCGGTGTGAATGATAAAATAAAAAAAATAAAATGAAATATAATGAGCGGCATCAACAGATGGTTCAACACGACGACTTCCTTAGAGGTCACCCATCATATCTTTCTCTAAGCACGCTTAGCGAAGAGTTCTCATGTGATGCGGTGTCTTTGGTGCGGTCAAGCGATTTGCGCAATTGTGCTCATCGAACCATTCGCGGTAAGGCTTTGATATAGCCGAAATCGAAGATACGGGTTCCGTCAGATGTGCCTTTGGCTCATCCGCGTGTCGTACGCCTCGTGAAGATCTTTTCAGATTGGGCTCATAATGGTGAATTGGACGATCGTGCGTGAAGTTATCATGATTTTCGTGCAGCCTCCGCACAAGATGCGAGGACCATCGCGTGGTCCCAAGGCTCATGTTTTTCTGTCCGAGGCATCCAATCGATGATGTTTTCGGAGTCGATCTCCGAGTTCTGCGGTGATAGTAGTTAAATAAAATAAAATAAAATAAAATAAATGGAATCAATAGATGGTTCAACGACTTCTCGAGGTCACCCATCATATCTTGCTCTTGCTCAAGCTGCGCTTAGCGAAGAGTTCTCATGGGATTTGGTGTCTTTGTGCGGTCGCGCGGAGATTTGCCAAAATTGTGCTCATGTGGAACCATCGTGTGCTTCAAAACTTCAAATAGGAGAATCGGGTCATATGTGACTGCGACATTTTGCGTCGTCCACCCCTCGGAGATCTTTTCGGATTAGGGTCATAATGACGAATCGGATGATCGTGCGCAAAGTTTTTGCGATTTTCGTGCAGCCTTGATACGAGATGTGCGGATAAGCAGTGGGCACGACTCTATTTTTTTAGTCGAGACATCCCACCGATATTTGAGTCGATCGTCGAGTTCTCCAAGCCGATAAAATAAAATAAAAATAAAATGCGGCATCAGCAGATGGTTCAATACGACTTCTAGGAGGTCACCCATCATATCGCTCTCATTTAAGCAGCAAAAGAGTTCTCATGGGATGCGGTGTCTTTGCGATTACCTGAGATTTACCATGTGCTCGGAACCCGTCGTGCGCGTAAGGAATAGCAAATCAGAAATGGGTCCCCGGATGAGCTTGCGGCTCATCTGCTCATCTGCCCCACAAAGATCTTTCCATATTTTCATAATGGCGAGCATGATTATGTGCGAAGTTATGCGATTTTTGGTCTCCGCGTGATCCGCATCGGCCCCCATGGCTCATGTTTTTCAGTCCGAGGCATCCCATCGATGACATTTTCAGAGTTGATCACCGAGTTCTCCATCGTCAACGATAAAATAAAATAAAACTAAGAGGAAATAAAATGGGCGGCATCAACAGATGGTTCAACATGACGACTTCCCAGGAGATCACCGATCATTCGCACTTTCGCCCAAACGCTAAGCGAAGATTTATCATGGGATGCGGTGTCTTTGTGCGGTCGCCCTAGAATTTCGGTAAATTGTGCTCATGCGGAACCCGTCCGTGCCTCGATAAGGCTTCGAAATAGCCGAACTCAGAGATATGGGTCCATCCAGATGCGTATGTGGCTCATCTCCTCATCGTGTGCTTTGCGGAGATTTTTTCGGATTTGGGTCATAATGGCGAATCGGATGATCGTGCATGAAGTTATGGAGATTTCCATTCGGCGTCCGCACGAGATGCGCAGATAAGTCGCGTGGCCCCATGGCTCGTGTTTTTTAGTCCGAGGCATCCCATCAATTACATTTTTAAAGTCGATCGCCGAGTTCTCCGGCATCAATGGTAAAATAAAATAAAAATACTAGGAAATAAACTGGGCGGCATCAACAGATTGTTCAACACGACGACTTCCCAGGAGGTCACCAATCGTAGTACTGCTCTCGCCCAAGCACGCTTAATCGAAGAGGTCTCATGTGATCTGGTGTGTTGGTGGTCGCCCGTGGAGATTTACAACAAATTGTGCTTATGCGAAACTCGTCCGTGCTGCGGTATGGCTTCGAAATAGCCAAAATTGGAGATATGGGTCCCGCAAATGCGCCTTTGGCACATCTGCGTGTCGTGCGCCACGCGGAGATCTTTTCAGATTGGGGTCATAATGGCGAATTAAACAATCGTGCATGAAGTTATGGCGATTTTCGTGCGGCCTCCACACGAGATGCACAGATCAGCCGCGTGTGCCTCACAGCTCATGTTTTTCTGTCCAAGGCATCCCATTGATGATGTTTTCTGAGTCGATCACCAAGTTCTTTGGTGTCAACGATAAAATAAAATAAAAATAAAGGAAAAAATGGGTAGCATCAACAGATGGTTCAACACGATGACTTCCCAAGAGGTCACCCATCATGGTACTGCTCTCGCCCAAGCACGCTTAACTGAAGAGTTCTCATGGGATTTGGTGTACTGGTGCGGTCGCCCTCGGTGGAGATTTGTCGTAAATTATGCTCATGTGAAATCCGTCTGTGCCGCGGTAAGGCTTCGAAATAGCCGAAATTGGAGATAAGGGTGCCGCTAGATGCGCCTGCAGCTCATCTGTGCATCATGCGTCCCGCGAAGAACTTTTCGCATTGGGGTAATAATGGCGAATCAGACCATTGTGCATGAAGTTATCTTGATTTCCATGCGGCCTCTGCACGAGACACGGACCAGCTGGGTGGGCCCCACGGCTCATGTTTTTCAGTCCGAGGCATCCTATCGACGATATTTTTGGAGTCGATCGCCGAGTTCTCCGGCATCAACTGTAAAATAAAATAAAAATAAAAATAAAAAATGGGCGGCATCAATAGATCGTTCAACACGACGACTTCCCAAGTGGTCATCCATCATAGTAGTGCTCTCGCCCAAGCATGCTTAACTGAAGAGTTCTCATAGGATCTTGTGTGCTTGTGCGGTTGCGCTTCTTTGGAGATTTGCCATAAATTGTGCTCATGCGGAACGTCCATCTCACGGTAAGGCTTCGAACTAGATGAAATCGGAGATATGGGTCCCTCAGATGTGCCTTTGGCTTATCTGCGCGTCGTGGGCCCCGCGGAGATCTTTTTGAATTGGGGTCATAATGGCGAATCGGACGATCGTGCATGAAGTTATGATGATTTTCGTGCGGCCTCTACACGAGATGCGCGGATATGTCACATGGGCCCCACGGCTCGTGTTTTTCAGTCCGAGGCATCCCATCGATGATGTTTTCGGAGTCGATCGCCGAGTTCACCAGCGTCATCATTAAAATAAAATAAAAATTAAAGAAAATAAAATGGGCAGCATCAACAGATGATTCAACACGATGACTTCCCAAGAGGTCACCCATCATAGTACTGGTCTTGCCCAAGGAAGCTTAACTAAAGAGTTATCATAGGATGGAGTCTTTGGTGGGATCATTTGGAGATTTGCAAATTATGCTCATGCGGAACTGTCTTGCGGTAAGGCTTGAAATAGCCATCGAGATACGGGTCTGGATGCATTTTGACATCTACGCGTCATGCGCTCCACAGAGATCTTTCTGGATTGGGGTCATAATGGCGAATCGGATGATCGTGCATAAAGTTATGACGATTTCTGTGCGGCGTCCACATGAGCAGTGCGGATCAACCACGTGGGCCCCACTACTTTTTTTTCATACTGACGCATCCCATCTACGACATTTTCGGAGTCGATCGTCAAGGTCTCCGGGGCCAATGAAAAAATATATTAAAAATAAAAGGAAATAAAATGGGCGGCATCAGATGGTTTCTACGACTTCCAGAGGTCACCCATCATAATCTTGCTCCCGCACACTTAACTAAGGAGTTCTTATGTGATCTGGTGTGCTAGTGGGGTCGCACCCACTGGAGATTTATCATAAATTATGCTAATGTGGAACCCGTCTGTACCACGGTAAGGCTTCGAAATACCCAAAATCGGAGATACGGGTCCGTCAGATGCGTCTGTTGCTCATCTGTGCATTATGCGCCCCGCGGAGATCTTTCCGGATTGGGGTCATAATGGCGAATCGAATGATCTGTGCACTAAGTTAGGTGATTTTCATGTGGCCTCCGCACAAGACGAGCGGACCAACCGCGTGGGCCCCAAGACTCATGTTTTTCAGTCTAAGGCATCCCATCGACGACTTTTTGGAGTCGATCGCTGAGTTCTCTAGTGTCAATGGAAAAATTAAATAAAAATAAAAATAAATAAAATTGGCGGCATCAACAGATGGTTCAACACGACAACTTTCTAAGAGGTCGCCTATCATAGTACTGCTCTCTCCCAAGCACGCTTAAGCGAGTTCTCACGTGATCGGTGTCGGTGAGCCATTTGATTCTGCAAATTGTGCTCATGTGAAACCCATCCGTACCGCGGTAAGGCTTTGAACTAGCTGAAATCGGAGAAAAGGGTCCCGCTAGATGCGCATGTGGCACATCTACGCATTGTGCGCCCCACAGAGATCTTTTGGATTAGGGTCATAATGGTGAATCGGACAATCGTGCGTTAAGTTATGGCTATTTTCGTGCGGCCTCCGCACGAGATGCACGGATCAGCCGCGTGGGCCCCACAACTCGTGTTTTTCAATTTGAGGCATCTCAACGATGACGTTTTCGAAGTCGATCTTCAAGTTATGTGGCGTCAATGGTAAAATAAAATAAAAGTAAAATGAAATAAATGGGCGGCATCAACAGATGGTTCATCACGACGACTTCCCAGGAGGTCACCCATCATATTACTGCTCTCGCCCAAGCACGCTTAACTAAAGAGTTCTCATAAGATCTAGTGTGCTGGTGCGGTCGCGCTGGAGATTTGCTGCAAATTGTGCTCATGCGGAACACGTACGTGCCGTGTTAAAGCTTCGAACTAGTCGAAATCGGAGATACGGGTCCAGCCTGATGGGCCTTTGACTCAATGATAAAATGGGCGGCGCCAAAATCATGATAAAATAAAATAAAAATAAAATAAGATAAAATGGGCATCAGATGGTTCAACACGATGACTTCCGGGAGGTCACCCATCATAATCTTTGCTCTCGCTGCGCTTAAGCGAAGAGTTCTCATGGGATCTGGTGTGCTAGTGCGGTCGCTAGAGATTTGCCACAAATTATTCTCATGTGGAACCCATCCGTGCCGCGACAAGGCTTCGAAATAGCCAAAATTGGAGATATAAGTCCCCAGATGCGCTTGCGGCACATCTGCTCGTCATGCGCCCCGCGTAGATCTTTCCGGATTGGGGTCAAAATGGCGAATCGGACGATCGTGCTCGAAGTTAGGGTGATTTTCATGTGGCCTCTGTACGAGATGCGGAGCAGCCGCGTGGGCCTCACGGCTCATGTTTTTCAATCGAGGCATCCCATTGACGATATTTTTGGAGTCGATCGCCGAGTTCTCCGGCGTCAATGGTAAAATAAAATAAAAATAAAAAGAAATAAAGTAGGCGGCATCAACAGATGGTTCAACACGACTCCCAAGAGGTTACCCATCATAGTACAGCTTTCGCCCAAGCACGCTTTACTGAAGAGTTCTCATGTGATCTGGTGTGCTGGTGCGGTCGTACCCACTGGAGACTTGCGGCAAATTGTGCTCATGCGGAACCCGTCGTGTGGCGGTAAGGCTTCAAAATGAAATCGAATCTGGATCCCGGATGCGCTTTGGCTCATATCGCATCGTGCACCAGATCAGATTGGTTCAACCACGGCGACTTCGAGGTCACCCATATCTGCTCTTGCACCCGCTTAAATGAAGAGTTCTCATGGGATCTAGTGTGCTGTTGCGGTCGTGCCCGCTGGAAATTGTGCTCATGTGGAACCCATCTTTGTCGCAGTTAGGCTTCAAAATAGTCGAATCGGAGATACGGGTCCCGGTAGATATGCCTGCGACACATTTGCACATCGTACGCCCCTCGGAGATCTTTTCGGATTGGGGTCATAATGACGAATCGGATGATCATGCGCAAAGTTTTTGCAATTTTTCCGACGAGCGAGATTGCGGATAGGCACGTACGACTCCTAGTCAGAGACATCCCGACCTCTTTTGAGTCGATCGTCGGGTTCTCCGGTGCCAACGGTAAAGTAAAATAAAAATAAAATGGGCGGCATCAACAGATGGTTCACGATGACTTGGAGGTCGCATCATAATCTTGCTCGAAGCAGCTTAAGCGATGAGTTCTCATGGGATCCGGGTGTCTTTGGTCCGGTCGTTGGAGATTTGCCGCAAATTGTGCTCATCGAAAACCCGTTCGTGCCACGGTAAGGCTTCGAAATAGCCGAAATCGGAAATACGGGTCCTGCCAGATGCGCTTGCAGCTCATCTACGCATCGTGCGCCCCACGAAGATCTTTCCTGATTGGGGTCATAATGGCGAACCGGACAATTGTGCGCGAAGTTATGGCGATTTTCATGCGGCCTCTGCACGTGACGCACGGATCAGCTACGTGGGCCCCACGGCTCATTTTTTTTCTGTCCGAGGCATCCCATCGATGACATTTTCAGAGTCGATCGAGTTCTTCGTCGTCAATGATAAAATAAAATAAAACTAAAAGGAAATAAAGTGGGCGGCATCAACAGATGGTTCAACATGATGACTTCCCAAGAGGTCACCCATCATAATACTGCTCTCGCCCAAGCACGCTAAACTGAAGATTTCTCATGGGATTTGGTGTGCTGGTGTGTCGCCCTCTAGAGATTTGTGGTAAATTGTGCTCATGCGAAACCCGTCCGTGCCTCGATAAGGCTTTGAAATAGCCGAACTCAGAGATATGGGTCCATCCAGATGCGTATGTGGCTCATCTCCTCGTCGTGTGATTTGCGGAGATTTTTCCATATTTGGGTCATAATGGCAAATCGGACGATCGTGCGAATGGCGATTTGCGGCATCATACGAGATCACGTAGATAAGTCGTGTGGCCCCATGGCTCATATTTTTTAGTCCGAGGCATCCCATCAATTACATTTTTAAAGTCGATCACCGAGTTCTCCAGCATCAATGGTAAAATAAAATAAAAATACTAGGAAATAAAGGCGGCATCAACAGATTGTTCAACACGACCACTTCCCAGGAGGTCACTAATCGTAGTGCTGCTCGCACGCTTAACCGAAGAGGTCTCATGTGATCTGGTGTGTTGGTGTGGTCACGCCCGCTGGAGATTTACAACAAATTGTGCTTATGCGAAACTCGTTTGTGCTGCAGTATGGCTTCGAAATAGCCAAAATCGGAGATACGGGTCCCGGTAGATGCGCCTTTGGCACATTTGCGTGTCGTGCGCCCCGCAGAGATCTTTTCGGATTGGGGTCATAATGGCAAATTGAAAAATCGTGTGTGAAGTTATGGAGATTTTCATGTGGCCTCCACACGAGATGCACGGATCAACCACGTGGGCCCCTCGACTCATGTTTTTTACGTTGGTATCCCATCTGGCATTTTGAGTCGATCCGAGTTCTCGTGTCATGGTAAAATAAAATAAAAATAAAAGGAAATAAAATAGGCGGCATCAACAGATGGTTCAACACGATGACTTCCCAAGAGGTCTCCCATTATAGTACTACTCTCGCCCAAGCACACTTAACTGAAGATTTCTCATGAGATCTAGTGTGTGTTGGCCCCGCTAAAGATTTGCCGCAAATTGAGCTAATGCGGAACATGTTTGTCATGGTTAGGCTTTGTGATAACCGAAATTGAAGATATGGGTCCTGCCAGATGCGCCTGTGGTTCATCTGCGGTCGTGCTCCCTGTGGAGATCTTTTCGAATTGGGGTCATAATGGAGAATCTGACGATCGTGCGCGAAATTATGGTGATTTCCCTGCAACCTCCACACGAGACACGCAGATCAGCCGCGTGTGCCTCACAGCTCATGTTTTTCTGTCCAAGGCATCCCATTGATGATGTTTTCTGAGTCGATCACCAAGTTCTTTGGTGTCAACGATAAAATAAAATGGGTAGCATCAATAGAACACGATGACTTCCCAAGAGGTCACCCATCAATGCTTGCTCTGCAAACGCTTAGCGAAGAGTTCTCATGGATTTGGTGTCCTGGTACGGTCACCCTCGGTGGAGATTTGTCGTAAATTATGCTCATGTGAAATCCGTGCTTGCGGTAAGGCTTCAAATAGAATCGGATACGGAGCTAGATGTGCCTGCGGCTCATCTGCGCATCATGAGCCCTGTGAAGATCTTTTGCATTGGAGTAATAATGGCGAATCAGATGATTGTGCACGAAGTTATCTTGATTTCCATGCGGCCTCCACACGAAGCGGATCAGCCTAATGGGCCCCACGACTCGTGTTTTTCAGTCCGAGGCTTCCCATCGATGATGTTTTCGAAGTCGATCGCCGAGTTCTCTGGCGTCAACATTGAAATAAAATGCGTGGCTTCAACAGATGGTTCAACACGATGACTTTCCATGTGGTCACCCATCATAATACTACTCTCGCCGAAGCATGCTTAATTGAAGAGTTCTAATGGGATCTACTGTGCTGGTGTGGTTGCGCTCGTTGGAGATTTTTCGTAAATTCTGCTCATGCGGAACCCATCCGTGCCACTGTAAGGCTTCGAACTAGCTGAAATCAGAGATACGTGTCCCGCCAGATGCGCCTATGGCTCATCTACGCGTCGTGCACCTCGGAGATCTTTCCAAATTGGGGTCATAATGGCGAATCGGACGATCGTGCGTGAAGTTATGGCGATTTTGTGTGGCCTCCACATGAGCGGATCAGTCAAGTGGGCCCCACGACTCATGTTTTTCAGTCTGAGGCATCCCATCGATGACATTTTCGGAGTCAATCTTTAAGTTCTCCTGCGTCAATGAAAAAATAAAATAAAAATAAAAAGAAATAAAATTTGCATCATCAACAGATGGTTCAACACGACGACTTCCTAGGAGGTCACCCATCATAGTATTACTCTCTCCCAAACACACTTAACTAAGGAGTTCTCATGGTATCTGGTGCGTTGGTGCGGTCGTGTCCGCTAGAGATTTTTTCAAATTGTGCTCATCTACAACTCGTTTGTGCTGTGATAAGGCTTCGAAATAGCCGAAATCGGATATCTGAGTTCCATTGATCGCTGCCCATCTACGATCGTCGCGGCGAGATCTTTATTGGGGTCATAATGGCAAATCAGATGATCGTATGTGAAGTTATGGCAATTTTCATGCGGCCTCCGTATGAGACACGCGGACAACCAGCGTGGGCGCACAACTCATGTTTTTCAGTCCAAAACATCCCATCGATGACATTTTCAGAGAAGATCTCCGAGTTTTGAGGCATCAACGGTAAAATAAAATAAAACTAAAAGAATATAAATTGGGCATCAACAGATGGTTCAACACGATGACTTCCCAGGAGGTCACCCATCATAGTAGTGCTCTTTCCCAAGCACGCTTAACTGAAAAGTTCTCATGGTATCTGGTGTGCTGGTGCAGTCGCACCCGCTGGAGATTTGCCGAAAATTATGCTCATGCGGAACCCGTCCGTGCCACGGTAAGGCTTCAAAATAGCCAAAATTGGAGATATGGGTCCCACCATATGCGCCTGCGGCACATCTAAGCGTCGTGCGCCCCGCGGAGATCTTTCCGGATTGGGGTCATAATGGTGAATCAGAAGATCGTGCGTGAAGTTATGGCGATTTCGTCGTCCTCGCCGCGAGGCAGCGCGGCGGTAGCCCAACGGCTCGTGTTTTTTGTTAGAATTTCATCAACAACATTTTGAGTAGATCGAGTTCTCCGTCCGGTAAAATAAAATAAAAATAAAAGGAAATAAAATGGGCGACATCAGCAGATGGTTCAACGACGACTTCCCAAGGTTATCCATCATAATCTTGCTCGCCCAAGCACGCTAGCGAGGAGTTCTCATGTAATGTGGTGTCTTTGGTGTGGTTACCAATGGGATTTGCAAATTGTGCTCTTGTGGAACCCGTCCGTTCCACGGTAAGGCTTAAATAGCAAAGTGGAGATCACTCTGAGATGCCGCAGCCATCTACGCATTGCGTCCGCGGAGATCTTTTCGGATTGGAGTGATAATGGCGAAGCAGACGATCATGTGCAAAGTTATGGCGATTTCAGTGCGCCCTCCGCACGAGACGGGCGGACCAGTTGCGTGGGCCCCACAGCTCGTGTTTTTTAGTCTCAGGCATCCTATCTACAACATTTTCGGAGTCGATCAGTTCTCTGGCGTCAATAATGAAATAAAATAAAAATAAAAGGAAAAAAATGGGCAGCATAAACAGATGGTTCAACACGATGACTTCCCAGGAGGTCACCCATCAGTCTTGCTCGCCCATGTTAAACCGAAGAGTTCTCATGGGATGCGATGTCGATGTGGTCGCTAGAGATTTGTCGCAAATTGTGCTCATGCAGAGCCCGTATGTGCCGCGTTAAAGCTTCGAAATAGCTAAAATTGGAGATACAAGTCCCACTAGATGCGCCTATGGCTCATCTGCTCGTCGTGCGCCCCGCAGAGATCTTTCCGGATTAGGGTTATAATGCGAATCAGACGATCGTGCGTGAAGTTATGGAGATTTTCGTGCGGCCTTCGCACGAGACGCGCGGATCAGCAGCATGGGCCCCACAACTCATGTTTTTCAGTCCGAGGCATCCTATCGATGATGTTTTCAGAGTCGATCGCCGAGTTCTCCGACGTCAATAGAAAAATAAAATAAAAATAAAAGAAAATAAAATGGGTGACATCAACTAATGGTTCAACACGATGACTTCCCTGGAGGTCACCCATTATAGTACTACTCTAGCCCAAGCACGCTTAACTGAAGAGTTCTCATTGGATCTGGTGTGCTAGTGCAGTCGCGCCCGCTAGAGATTTGCCACAAATTGTGCTCATCTGGAACCCATCCGTGTTGCAGTAAGGCCTCGAAATAGTAAAATTAGAATCGGGTTCCGGATGCATGGCTCATTTTTGCGTCATCGCACAAGGATCTTTCTGGATTGGGGTCATATTGGCGAATTGGACAATCGTGCATGAAGTTATGGCGATTTCCATGCAGCCTTCACACGTCATGCGCAGATCAGCCGCATGGTCCCTACGGCTCATGTTTTTTAGTCCAAAGCATCCCATCGATGACGTTTTGGGAGTCGATCGTCGAGTTCTCCGACGTCAATGGTAAAACAAAAGGAAATAAAATGGGCGACATCACCAGATGGTTCAACACGATGACTTCCCAGGAGGTCGCCCATCATAGTACTGCTCTCGCTCAAGCACGCTTAACTGATGAGTTCTCATGGGATCTGGTGTGCTGGTGCGGTCGCCCGTTGGTGATTTTCCATAAATTGTGCTCATGCGGAACACGTCCGTGCCGTGGTAAGGCTTCGAACTAACCGAAATCGGTGATATATGTCCCGCCAGATGCGTCTAAGGCTCATCTGCGTGTTGTGTGCCCTACAAAGATCTTTTGATTTTGCATCATAATGGCGAATCAGATGATCGTGAATGAAATTATGGTGATTTCTATGCGGCCTCAACACCAGACGTGCGGATCAGCACCGTGGGCTCCACGGCTCATGTTTTTCAGTCCAAGGCATCCCATCTACAACATTTTCGAAGTCGATCACCGAGTACACCGGCGTCAACGATAAAATAAAATAAAGATAAAAGGAAATAAAATGGGTCACATCAATAGATGGTTCAACAAGATGACTTACCAAGAGGTCACCCATCATAGTACTGCTCTCGCCAAGCTCGTTTAACTGAATAGTTGTCATGGAATCTAGTGTGCTGGTGCGGTCCCGCTGGAGATTTGCCACAAATTGTGCTCAACCCGTACATGCCTTGATAAGGCTTCAAAATAGCCAAAATTTGAGATACGGGTCCCGCCAGATGTGCCTACGACTCATTTGCTCATTGTGCGCCTCACGGAGATCTTTCTAGATTGGGGTCATAATGGCGAATCAGACGATCATGTGCAAAGTTATGTTGATTTTCGTGCGGCCTCCGCACAAGATGTTTTTCAGTCCGAGGCGTAGGCCCCACGGGTCATGTTTTTCAGTCCGAGGCATCCTATCGACGATGTTCTTGGAGTCGATCGCCGAGTTCTCGGCATCAACGGTAAAAGAAAATAAAAGTAAAAGGAAATAAAATGAGTGACATTAACAGATGGTTCAACACGATGACTTCCTAGGAGGTCACGCTTAACTGAAGAGTTCTCTTGTGATCTGTCTTTGAGTGCGGATGTACTGTGAGATTTACCTAAATTATGCTCTTGGAACGTCCATGCGTGGTAAGGCTTGAAATAGCCAAAATGGAATGAGTCCATGAGATCTGCCTTTGGCACATATGCGCGTTATGCGCCCCGCGAAGATCATTCCGGATTGGGGTCATAATTGTGAATCGGACGATCATGCGTGAAGTTATGGCAATTCACGTGCGGCTTCTACCCTAGATGCACAAATCAGTCGAATGGGCCCCACGGCTCGTGATTTTCAGTTCGAGGCATCCCATCTATAACATTTTTGGAGTCGATCACCGAGTTCTCCGGCATCAATGATAAAATAAAATAAAAATAAAAGGAAATAAAATGGGCGACATCAACAGATGGTTCAACACGACAACTTCCCAGGAGGTCACCCATCATAGAACTGCTCTCGCCGAAGCGCGCTTAATTGAAGAGTTCTCATAGTATCTAGTGTGTTGATGTGGTCGCTCCCACTAGAGACTTTCTATAAATTATGCTCATGTGGAACCTGTCCGTGACGCGGTAAGGCTTTGAACTAGCCAAAATCGGAGATACGTGTCCCACCAGATGCGCCTATAGCTCATCTAGGCATCATGCACTTCGTGGAGATCTTTCCAGATTGGGGTCGTAATGGCGAATCAGACGATCTTGCACAAAGTTATGGCGATTTCCGTGTGGCCTTCACACAAGATGCAGATCAGTTGAGTGGGCCCCACGGGTCATGTTTTTCAGTCTGAGGCATCCCATCTACAACATTTTCGGAGTCGATCTCTGAGTTCTACATCATCAATGGTAAAATAAAATAAAAAAAGGAAATAAAATGGGCGGCATCAACATATGGTTCAAGCATGCTTAACTGAAGAGTTCTCATGTGATCTGGTGTGATGCTGCATTGGCCCCCACTGGAGATTTGCTGCAAATTGTGCTCATGTGGAACCCATCCGTGCCACGATAAGGCTTCAAAATATAGGTCCCACCAGATGCGCCTTTGGCCCATCTGCTCATCGTGTGGCCCGAGAACTTTTAAGGTTGGGGTCATAATGGCTAATCGGACGATCGTGCGCGAAGTTATGGCGATTTCTGTGCGGCCTCCACACGAGATGCGCAGATCAGCCCAGTGGGCCCCGCGACTCGTGTTTTTTAGTCTGAGGCATCCCATCGATGATATTTTCGGAGTCGATCGCTGAGTTCTCTAGAGTCAATGTTAAAATAAAATACAAATAAAAGGAAATAAAATGCGTGACATCAGCAGATGGTTCAACACGATGACTTCCTAGGAGGTCACCCATCATAGTACTGCTCTCATCCAAGCTCGCTTAACTAAAGAGTTCTCATGAGATCTGCTATGCTGGTGCAGTCGCGCCCGCTGGAGATTTTCCGTAAGTTGTTCTCATGCGGAACTCATACGTGCTGCGGTAAGGCTTTGAAATAGCCAAAATCAGAGATATGGGTCTCGCCAGATACGCCTCCAGCTCATATGCTCATCGTGTGCCCCGCTGAGATCTTTCCGGATTGGAGTCATAATGGTAAATCGGATGATCGTGCGTGAAGTTATGGCTACTTTCGGGCAGCCTCCACATGAGATGCGCGGATCAGCTTAGTGGGCCACACGGCTCGTGTTTTTCAATCCGAGGCATCCCACCATGATGTTTTGCAGTTGATCGCCGAGTTCTCCGGCGTCAACGATAAAATAAAATAAAATTAACAGTAAATAAAATGGGCGGCATCAACAGATGGTTCAACATGACGACTTCCTAGGAGGTCACCCATCAAAGTACTGCTCTCACCCAAGCACGCTTAACTAAAGAGTTCTCATAGATCTGGTGTGCTGGTGCGATCACGCCCGCTGGAGATTTTCCGCAAATTATGTTCATGTAGAACTCGACCGTGCCACAGTAAGGTTTTGAAATAACTGAAATCAGAGATATGGGTCCCGCTAGATGCATCTGTAGCACATCTACATCATGCGCCCCACGAAGATCTTTCCGGATTGGGGTCATATTGGCAAATCGGAAGATCGTGCGTGAAGTTATGGAAATTTTCGTGCGGCCTCCACACGAGATGCGCGGATCAGCCACGTGAGCCCCACGACTTTTGTTTTTCAATCCGAGACACCCCTTCAATGAAGTTTTCAGAGTCGATCTCTGAGTTCTCCAATGTCAATGATAAAATAAGATAAAAATAAAAGGAAATAAAATGGGCGGAATCAACAGGTGGTTCAACACGATGACTTCCCAAGAGGTCACCCATCTTAGTACTGCTCTCGACCAAGCATGAATAACTGAAGAGTTCTCATGGGATCTGGTGTGCTGATGCGGTCACCCCTGCTAGAGAATTCTAAGATGATTTACTTAATCAGCATTTTCTCCTTCATATTGACTGTTCCTCAGTCAAATACATCGTTCAACAAGATGTTAAAAATTTAGTTTCAAAACAAATTTTTGCATCATGGCAATCATAGCTCTCTGTATTCATCGAATTCATTAAAGGTAATGAAAATTCTCTTCCTAATTTTCTGACCCATGAATTCTTGCAGGGATGATCAGGGGTGGATCACCTTGCATGGAAGAATGACCACTCCTAACCGAAGAAGTCCTTTTCATGGAGGTCGCGGCCGTGGCTGTACTAATGGAAAAGATCTCATCAATTCAACAATTGGCCTGATTGATTTGAAAACCTATCCGTATGGTACTTCCTCTTCAACTACGGTTGAAAAGGGTGAACCCTCTAAAAAAGTTGCAACACTATCCCTAAAAGATGTCATTGCACAAGAACCTGTTTATTTTTCTAAAGAAATAAAATAGAATATTATTGAAATTAATCCCTCTGATTATTCAATAAATAATCCGTGGGCCTTATTTGAAAGATATTTGGGAAACAATCCTTTCCCAATTCTGGAAATACCACCTCATTCTATTTAATCACTCTGTTAGTAGCAATATGGGATGCTAACAGATTTGTTTCGATTAGAGTTGTTCATTCGGCTGGTTGAACAGCTTTCCAAACTCTAGGATTTAGAGTATTTAAAACTCAAAAATGAATTCTAAAAATTAGAGCAATAGTTTTAGAACCCGGAAGGAAATCATAACCATAAAGCTGTAAATGTAATTTTAGAGCTTCAAAAAGATTTATATCGAGAAGAGATAAACTTCAGTTGGGAAAGGTGTTGAAATAAATCGTGACATAGGCTAGTCTCTATAACACTCATAAGGAAGCCCAGTGAAGGCATCTGCCATCTCTTAGGCTTGCTAAAATAGAAGCATTTAAACCTTTAAGGGTTAAAGGTTTGAATGCAATCTGTATCATCCCTATATGAATATATTTAAAATCTTGCATATATTTATGCAGATCTTCAAACGTTAGTAGATAAATGGTTTTATCCATTTGATCTACAGTAATGGTTTGCTCTACAGATTTTCACTGAAGATTTTCCCATAAAATTGAAAGTTCCAAATTGATAAATGATAGTTTTATCAATTTTGGGGAGAGACCATATATTTAGGTCTTCTTCATTCAAGGGGAACTCTGTCATTTCAGAGTTCTTGATTAAATTATTATTTCTCCTAATCGTTAGATTAGAATTTACTTTAGAAGAAGTAGAAGCCATATAACCAAAAGGGAAAAAAAAGGGAGGATGATCAGGGAGAATTTGAAATAAATTACCACATAAGGATAAAACAAACTAAGTATAAACCTCCATCGAGAGAATTATCTTCCCACGGTCAACAAACAGACTTACAACCCTTTCAAGCCTCACACAGCAGATTTAAGGCCATTTGTGATGAAGACGGGAATATAAACCTCTACTAGAGAATTATCCCAGACAGTCAACAATGAATAGGACTTATCATCCTATCAAGCATCACGCAACAGGGATGGCCATTTGCGATGAAGATGGGATAAAACCATGGGAGAAATGAACAAAGTACTGGTTTAGCCAAAGTATGGTGAAATGTAACAAAAAATATTAAAACATCCTTCCCTTCCCCTCCCCAGGGATTTACCCCATCATGGCTCTGATACCAGACTTGTCACCAGGATATATAAAACACTTATTTATTAAAACTTAAAAAGAACTTACATGATGATAGTAGGCAGGAAACAGGAAGAACTAAGGAGAGTACAAGAGGAGAATAGAAGAGAAGAAGAGAAGACCCTTTAGAATTCTTTCACTACTTTAAGATACCTCCATATCCCTTATCAGAGGCATCAGTTTCAACAATTTTGAAACTAGTGGGGTCCGTAAGATTAAGATAGGGAAGGTTTTGAACCCTTTCTTTAATTTTGCGTACTGCCATGGTATGAGTATCAGACCATGGTGGGGGATTCTTTTTTTAGTCAAAGAGTGGGGCTGCATCTTTGGCAAGATTTTGATAGAAATCGACTACATAATTGAGAGCTCTAAGAACGTATGGTTTTATCTAAAATGATATCGAGAAATTTGTTAGCAAATTCAATACTTCTATTAATTGGTATAATAGAAGCATTGGATATATTATGGCCTAAAAATCTTATTTCAGTTTGAAATAATTTGATTTTTGGCCTTGAAATGACTAATCCATTTTTTAAAATTAACCATTTAAATGTTTTTAGATGATTGAAGTGTTCATCAATATTGTTTGAGAACACCAGAACATCATCAATATAGACTAAAATATATTTAAAATAATTTTTAAATATATTATTCATGATATGCTGGAATTCAGAAGGTGCATTTTTTAAACCAAAGGGCATTACGTTCCATTCGTAATGTCCAAAGGATACCGTAAATGCTGTTTTATAGCGATCCAATTCTTTTTTATCGGATGCGCCAATATCGATTTTAAATCAAATTTGGAAAATATTTTTGCATTATGCAATCTATTTAATAAATCCCTTTTATTAGGAATTGGATATCTGATCCATTTTAAAACTTTATTTAATGGCTTGTAATTAATTACAAGTTGCGTCTTCCTCTTTCCTTTTCTGTCAAATTCATAACATAGAATGCGGTACAGTTCCAAGAGGAGTAGGATTGCGAATTATTCCTTTCTTTAATAAATCAGCAATCTCTTCTTTGCATAAAGCAAGGTAGTGCTCGTTCATCTGACAAGGATGAGCTTTAGTGGGAATGTCCCATTCATTGAAATTATCAATGTATGGGAGATCTACTACATGAGTCTTTCTTTCCCAGAAAATAATTGGGTTGTCACCACAAACTTCCTTTTAGAATTCTTGGTGGCAATTTTGAATTTTTTTCTTTTAATTTTTGGGAAGAAATTTGTTGTTTAATAGTTAAACTAGCAATTTCTTCTTGTAAATAATTTATATGCATAGACTTATTATTAAGCCTATTCATTTCATTTATGATAATTTTCTTAAGATTGGTGATAAAATGGAATGTGATTTCTTTATCCCAAAGAAAATACTGAATTCCAGTATCATCAATTCTAGTGATTGGCATTATTTTAAGAAGAAAAGGAGTTCCCAAAATAATGTGTTGTGTCAAATTTTTGACTAAAATAAAAGGCATTTGAATACAAATATCATCTTGACACACGACCAGAGATGATAATTTATACTTAATTTGTAAAGATTCATCGTCAGCTGCCTTTAACCACTGGCTTATTTTTTCAAAATATTTAGAAGGAATTATTTCTTCTTGTATATAATTTAAATCTGCTCTGCTATCAACTAGAGCAGTTAAATTTGGTAAAATAAATTCTTTATTTATAATTAATTTAATGGAAATATACCATTTATGGTATATTGCCTTTTGAATATTTTGTAAGAAACCTGGTTCTTGATTAGAATCGACTTCTATATTTTCAAATGAATTGGGCGTCTTCTGATTAATTTCAAGATCCATTAGACGACCATTCATTTGTTCTTGCTCTGCTTTAATTTGCTGAACTTCTAATTTTAGTTTTTTTAATTCAGTTTTTAGCTCTGCTAAAGAAGCTGAATTAGAAGATGATATACTTGCATTGGATTTTTTTCCTAAATACTTTAGATAAGGAGTATATAAGAGGCTTGTAATTAAAATTTTCTAATTTATCTTTCTTCTTATCATTAAAAGATGATAATTTTATCAGTTGAATCATCTTCAACTTATGCTAAAAGTTTAATTAATTGATCCTTTTGCTGTGGGTGGCGTATCTGAAACCATATTTATTATATTTTTATAATAATCTTTCTGTTGACAGGACTTGCAATAGTTAGATTTATCAGATTTGTTAGAATCTGATGAGGATGAAGATGAAATATGTTCTTCTTCATAGTATAGTGTATAGTATAGTGTAGTGTATATAGTATGTAGTATATAATAATAGTACACTATATATTTAGTACAATACACACTATATTAGTATATATATAGTATAATATAGTATAGTATATTATAACACTATATAGAATAGTATATACACATACACTACACTAATAATAATACTACTAATACATGTATACTGCACTATGGTAGTGTATATACTATACTAAACTAATGTGGTGTAAATTATCTCAGTATACTAAACCCTATACTAATATTATATATGCTATGCATGCATACACTACTTTACTTGTACTATGTACTATTGCTATGGTATGCACTATGTATGGTATAATATCTTGTGTATTGTGGTATGGTGTGTAGTGGTGTATATCTTATGGTATAGTGTATTATTATGTATATATTACAAACTAGTAATAGGATAGTATATTAAAGGTATGGTCTTTGTATGGTATATGGTATATGTGGTGGTAATGGTGGTGTATATGTATATACTTTATCTTTACATATATATATTATGCTATATATGTATTACGTTGTGCTACGCTACTACTGCTATATATGTGCTTTATTGCTATGCGCGTTGCTTTATGGTATGTATGTGTATATGGTGTAATGATGTGGTAATGTGTGTGGTGTTATTGGTGTATATTGCTTTATACGCTGCACTATACATATGTTACTATGGTATGCTATATACGCTATATATACTACACTACACGTTATGGGTGGTTGTTGTCAGTTATTGTATGTACTATACTATGCACTTTATATGCTATGTACGCTACAACTATTATACACATATATCTATCTTTATCTATGTGCTATGCTATGCTACACTTCGCATTATATGGTATGTTGTGGTTAATATACCTACATACTATGTTATGCTAATGGTGTTGTAGTGGTATTATGCACTATATGTTATAATATATGGTATAATGCAAGTATTATGCATTGCTTATCTTATAATGTTGATTACATATGCTATGTTATCTACACTTTATTTTTTACTACGTTTCGTAAGACAAAATGCTATGCTATATGCTACACACAAACGTTATGGTATGGTTATTGTTATACCTATCTATGTTATGGTGGTGTTATACTACATATAACCTCTTGTATAATATTATTACTCTATCGTTGTATGTGTATTATGGTATGGTATGGTATGCATCTATATTATACACATACGTATGTGTATGTATGTAAATTATATACGCTATACTACTTTATGCTGCTTGTATTGTTTATGGTATGGTTATGTGTAATGATTATGGTATGGTGCAAATGTGTAACACTACACTTTATGATATGTTGTGGTGTAATGCATACTAACACATAATGATATTGGCTGTTATGCTATGTATATTATACGTTGTATTGCACTTTCTGTATGCTATTACTTTACTGGTGTGTGTACACTGCGCTATGGACTGCACGCATATCTGTATGGATGCTTGTGTGGTGTATGCTGCACGCTACCACACCATGCTGTATGGTATGATTGTTAATATTGTATGTTATGTGCGCTGCTATTGCTGTAATGCGCATGCTGTACGCGCGCATGTACTTTACGCTGTACTTTGCACTGTATGCGTATATTATCATGCACACTGCACGCTATCGCATGCTATGCACTGCACACCTTGTATATGTATGCTGCACTCACACTGGCCGTATGCTAAATTGCCTATGGTGGTGCTATGTTGGATGTGTGTGCAATATCTTGTATAGTTATTGTGTTCTGGTACACTTTGCTTCGTATGATGTACTATTCTTGTATACTACATACTATATACACTACACTATATAATATTACTATACTATACACTATACTATAGTATAGTATAGTATAATATAGTATAATATAGTTTAATGTATAGTATAATATTGTGTAGTATAGTATAATATAGTGTAGTATTATATAGTATAGTATAGTGTAGTGTAGTTTAGTATAGTGCGTAGTATTATGTATAGTATAGTATAGTATATTATAGTATAGTATATAGTATATTGTATAGTGTAGTGTATAGTATAGTATGTTGTCTATATACAATACTATATTATTACTGTATATAGTGTCATGTAGTGTTATATTGTACATAATTTGTAGTATAATATATTATATAGTAGTGTTATAGTATATTGTATGTAGTAGTGTTATAATGTATAGTGTAGTGTATAATATATAGTATATTATATAGTTGTGTTATACTATATTAAACTATACTATACTATATTATAATATACTTTACTATATTATATTATGCTATACGCTACTTCTACATCTATGCTATACTATACCATCTATCTTACATGCTGCCTTTATCTTTGCATGCTTATGCTATTATGCGCTTATGTGCGCTATGCTATCTATGGTATCTTTGTATGCTTTATGCGCTGTGTTGCTATGCACGCTGTACGTATTATTACGCTGCGCTACGCTGGACTGGACTGCGCTGCACGCAGTATAAGCGTTGCTTCACGTTGCACCCTGGTAATGCTGCGCGCTGCGCACACGCGCTATGCTACGCTGCGCTATCTTGCATGCTATGCTATGTATGTTATGCGCTATGTTGCGCTGTACTATTATGATGTTACATTATGTTATGGTTGTACGTTGTATGGGATGTATGCGTATGCTATGCGTTGTGTACCTGCGCTAAATATGGACTGGACTGGACTGGACTGCTACTGTACTATGCGCTGCGCTGACTACTATGCTATGCTATGTTTGTTATGTTTATGCGTGTATGTGTTATTACATCAAGGAAAGATGTTAATGTGTTGTATGCTATGTGCACTGCACAACATGCTATGCGTATGCTATGTGTTATGTATGATATCTTTACCCATATGCGGTTCTGTTTGACAATAAACACTCTTCGCATATATGTATCTTTGCTTTATATGCTTTATGTTATGTATGCTATTAATGACGCTACGTATATGTCTAAAGAAATGTGTTGATATTCATGGCATCTTTGTGGTAATCACTATGCTATGTTATACTTTATGCTATCACCATGCTGCACTGTGAGATGCTGCGCACTGCTGCAAATACTGTGTATTTATGCTTCTGGTTTATATGCTATGTTAATGCTATGCTATGCTCATGCTTTATGGTTATGCTTATGTTATGCTACGCTTTATACTGTATGCTATGTTATCTTTATGCTGTCATGCTTTTTTATACTTATATCTTGTGCGTGACACTATCTTTACGCATACTAATTTATGCTTTATATGTTATATGTAATATGATACTTTATACTTTAAACGCTATGGTGTGATTATGCGTGCTTTATAATGTGCTATGGGCTCTTATGCTATCTATGCGCTATACATGTTATGCGCTGCATGTATACGCCACTGCTAATATCTGCGCTTTAATCTTTGTGTTGTATACACAACTTGCTATTCGCTTTATATTGTGTTATGGTGCTGCGTTGTATGCTGCTTTATCTTATATTATGTGCTTTGCCACATTACTATGTGCTTTGTACTATCTTTGCGCTTTGCTGTGTTTACATACATGCTGTCTGTGTTAATACATACCATATGTTATCTATATCTGTATTCTATGTGGTTTTGCTTACTAGGTTGTGCTATACTATATGTTATGCTATGTTATGTTATATACACTACAACATGCTTATGCTACATACTACATTTTGCTATACTATCTATGCTATCTTATACTATGCTATACTATGCTATGCTATGTATTTTATCTATGCTATGTTATTTTTTATAATATAATATTATGTTATAATATTACTATGCTTTGTAACTACATATACACTTACACAATGCTGCTTACTACATGCTATATACTAAAATGCTAAATACTAAATACAGGTGTATGTTATGATGCATGGTAGTATAGTTATGAGTATGGTGTATGTATATTGCATGGTGTGGCGTATAATATGTTGTATAGTGTATATGGTATATAATTATCGTAATAAGTGCATATTAGTATAGTGCATATGTATATGGTTTGGCATATAGTATATGGTGTAATGTTATAACGTGTAATAATATGGTATATATTATATAGTATATTATTATTATAGTGTTATATGTATATAATATATAGTATTATATAATATATTATAATATGTTGTGTAGTGTTGTGTAGTGTGTAGTGTAATATTATGTATATAGTATATAATATATAGTATGTAGTATAGTTTAGTATGGTAGTGCAAAGTGATGTATAGTGTACTATATAGTATAGTATATAGTGTAGTATAGTGTAGTGTATAATGTATTGTATATATTGTAATATAAAATATTATAGCATAGTATAATATAGTACAGATTAGTACGGTATAGTGTAGTGTGATATATAGTATAGTATACTATAGTATAGTGTAGTAAATACAGTATAGTATAGTATATAGTGTAGCATATATTATAATATAGCGTAGTGTATATTTTTGTATAGTAGATAGAGAGAGAATAGTATAGTATAGTATAGTATAGTATATAGTATAATATATTTTATTGTATAGAATAATATAGTATAGTATAGTAGTATATAATATAGTATAGTATAGTACATAGTATAGTATAGTGTAGTATATAGTATAGTATAGTATAATATGGTGTATTATAGAATAGTATATAGTATGCTATATGTAGTATAATATAGTAATGTAATAGTGTATGTATAGTATATGTGTAGTGTATAATGTAGTTATAGTATAGTAATAGTATATAGTATATAACATATTATATAGTTTATTATAGTACAATATAGTATAGTACTGTATAGTGTATAGTGTATATTGTATATATAGTGTATAATATACTTATAGTATAGTAATAGTAGTGAGTGTGTAGTATATAGTATATGGTATTTAGTATTTAGTTTTTAGTATATAGTATGTAGTATGTAGTATAGTGTATAATGTATTGTGTAGTTATAGTATAATAATAGTATAGCATATTGTAGTTATAGTATAAAAATAGTATAATATAATATAGTATAGTAAAGTATAGTATAATATAATATAGTATATTATAGTGTAGTATATAGAATCATATATATAGTGTAGTTATAGTATAGTAATAGTGTAGTATAGAATAGCGTAGTATATAGTATAGTATTGTATAGTATAGTATATAGTGTAGTATATAGTATAGTATATTGTAGTGTATAATATAGTATAGTATAGAGTATAGTGTAGTATATTGTATAGTATAGTGTAATATATAGTGTATAATATAGTATATTATAGTGTAGTGCATTATATAGTATAGTATTGTATTGTATAGTACAGTATAGTGTAGTGTAGTATATAGTATAGTATAAGATAGTGTAGTGTAGTATATAGTATAGTATTGTGTAGTATATATGGTAGCATATAGTATATTATAGTGTATAGTATAGTATTGTTTAGTATATTATATTATAGTATAGTATAGTATAGTGTAATATAGTATAATATAATATAGTATAGTGTGGTGTATATATAATAATGTACTACACTATAATATAATATACTACATACTATACTACACTATACTATATAACACTATACTACACTATGCTATGCACACTATATAATACTATACTATACTATGAAATATAACATACTATAGTATAGTATAGTATAGTATAGTAAATAGTGTTGTGTGACACTACACTATATACAACACTACACTTTACTAGATATACATAACACTATAATATGCTATACTAGTACAAGTATAGTATAATATAGTGGAGTTGTAATTGTAATGTGTGTGGTATACTTACCATGTACACTATATATAAAATACTACTTATATAATTGTGTGGTTTATATCACTATATATTATATTGTGTACTATGCTATGGTGTTATAAAGGTGTGGTGTGGTATATATGGTATGGTGTGGTATGTAGTGAAGTTATTGTTGTATATTGCTATTACTATATGTATATATTATACTATGCACTATGTATACTTCTTTATTCTTATGCATATCAATATATATCACTATGCTATAACACATATATATCTACACATGCACTATATATGGTGTAATATGAACATACACTACCTATCTTGTACTTAACAATTATACTATCACTATGCTTGTATATGTAGTGTGGTATGCTTTGTAATAGTGCATAAAATATATATATACAATACATACCTTTACTATCTTCTCAATACTATAACACTCTGATTATGGTGTGATGGTGTGTTTAATATAACTACTATATATATGGTATGGTATGGTTTGGTATGGTATAGTAGTGTTGTGGATTGTTATTGTATTGTTATGGTTAATAATATACTATACACATTATATACTACATATACAACTACCATGCTATACTATTACTATACATTATACTATTCACAACATTGTGTAGTATATTGTAAAGTATAGTGTGGTATATTATTATTATAGTGTATAGTGTATAATATAGTATAATGGTAATAGTAGTGTATAAAATAAACATGCACAAGTATGTTGTGTACAATACAACACTATACTATATGCACAAGTATGTTGTGTCCTTATGCATATAGTATAGTGTTGTATTGTACACAACGTACCATTAGTATATAGCATAGTATTGTACAATTGTTGGTAGTGTAATATACCATATAATATTAGTATATATATTATAGTATAACGTAGCATAGTGTAGTATATAATATACTTGTAGTAGTGTGTAGTATAATATGAATAGTAGTGTAGTGTATAATATACTAACTAATATACTTATAATATTGTAGTGTATAGTGTAGTGTACTTGTTAGTGTATAGTATAGTATACTATACTATACTATACTATTGTGTTGTTATAGTCTACATTATAAGTTATAGTATAGTAATGTTATATATTATGTAATAGTACACTATAGTGTATACTATAATATAGTATAGTGTAGTATAATGTGTATAGTATATCACAACACTTGTAGTAGTGTATAGTGTTAATATACTATATTATACACACGTAGTATGTAGTATAGTATGGTAGTCTACACTATAACTATATTGTGTCACACACAATACATTAAACTATACTATACTATATACTATACTATACTACTATATTGTAGTGGTGTTATGTTATATAGTAGTGTTATACTAGTATTATATATTGTAGTATAGTAGTGTTGTGTATATAATTGTGTTTATAGTATAGTATAGTATAGTATAGTATATATACTATTATGTATCTACACATATACTATATTATATTATATAGTGTAGTGTTATAGTGTAGTATATACTATAGTACTATACTATCTATATTATATACTACTTGGTATAAAGTGTATTACATTTGGTGTAGTGTATTGTATATGTATGGTGTAGTTATTACTGCATATTAAGTGTGGTGTATATACTTTATAATACACTACACTATACACTATATTATACACTATTACTTGTGTATAATATAATTATGGTGTATACATGCATACACTTGCATGGTATCTTACTATGCTACTATGTATGGTATGGTGTATGAGCATATATGGTTACACTTACCAACTCTATCTTTATGCTATATAATTACTATATATCTATGTATACTACATCTGCACTGTATTATATATGCAACACTGGTGTACAGTATGTACTATATAATATACGCTACACTGTACATCTGTATGTTACACTGCACTGACTGGGATAGTTATGCATGGTATCTTGTACATATATACACTACCTATGTATAATATGTATGCACTATATGTACGTTATATTACTATACAAATGGATATGGCATGGTATATATGGTGTGGTGTAGTATGTTATGTATATTATATAACACTAATAAGTATGGTTTAGTGTAATGTATATAACACTACTATATAACACTAGTATATAGTATATAGTATTATAGTATAGTGTAGTGTAGTATACAATATACATAAACATACTACACTATACAACATATATGCTATGCCATTACTATACACTATACATATACTACTAACTATACTTATATATAGTATATGTTGTGTAGTATAGTGTAGTGTAATGTATAGTATATAGTATAGTGTTAGTATATAATATATATAAATATAGTATATCACATACTATATATTATAGTATAGTATTGTATAGTATATCATAGCATTAGGATATACTATATAAGATATACTACATACTAACTATAATATACGATAGTATACTATATTCTATACTATATATGTTACACTTACATTTAGTATAGTATGTTGTGCTATATAGTATAGTGTAGTATAGTGTGTAGTACAGTTACCATATACTATACTATGTATAGTGTATATTATAGTGTTATCTGATGTATAATAGTAGAGTATACACTATACTATACACTATACTACACATACTACACACTATACTATACTATACTTATATTACATACTACATTATACTATACATACTTCTATTGTGGGTATGGTGTAGTATAATTATGATTATGGTGTAGATTATGATAAATAGTGTATGTGTATGCAATAAATATAATGTTAATATATGTATAATGTATATATATAACTATGGTATGGTAATATATTATGTGGTTATGTATATACTATGTATGCTACACTATCTATACTATACTATACTGTACTGTGTATGTATATATGGTATGAGTATATAATTGGGTTATGCTATATTATATTATAATGTATAGCATATATACTTGGCAATCTTTGTCTATATGCATATATATATGTTATATGTTGGGTGGTTTTGGTATACTACACTATATATTAAACTAAACATTACTCAACAACTTGTGCATATATGTGGTGTGGTATAACTATATTGTGGTATATAATTATATGCATTACACTAACTATGTACTATATGCTATAACACTTTCTACAATATTACACTATACTATGCACAGTATATATGGTATATGGTGTACTAAATGCTATAATGGTATGGTGTGATGCATAGCGATTAAGTAACAACTACACTACACTATACTATACTATATTATACTATATTATATATACTAACTATACCCGATAGCGTAGTGGTGTGGTATTATAATATAATATATGGTATATAATATATATAACAATATATGGTATATATTATAGTGGTGTATATTTTTGTGGTATGGTACTATGTATATCTATATGTTATGCTATACTATATACATATATATTAATAATGTTATGTAGTGTTGGTATGCATGCATATATTACACTACACATTACACAACAACTAGTATAATATAGTGTAGAGTAGTATAACTATACTATATTGTAGTATATAGTATACTATACATTACACTAACCATATATACTATATACTATAACACTCTATAATAATATACTACACTATACTATACAAAAGTATATATAGTGTAGTTATAGTGTAGTAAATAGTATAATAGTATAGTGTATTATACATAATAGTGTAACAACTACACTATACTATACTATACTATACAATACTATATTATATATACTTGCATGTAGTTGTGTAGTGTGGTATAGTATAGTATAATATAGTGTATATAGTGTAATGCATATACTATATAGTATATATAGTTTATATTTATTGTATATTTTCTGGTATGGTACCATACGCACATGTGGTGTTATTGTGGTATGGTATAGTGTATATAGTATGCACACTACACTATATATTATACTATACACTATACTACTACTATATATATAGTATAGTTTATAGTACATAGTATAACACTACTATATTATAATAGTGGTAGTATATAATATAATGTATTGTGGTATGTTATGCGATTTATGGTATATATATGGTATAATTATGGGATATGATATAAAATAACATATTACTTGCTATACTATACTTATAATTTACTACATACATATTGTACTACTGCGTACTACACTATTACTACTGCTACCATATACTATGTATATGTTATTGTTGTACGGGATGGTATGGTGTGGTATGTGATGGTTTATTATAATATACCATGTTACTATATAATATGGTACAATGCACTATATTACACTGGTAATTTGTGTATGGTGTGTTGTATATAGTATATTACACACTTACTATATACTATATACAATATACTACTATACTATACTATACTATATACTACACACTATATAGTGAGTATAGTAGTATAGTATAGTATAGTATTATACACTATACACTACATTATACTATAACTAATAGTAATACACAATATTGTACTATATTATACATTGTAGTAGGTTTATAGTGTTATATAGTGGTGTTATAGTATATTATAGTTATAGTATAATATAGTGTAGTGTATATACTACACTATAAATATGTATTGTATATGTATAGTGTAGTATATTCACTATACTATACAATATCATGTATATAGTATAGTGTAGTGTAGTTTAATACTATATATAATATACTATATAACACTATGTATATATTATAATATATATAATATTCTACACTATACTATAATACAAAGTATATAGTAAATTATATATAATATTTTAATATAGTATAGTGTAAAATATAGTATATATAGTATAATTATAGTATAGTATATAACATAGTATACAGTGTATAGTAAATATACTACATAGTGTAGTGTATAGTATATACTACACTATACACTACTATACTATACTATATAGTATAGTGTATAGTATAGTATAGGATATGATATAAAGTGTAGTATACTATTATATAATATGTATATTATAGTATAGTGTATAGTATAGTGTATATGTATATACTATATACTATGCACACTATATTATATTATTTACATACTACACTATACTATATACTATACACTACACTATATAATAAATATACACTACTAATATATTATATAGTGTATAGTATAGGATAGTATATTATATTTTATGTTTATTCTATAACTAAAATATACTTAGTATATACACCATATAGTGTATAGTATAATATAATATAACATAATATAGTATATTATACTAAGTAGTGTAGTATAACATATACACAAATATATAATGTCGTGTAGTATAAGATATAGTGTATAGTATAATATACATACTATATAATGTGGTATATATTTGTTTGTATGCTATAGTTAGTAGTGGTTATGGTGTATATGCATTACTATAACACTATGCTATATAATATATAGTATGTATACTACTTACAATATTATATATCGATTATGGTATGGTATGGTTGAATACTATAATATACTATATTGTACATATACTAATATAGTATATTATGTATTGTATATTTATAACACTATACAAAACTACACTTTATATACTATACATTACACTAAAGTATGGTAGTGTATTGTACAGTGTATGTATTGTATATAATACATACACTACTAATGTGTAATAATCTTTCTATAAGACTATATATCTATTACTACTTTGATATACATGTGGTGTGGATATAGTATGGTATAATATTATTTATGGTTTATATCTATGGTATATGGTATAATGGGGTACAACTACATACTTGCATACTACTATGCTTTACTATACTATATACTACTATAATCATAACTACTACTACATTATTAGCATGCACTTATGGTACATGGTATGGTTTGGTGTGGTATATATATATGTATAGTAACTCTTATTCTATATGTATGCGTGTTTGTGATGTGTTAAACACTATACTATGTATAGTATAGTGTAGACTATACTATACTATACTATATTACTATTACACTATACAATTATATAGTATAGTATATGGTAACTATACCACTATGTATGTGTGGTATTGTGGTGTATATGCTTATTCTCTTTATTGCTACTTATGCTACATATACATATATAGTTACCATATTATACTATATAATTCTATAGTGTAATAGTGTGCTATGGTATACTATATAGTATATTATGTATGTGGATTTATATATTATGCACTGCATACATACTATCATATAATGTTGTATTATAGGGTAATATATACACTATACACTACACAATATACTATAACTACACGATAATATGTAGTAGTGTTATAGTGTTAAATAGCAGTTTATTATATAGTACTATGTAGTGTATAATATATTACTATATAATACAATAATAGTACTACATATTATAGTATAGTGTATATTATACTACTACATATGTATAGTGTAGTGTATCAGTATAGTATAGTATAGTACAATATATAGTATAGTATATATAGTATATTATAATATAATGTAGTGTAGTGTAGTGTATATAGTATAGTATATTATATACTACTATACTATATTATACTATTATACACTATATTTACACATTTATTATACACATACTATGTTCAATGCTATTGGTAGTGTATAATATAGTGAATTATATAGTATAACATAGTATGTTATACTATACACTTCACTATATTATACACTACATATAGCATATCACATAGTATATATGGTATATGGTGTGTGTAATATATTAATGTATAGTATATGGTGCTGTATATATGTATGTATATTATATTATATGGTATGGGGTATATTATGATTGGTGGATTATTGTGTGGTATTATATATGCTTGCTGCACTTATACCACTATATCTATCTTGCTATGCTATCTTTATGATACTTTATGCTATACTATGCTATGTAACTATATTATATTACACTTTATGTTATACTATGGTTACGTATGATATTATGTATGATATTGTGTCACATGTATCTTTATGCTATCTTTTACGCTGTATATGCACTGCTGATATGTTATATTATGGGGTATGAATGGTATGTAAAAATCTATATTACGCTACGCACTTTCTAACTGTATGCGTTATGGCACTGCTATGCTATGTTATACTTTACTGTATATGTATATGTTATGGTATGGTATGTTGTGCTGTATATGGTATGTTATGTTATGGTGTGGTGTATATATTATGGTGTATATGGTATCTACTTCTTAGCACTATTACTATTGCTATGTTATGTTGATGCCACTTATTATATTATGCTATGCTTTTGATTTTATGGCATTTGTGTTTATGGTGTGCATGGTATGGCATATTACACTATGTACCTTGCTAGTATAATTATATATTGTGGGGAGAATGTAGTGTATCTTGGTATGGTTAATATGGTGTATTATACTTTGCTTCTTTGTGTTAGACTCTTGCTATGCACTGCTATTCTATCCTAAGGTGGTGTTGTATATGTTATCTTTGTTATGGTATGGTATGGTATGGTATATTATACAACTACTATCTTTGTATATGTATGCTACACTATGGTGTATCTTAACGCTATGCTACACATGCACATACCGCTGCAGCGTATGTGCGTGGTATATTATGGTTATGGTGTATGGTTGTTGTTATCATGCTTCTATCTTATTAAACTATGCTATGTTATGCTTATATGCTATGTTTATAAGTGATGTGTTATCTTTTCATACTGTTGTGTTACATGCTAACTGTATCTTATGCTACACTTTATGTACTATAATGGTGTATGGTTTATGGTGTATGGTTATTTACTATATATATGTTAGCTATTATGGTGTTATATTCAATCTTGCTTTGTTATGCTTTATATATTATCTGTATGGCATTTTTTAGTGTCATGGTATGTTACTTTCTTGTATGCTATAATGCATGTTGCACTACACTGCACCATGGTATGCTGTATATGCACTATATGTGCTATGCTATGCTGCACGTTACATGGTATGGTTTATATTATGGATAGCGGGTGTTGTAATGTGTATGGTTATGGTTATGGTACAATGTTAATATGTTATGCTATATACATACTATGTACACTGTATACAATTTAATATGCTATGTTGTATTTTATTTAACACTACATATATGGCATTATGGTATGGTATCATAACACTATATATATGGTACGCTATACTATATATGTGTATAATCTTATCTTCTTATCTATAAATACACCATATTATATGGTGTGGTGTATAGATGTGTCTTTATTATGGTATAATGGTATATGTGTAATGATAATTATGTTATGCTATACTGCACTACGATTATGGTATAGTGGTAATGGTGTGGTGTTATGTCATATATTATGTTTATTGTGGTATATATAGCATACATACTACATCTTGTATTATTATGCATTGTTGTCTTAACAACTTTTTATAACATAATGTTATACTAATTTTCACTATGCACACTATACATATAATAATATGTGTATATGGTATGTATTATAATAATGTGGTTATGTATGGTGTAATTATATATGTATAACATATTTTGTGTATTGTTATTTTGTTATATGTATAGTATAGTATAGTATAGTATACATTACAATACAATTTTATACTACATTGTACACAACACTATAATATGTAGTGTATTAGTTATAGTGTACAATATATAGTGTAGTATCATAGTACAGTAAACAACACTACATATACTATACGATACTAGTGTAGCATATATAATAATATATTATACTATACTATATTATATTGTATATATCACTATAGTATAATTTAGTGTAATGTATGTAGTACTATACTATATACTATATACTACACTATACTCTATAAAAGTTATATAGTATAATTCTAACACAACACTATATTATATAGTATGCTACATATTATACATGTAACATAGTATAGTGCAGTATACTATAGTACATGTATAATATGTAGCATATTATATAGTGTAGTATTATGTAGTAGTTTATTATATATCTACTATGGAGTCTAGTGTAGTATATAGTGTATAGTATAGTGCTATAAAATATAGTGTATGACATATATATGTATAGTATTACTATAATATACACTATATTATATCTAGTAAAGTATATAGTATATGTAGTATAGTATATTATATAGTAGTACTTGTATAGTGTATGTACAATACTATACTACACAATATATATTATACACTATACATATATAGTATACTACACACTAAAGGATAGTATAGTATACTGTAGTAGTGTATAATGTATACATGGCTATACTTACAATGTAATACACTGCACAGAATATATAGTATAGTATAGTATAGTAGAATATAGTATTGTGTAGTGTATGGTGTATGGTATAGTGTATAGTTGTGTTAGTATAGTGTAATATATCCTATACTATACACTAGTATAGGATATATTACACTACACTAACTCTTATAAGTATAGTGTATAGTATAGTACTATATAGTGTAGTATATATAATATACACTACACACTATATTACACTATATATATTATACACTAATATAGTATAATAGCATACACTTATGTTATGTTGTGTGGTATGGTGTATGTATACTTGCTTGCTTTAACTTCTCACTATAATATAATATGGACACTACATATAAACTACACTATATGCTATATTACTATGTACTTGTATGGTGTGGTAGGGTATATAGTATAGTATAGTATAATATAGTATTATGTATAGTGTATACTATACTATATACTATACTATATAGTATATACTATAATACACAATATTAAACTATACTATATTATACTATACTACACAATATACTATACTATATATGATACTATATTAGTATAATAACATATATTATAAGTATTGTATCACTCTACAATATATAATGTGGTATATTGTTATATTGTTTACATAGTATAGTATGTAAGTATTACTATTACAATTACTAGTGTACTATACATAGTATAACACTACTATATTATTAATTATTGGTATATGGATATTGTATGGTGTGTGGTGTTATATACTATCTTTATGCTAATGTAATATACTATGTAATGTATGGTATGGTTAAATGGTATACATAATACTATACACAATACATGTACACATTGCTATGGTATATAGCAATTGCATGTTATTATTGTTGCCTGTACTTATGCTATCGATGTTATACTACTTTTGCTATCTATTTGCACTATGCTATGTTATGGTGTTATGGTATAATATATTATATTATTGGTAATGGTTTTGTATACTTATGTATGTGGTGTATATATGGGCACTTTATATGGTATATATGTGCATATCTACTACCTACACTATATATACTATAAATTATACTACATGTATATTAAATATATTGTATGCTATATTGGTGTGTGTATTGTTTTGCTATGTGTGGGTGTGTGCTATATGCTATCTTATGCTATACTTATCTTATGCTATGCTATGCATGGTGCGTACGCAGTATCAGTATGCTGGTATGCTATAATGGCGGATAGTTGGATTGTATATGTAATACTGAATTATGCTATGGTGCCACTATATGGTATATTATGTTATATATGGTATGGTGTGTATGTTATATTATGGTGTATGTAATATGTTATGCTATATATGGTGTATGGGTATGGTGTATATGTGTGGTTGTAATTTGGTATGTGATGCTATGCTATGCTATACTATACTTGCAGCTGGTGTAATATGTATGGTGTGGTATGGTGTATGCTATATTGCATGATGCTATACTATGTATATGCTATGCTATATACTATGCGTTGCGTTATGTTTTTATCTTTGCTATATTTTATATGATGTGTTTTCTTTTTGCTATGCTATGCTAAAACCTATGCTATTTATGCTGCTATGCTATACTATTGTTGGTTATGTAGTATGGTATAATGTATCTATGCTATATGCTATACAGGCCTATGGTCACTTTATGCTATGCTTTATCTTGCACTGACGTTATGGTGCGCTGTATGATGTGCTATGCTATGCTATACCTGTATATGCTATGGTGCGCTGTATGTAATGCTTTATGCTTTAATGATGTGGTGGATGGTGATTGTATTTATGCTGCACTATCTTACACGCTATGCACGTTATGCACGCACTACCTTGCTATGCTATGTTATGGATGTGGTTGCTGATCATTTGCGCTACTGCGCTGTGTATGATGGTTGCATGCATACACGTATACTACGCATATCTTATGCTTTATGTTATGTGTTGCTTATGCTATGTTACATGCATACTGACGTTATGTGGTATGTAATAATGGTATGGTTATGTAATGTGGTAATGTTAGATGTATGATATGCTATATATTATAGTTAATGAATTATTTGTGGTGTATGCTATCTACTAACTTACTATGCTATGCTATATGCGCTTATGCTATACTAAACAGGTGTTATACATACACTGTATACGCTTAATGGTATAATGTTATTATAGAAACTATATTATACTACCACACGTACTATACTATAGTGCAGACTACATACTATAGTGTATAGTATTGTAGTGTGCACTATACTATATATAATATAGTATAGTATAGTGATAGTGTTATATACTATGTATATAGTATAGCATACAGTATACTACATATAACACTATACTATATACTATTGTGTAGTATAGTATAGCACACTATATATTATAGAATAGTAGTTATAATATACACTATATAGTAGTAGTAACCTACACTATATATATGGTATATTATGGTATATGGGGTTGGTATAAATGTGGTGTTATATTATATTATATGGTATATGGTGTATAATTGTATGGTATTATGGTATAGTATTATATATAGTATAGTATAGTATAATAATATATAGTATAGTATAGTGTATAGGGTAATATATAATGTGTATACTATATTATACACACTACATAATTATACTATATTATATATACATATTAGTATAATGTTGTGTATGCTACATATGGTGTTATGATGGTATGGTATGGTATATATCTTTGCATCACGCTATACTAAACTATAATACTTTATGTAGTATATGTACTAAATTTGTACATTACTATACTATAGTATTGTATATACACTATACATTACCATACTAACTATCGGGTATGTTATACTATGCTATTATATCTTTATATATATGCATAACTACACTATATGTGGTGTGGTATGCTATAACTCACTATATGGTTATGGCTGCTACTATGGTATGGTATGGTATGATGTGTATTATAATGAGTAACTACACTATATGTACTGCTTATCATGTAATATGTATAAAATAATGGTATGGTGTGGTATGGTGATTGATATTGCTACAAATATTGATGTGTGATGTATGTACTGCACTACTAACTTGCTGACTCACCTATCTATGCTATCTTGCGCATACTATTGCTATTATGCGAGTTGTTGCTAACGCTGCTATATGTAACGCTATTATACTTATGTATGTATTGTGTGTATCTTATATAATGCTTTTGCTGCACTGCTATGCAGCCGCACTATACGTGCTTGTATATACTGTATGTTATGTATGATATGTTGTATGCTATCTTGTGTATGGTGGTGTTGCATATAAATTGAATGTGTATGCATATACACTATTGTGCACTACTGCTTGTTGTGTACTTTCACGCTATGCTATACCTTTGCTACTGCTATGCTATTGTTGTATGATTATATATAATTAGTGTGGTGTATAATTACACTACAATATTGGTGCTATGCTAAAATGCTGGACAGTATACTATACCATACTACATATAACAGTATATTGTGTGGTGGCATATACACTCCACGCTATATGTATGGTATGGTATGGTGGTGTTATGTATATGATAATTATGTGGATATATGGTATGTGTATAATATGTTATATGTATGGTGTATGTGATTATGATATGTTATACATTACATATGCCATACGCACTAGATTGTGTGACATGATTATTGTAATACGTTGTATATGTAATTTATGCCTATCTTTAATAATATATGTATTATATTTGTATATAATATTGTGTTTGTATCGACAACAGCCACATGCACATATATATGTTATACAACATTAATTATTAATGATATATTATACTATACACTATACTATGCTACACTACTATACATACACTTTATGTTATGGGTGTGACATGGCATGGTACTACTATACAGCTGTGTTGTGTTTGGTAGTGGATATTGCAATACTATGCTGTAATATTATATAATATATGGTTAAGGTTACTTATGCTTTACAATACCTTTGTAATGTATGTATAAGTGGTATGTATATTCACTATGCATACATACACATATATGGTGTGGTATATATATGGTTTATGGTATAACATATGGTATGGTGTGCTTTATGGTATGTATATAAATTATCTTATACCATATACTACACTATACACTACTATACTATATTATAATATTCAATATGCAAGTATTACAATAACTTTGAGTATATTATAGCACATATTATACACTATACTATAGTATATATCATATTATGTGTAGTATAGTGTATAATATACTATATAGTAGATATGATTAATGTTATTTATATATATTATATATATGTTATTGTTAGTGGTATGTATAATATACTATACTACATAATACAATACATTATACTACACTATATTTGTATTATGGTATAGTATAGTATTGGTGTTATAATGGTGGTATCATGGTAATGTAGTTCTTGGTGTATATACCACACTATATGGTTTGGCTAGCATGGTGTATGGTAGACTACAACATACATGCATTACACCATGGTATTGTATATATATGGTATATATATGATTATGATTATGTATGTGGTGTGCGTATTGTACTATGCACTTTACTACCTATACTACTGGTGGATATATATATTATGGTGTATATAACATAAAAAACTATTTGTATGCTATATTAATATATATGCAACACTATGTATACTATAACACTTCAATGCTATGTATGGTACACTTTATGTTATGCTATATAACACTGGTACTTATGCTTTATATGGTGTATAATTATGGTGTGGTCAATGTGTTGATGGTGTTGTAATATTATATTTTATATATATGCTATGTATGGTATATGGTATAATTTATATCTTTACATCTTGCTTATATGTATATATGGTATATGTTGCTTGCTATAATGATGTTAAAATGTACTCTGTACTTTTTGCTTTCTTATGTATACATGCTGCTATGCTATATGTATCTAACTTGCTATGCTATATTATGCGCTATGCTTTGTTGTACGTCTTTGCTTTATGTAACTTCTTGTATGACGCTGTATAACCTTTGCTTTGTAGTATGCCTTGCTCTTGTATCTTGTATGCTTGTAATGCTACGTTGTGGTAAATTGGTTATTGGCATGGTGTATGGTGTAATATGTTAATGCTGTACTTGTAATGCTGCTTTATGCACTGCCATCTTTATCTTATCTTGTAATGTGTAATATTATAACCAAACATTATATTGTATATTTATGCTGTTCTGTAACACAAACATTTGTGTGCTTTATGACACAGGATTTATATGCTATGTTATGCTATGTATGGCATAGGTTGACATCTTTATTATGCTTATGTCAAAGTTATCTTTGCTGTATTATGCTATGTTAAAGATTCACATGGTATATGTTATGTTTTACTTGCTACCCTATAACACTATGTTATATGGTGTGCGTTAGTTATTGTTGGGTAATTATAGTGTATTATATGCTATAATTATGCTATACAATACTATATGTGTTATAGTCAATACTATACTAACTAAACTATACTATACTATAACAGTATAGTATATTAGTATAGTATAAAAATATACTATATACTACATACAACTAGTATAATATTCTATATTGTAGTCTATACTATGACATATATAAATAATATAGTTATATAGTGTATTGTATTATACTATACTATATTATTTAGTATTATAATATAGTATAGTGTATAATAATTGTATAGTGTAGATATAATATACTATAATATATAATACTATACACAGTACACAATGTATAATATATAGTGTGTAGTGCATAGTATATAGTATAGCATAGTATAGTATATATTATAATATAGTATGTGTTATAGTATATAATTTGTAATAGTATAGTATGATAGTGTGTATGTTGTAGTGCGGTGTATGGTATGGGATGGTATATATTATATAAGTGGTATATGGTATATTATGGTTATGGTGTGGTTACAACACTATACAATATTAGACTATACTATATACTACACTACGTACTATACAATCATATACTAAATAATGTACTACCTTTATCTTATACTATATATCTATCTTATATGTAATATAACTATCTTTATATATAATATACTATACAACATTATATTACATTATATGCATAGTATAGTAAAATATGTACAATACACTGCACTATAGACAACACTACACATTATATACTATATACTACCCTATGCACTATGTTATATTATATTTTAAATTACTATACTATTACTATTAACACTATATACTTTATGCTTTATGCTATACATTATGCTTGTATGTGTATGGTATATTATGAATAATACTATAATACACGTGTCGATCTACTGATACGTTGCTATACAGATACCAGTATCTATGGCGTTGTGTATATTATAATATGGTTATAAATACTACATCTTGCTTTATATGTTATATTATGCAACTACTTGCCTATCTATGGTATGGTATGGTATTATAATGGTATGGTTAATGGTATATATTATGTATATTATATGGTATAATTATGGTTATATGTTATGTTACACTATACCAGTTATATACGTATACTATGTGTATCTTATGTATTACACACAATATACTACACTTGTATGTTATATTATGCTATGTATGATGTTGTTTATTGCATGCTATACTATATACGCAACACTATGCTATATTATATGATGTGTATTTTTATTCTATACACTATGTCTACACAATGTTATGTTATATGTTATGCTTTATCTGCCTGGCTATGCTATGCTATATGCTTAAATACGTTATCTTTATGCTGCTTTTGCACTGCAAATGCAGATTGTGAGGTATGGTGTATGTCGTTTAGTGATAATTAGAATATATGCCATATACAACCTGTACAATACATATGTGGTATAATTTATGGTGCTGCTCTATATACACTACTACATCTGAGGAATACTGAGTTATATGCTACTATGTTATGCTTTGATATTGTATGCTATTGTGGCATAGTGTGGTATGCTATTCATACTGATACTACTATACAAATATAATGGTATGGTTAATGGTATGTATATATGCTATGGTACACATATGGTTACTAGTATATTATGGGTATATTATGGTGTATTAATTGGTATAATTAATGTACATGTTATGGTTTAATGTTATTGTATACACTATACTATATATGCTACATATATACTACACACTATATAATATATAGTAATATGTAACATATAACACTATATACATACACTATACATACTACATAGTATACACTATACACTACACCATAGTATACATTATTGTAATATACAATAGTGTATAGTGTAGTTTAATATTATGTTGTGTAGTATATTGTGATATGTATATACTACATATACTATTACTATACTATACTACACTACACTATACAAGCATAGTGTATAGTTATAGTGTATTGTAATATAGTATAATATAATCATAAATCTACACTATACTATACTACTTGTCATGTAATATATAATATAGATAGTAATAGTTTTTAGTATAGTACAGTGTAGTGTAGTAATAGTATAGTATATATACACTGAATATAGTTGTACTTTATACACTACATGTATAGTGTAGTGTAGTATGTTCTATATACTATACTATACAACATATACTATAGTATGTGTCATATACTATACTATACACTATACATACATTATATAGTATAGTATAGTGTAGTATAAGTGTAGTATATAGTGTATAGTATAGTATAGTATATATATAATACTAGTGTTATAACGTAGTATACTACATACTATGTTATAAGACTATTATTTTATATATACTAAATATACTATACACTATATTATAGTATCGTGTATTGTATTTACTAGATACTATATATAGTGTATAGTGTAGTGTAAACTATATACTACATTACACTATACTACACACTACACTTATAGTGTATGTAGTGTATGTATATAGTATAGTATGTTGTGATGTATAGTGTATATGTATAGTAGTATAGTGTTACATATAGTGTACATGCACTACATTATACTGTTTGTATTCATATGTATAATTATAGTATAGTGTTTAGTATAGTTTATAGTGTAGTGCAATAGTATAGTATAGTATTGTATACTATATATATGATATAAAGTATAGTAGGTGTAGTATATAGTAATACTATATTATACTATATATACTAGTATGTAGTATATAATATATACTATATGTGTAGTATAATGTAGTAGTTAGTACATAAACTATATACAATATACACTAGACACTACACTATACATAGTATGTAATATATAGTATAGTAGTATATAACACTATACCTATATACATTCACATATTATATAGTGTAGTATAGTAGTTACATTAACATACTACATTATAATATACTATAACTACTATTACCATACTATAACTAAATTATATGTTATACTATACAAGGCATAGTATAGTATGTATTGTATATATTTGGTATAGTGTAGTGTATAGTATAGTATAACATTAGTGTGTATAATATATAACACCATACTCACATATGCTATACTACTATCTTATGCATTATAATGGTTATGGCATGGTATGGTAATTATGGTATAATATAACTCACTATATGTATAGTGTATAGTATATGGTATATGCTATTATAAACTGTATATATCATAAGGTAGTATAATATTGTAACATACTATAGTATAGTTATAGTATCTTTTATGTAGTATATAGTATACCATGTAAATATACTACATATATATAGTAATAGTAATACTACACAACACACCACACTACACTATAGAGTATATAGTATATAGATACTATAGTATATATAATAAACTATAGTATATACTCTATAGTATATGTATAGTTTAGTATGTTACTACACTATACTATACTACACTACACGTACATAGTATAATGTAGTATAGTATAGTATATTATAGTGTAGTTATAGTCTACATTATAAGTTATAATATAGTAATGTTATATAGTATACTTACTATTGTACTATACCTGTGAAGTGTAGTATAGTGATATACTACACTACATACACTACACACTATATATTGTATAATATAGTATATATAGTGTATTATTAATATACACTATACTACACACACTATACACTATGTAGTATAGTGTATAGTATATAGTGTATAGTGTATAGTGTATAGTATAGTGTTGTGCTATATAGTACACTATAATACTATACACTATACTATTGTAGTATGTAGTTTTTATAGTATATAGTATAGCATATTGTATACACTATACAGTATACTATATACTACACTATATTATATGTAGTGTATAATATTGTAGTATAATATAGTATAATATAGTGTAGTGTATGTAGCACAATATAGTATTCATAATAGTATGATGTTTAATGTAGTGTAGTATAGTATACACTATGGCACAACATTATATTTGTAGTGTATAATATAGTGTTATGTATACAGTTCATAGCATAGTATATTGTATAATTGTGATATATTATACATAATATAGTATAGTATGATAGTATAGTATAGTGATAAATTATACATATATTATAGTATGTCTACTATATATTGTATTGTATATATACTATGTATATAGTATTACTATACACTACCATACTATACTATACAATACTATAACGCTATATAAGTATATTATATATATTATGTAGTATAGTATAGTATAATGTAGTGTATAATATAAGTATAGTGTATATACTATTCTATACACTACACAGTTTGGTAGTGTATATTAATACTATATTAATGGATAGTAGTGGGAATATTATAAGATAGTATATATAGTGTATAGTATATATTTCATAGTATATAGTAAATACACTATACACTATACTACTAAATGGTGTATACACACAGTATACTAGTATAGACTACATATACTATAAATACTACACTACTATACTAAGTAACACTATACACTGCACACTGCACTATCTTGCAACACTTTATTATGCATTATGTATGTTATGCTATATTATGCACTATATACAATATGGTTTCTTGCACTATCTATGTTATATAATATGCACTACACACTATACTATGCTATATTATACTATATACTTTATGTATATTATATTATATGGTATCTATGCTATACTATCTATGGTGTGTTGGATGGTGTATATTGCATATATAAGTGTTGTATGGTATATGTAATATAATATATGTGTGGTACGCTATCTATGCTATGCTATAATCACAACAACACTTTATGATGTCTGTATGCTATATGTTATGTTTTTGCTATATGCTACACTGCTATGATTTATGGTGTATACTACACTCTTGTGCATGGTTAACTATTACGTACTAATTGCGCTATATCTATAGGCTTTGCTATGCTATGATCAAAAACAACTCTATATTTGCTGTATGCTATGTTGCTATGTGCGCTATATATTGTTATGTTATATGTGGTATGTATATGCTATGGTGGTGTATGGTGATTATCTTGTGGTATATCACTTATCTTTATCATAATATCTACTTACATATGCAATGTACCATGTGTGCATGATTATATGGTATGGTATATATAATATTATGTTATTTTTATATGGTATGTTATGGTGGTTGTATGCTACGTTATGCTCTATATATGCTATTCCACGCACTATATCTGCAAATTGCATTACGTATGCGCCACTATCTTCTTGTGCTTATGCCGTATTATAATAATATGTTGTATGTTGGATGGTAGTAAATCTTAATTACGCGTATATAATATTGTGGATATGCTCTGCTTCTGTATATTGTTTGTATTGTATGGCGTTGTTTGGACTACAATGACATATAACTACACTATATTGTATACTTTCTGGATGTGCTATGCTATGCTTTATGCATACACCATGGTTACTCTTTATGTTATACGTTGATGGTCTGTATATATATATTGTATTGTGGTTATGTATGGTATATATATATATATATATATATATATATATATGTATATAATGTTCTATGGTGTATACTACCATATCTATATATACCTACTATGTATCTTGTAGTATTTGGTATATATGGCGTGTTATTGGTGTACATGTGGTGTAATGTAATAACAAAACTATATATACGTTGTTTGTTATGGTATGGTGTGGTGTATGGTGTGGTGTGGTAATGTAGTGGTGTATACTATATATAGTATTTTATAATATACACTATACTATATAATATATAGTATATGTAGTAGCATATACATAATTGTAGCATATACACTATATACTACACTATACTATTAGTTATTTATGTATACACTACACTATATTATCTATTTAGCATATGTGTATTGTATATAATAATAGAGTTTAGTCTATACTTTTAATGTTGATATGGTATATAATTGTATATGTAATATATATAGCATTACCCTTTTTATACTACATATGGTATGGTATATTATGGTTATAGATGTGTGTAATATATAATTATACAATAGTATATATATAGAATATATGTAATATAGTGTAGTATGTGTATGTATGTTGAATACTACACTACATTATACTATAGTGTTGTGTGCATGTATAGACTATACTACACTACACTATATTATATATCCTACTATGGTGTAAGTATTATAGTGTATGATGGCAGTTGATACGTTATGTGTGTATATGGTATTACAACTACACTTTACAGTATATATGTATAATATATGTAATATATATAATAATATATATATATATATGTATATATGTATATATATATGTATATATATATATATATGTATATAATAATAATATATATATATATATATATATAATATACCATACCACACTAGTATATATACTACACTACCATACTATATTATACTATACTATACTATGTTATGGTGTAGTGTAGTATAACATAGTATTGTATAGTAAATATACATTACAATATAATTACAATAGTATAGTGTAGTGTTATTTACATACTATAGTGTAGTAAGTATAGTTTATAGTTTGTAGTATACTATAGTGTTATATGTAGTATAATGTATAGTGATAACTATGTATAGCACAGTACATATAGTAGTTTTATAGTGTTATATAGTAGTGTTATTGTATATGTGTGTATGCTATATGTATTGTATAGTGTAGTATAAACTATATACAATACTATACTATATTGTGTATTGTAGTATAGTATAGAATAGTTGTGTAGATATAGTTATAGTGTGCTATATAACACTACATACTAAATATTATATAGTATAGTATAGTCTATATGTAGTGTATATTAACCCTACATACTATACTCTATACACTATTATACTGTAGTAATAATACATAATATTTTGTAGTGTACTATATAATATGTTATACTATACTATCTACATTATATACTACTATAATATATACTAGTGTATGTATATATATAGTGTAACAGTATACTATACTATCCTATGTAATATATACAGTGTGTAGTATAGTATATAGTATACACACTATACAATACACAATAGTAAAGTATAGAATAGTGTACAGTATAGTGTATGGTAGTATGGTATAATTATTGTTATATGTAATAATATTATATTAAGTGTGATACTATATACTATACATAGTATATCATAGTATAGTATACATATATTTTATAGTTACACTATACTAGTGTAGCATATATGTATACACAAATACTACAATACAATACACTATCTATTACTATACACTATACATATATAGTATAAGATAGTATAGTGTATAGTTATAGTGTAGTGTAATGTATAGAGTGTAGTGTACTACACTATACTTGTATAAGTATAGTATAGTGTATAGTATATTGTAGTATGATAATACATACAATATACTATAGTGTAGTATAGTGTAATATTGTATACATAATATATAATAGTGTATAATATAGTGTAGTAGTATAGTAACTATAAGTTGCACAATACATTATACATACTAGCCATACTATATGTAGTGTGTATATTATAACTACTACGCTATACTACATAACTACTACTATATTATAACATACTAGACATTCAATTTGTAGTATAGTATTATGTATAGTGTATACCATACTATATAGTATATGCAATAATACACAATATTACACTACACTATATTATATTATACTACACAATATACTATACTATATACTAACTAACTATGGTATGGTATATATAGTATGGTAGTGGATATCTTATATCTTATGCTATACTATAATAATGCATAACATATATTAAAAGGTGTGTCACTACAAAAATATATAGTGTGGTATACTGTAATATTATGTACATAGTATATTATGTAAGTATTACTATTACAATTATTGTTATTATGTATATATACTTCACTTCACTATTAATTGTATGTGGTATATAATGTTGAATGGTATGGTGTGGTGTTTTTATGCTATCTTATACTAAAATACAATATCTATGTATATGTAGTGGTTATATAGTATACATAATGCTCATATTATACCTATGCATACTTAACACTATAGTACATATAATGCATAGTATATTGTATTACTATGCCATGCCATACTATAATTATTTTTACATGCTATGCTATCTATATACACTATCTTGTGTTTGTGGTGTTATATTATATTATAATATATAGTTGTGTGTGGTATGGTGTGCATATACTATGGTGTATATAGTGTATATATAAAACACTATATACCTTTATAATGTATGTACACTACTACACTATATTATCTTCTATCTATACTAAACATATATATTATACACTATACTATATACTATATTAGTGTATGTATAGTGTATAATAATATAATATATAGTATATACACTAAACACTATAAACTACATATAGTGTTATATTATGTTGTGTAATATAGTATAGTGTATAATTACACACTATATAATGTATAATGTATATACTACATATAATATATAGTGTATAGTATATTATATAGAATACTATACTACATATTATAATATTGTGTATATTTGTATATTATATTGTAGTAGTGTATAGTGTATAGTGTTGTATAGTGTGTAGTAGTGTAGTTGTATACTATGTAGTGTAGTGTACTATATACTACACTATACTATACTATTCTATATTATACTATACATAGTACATACACTATACCATATATAGTAGTATACTAATAATAACTAGTATAGTGTAGTGCAGTATATATAATACTACTATATTATAGTACACTAGTAAGTATAGTATAATATAGTATAGTATAGTGTATATAGCATATTATAGTATAGTATACCATGCAATATTATACTATATATATTATGTAGTATAGTATAATGTATATAGTATTGTATAGTATAGTGTAGTAATGTTACACTATACTATACTATAAATGCAAACTAAATATAATATATATAGAATATATATTATTTTATATGTACAATCTTATATTATGTACTATACACATATATGTATACTACATTACACTTTATACACATCTTTGTGCATGGTGTATGATTGTGTAATAATAATATTATCTTGTACTATCTTGCTGCTATACCATGCTATGCTGCGCCATGCTATGTTACTTTATGTTATGCTATCTTATGGTTATTGGTTATGTGTATGGTGCGGTTATGCTATCACGTTATGCGTTATGTATGCATATGCTACGCTATGCTACACCATACTGCACCGACATTGGTTGCGCTATATATGGCTGCACTTTATCTTTGATATATGTACTTTGCGCTATGCTATGATGCTGTAATGGCGGTTATTGCATCGATTAATATATTATGTTATGCGCTATGCTACGCACTTACCGTTATGCACGCACTTTTGCGCTATGTACTTTGTATGTTATGGTTATGGTATATTGTTACTACGCATGCTTTCACACTATGTGGTGTATGTTATGTACTATACGCTGCATTGTACTTTATGTTATCTATGTTATCTTCTTATGTTATGCTATATGCATACAACATGGTGTGGTATGGCTAATGGTATGGTTATGTACATAATTATAGTGTATATGATATGCTATAGTATATAGTAATGTAGTGTATAATGTACACTATATTGTATAAACTATACTATATAATATACTAAACTACATTGTGTAAGTGTTATATACATATACACTATACTACCTAGTGTATATAGTATAGTGTTATTATATACACTATACTATACTACTACACAATATTATACTATAGTATAGACTATGTACTATAGTGTATAATATTATGATTAATTGCCCTTAATACTATATATACTATATATATGTAATATGAATGTATAGTGGTGATGGTGTTGTATGCTATATAATTATGGTATGCACTATACTACATATAACACTAATATTATATGCTATGGTGTGGCAGTGCTATACTTGCTTATAGAATGAGTAGTTATGATATACAGTATAGTAGTACTATCCCGTACACTTTATGGTGTATCTTTAATGAGTGTATTATAGATGGTGTATAATGTAGTGTTATAGTTGTATAATATATTATGTAGTATATATATTATATAGTAAGTGTATTGTATGGTATAGTGTTCTATAAGTGTAACCATATTATACTCATATACTATACTATATATAGTATATTATAGTAGTGTAGCATAGTGTATGGTATATGTACACTATACTACATTACATAAAGTATCAGGTTTATTATATAGTATAGACTGCTTAGTTAATATGGTGGTTACACTTTATACTATACTTATACTTCACTTATATATATCTTTATACTATATCTTACTAGTACATAATATGAATAATTGATGTGCTATGGTATATACTATCTTTTATAACACTACATCATTATATTGTATGGTATGGTATATGTTATTACACAATGGTATATATGCTATGTTATGCTATGCTATAATACTATATACACCTTCTTATGCTATATTATACAATCTTGGTATAACTTACTTCTGACATAGTAGAATAATTTATGGTATATGTTATATAGTATAATGTAATGTATAGAGTATGGAACAATATAGTTGTAGTGTACACTACCATAGTATACTACATACTACATGTGTATAATATAGTATATTAACACTATACACTACTACAAGTGTTGTGATATACTATACACATTACTCTACACTATACTATACTATATACTATCCATAGTATACTATAGTATGGTAGTATAGTATAGTGATATACTACACTACACAATATATATAATTTATAGTATAGTATAGTATAGTATGTGTAGTATATAATATGGCTTATTATACTATACCATATTACATAATATTATATACTATATATGTATACTACATGTATATATACATTCGAATATACTACACTACAAATATAATGTAATATGTAGCATACTATACTATCCTATGTATGCTACATTATAATATAGATAATATATATTATATGTAGTAGTATAGTATAGTAGTATAGTATAGTATAGTATAGTATAGTATAATATAGTATAGTAGTGTTGTGCTATACTATATAGTGTAATATAATATGGTATTATAGTTTAGTAGTGTATAGTATAGTATAGTATAGTATAGTAGTATAGTATATGTATAGTATAGTAACACTATACATATACTATGCCTACTAACAACTTGCTATACTATACTATATGTGTATAATATAGTATAGTATTTTATAGTATAGTGTTGTGTCATGTGTATAGTATAGTATTGTATAGTATAGTGTTTATTGATAAGTATATGGTGTATTGTAGTGCGATTATATGGTAATAGTGTTTACCATACTATACATATCTTATATAACTATTAATACTATTCTATAGAACATTATATTATGCACTATATATGGTTGTCTGGTATTTTATGGCTTTATGGTATGTATGTAGTAACTACACATATCTATCTACTTGCTGCAAAACATGACAACACTAAATGGATTATGGTATAACGTTATGGTATGGTATGGTGTACTATGGTTATGATATGTATTGTATGGTAAACACTAAACATATACTACTATGTACACTACATGACACACTTGCTATACTGCAATCTTATATATATATAATATGGTATTGTATCATCGTTATGTCATGTGGTGTGTTGGCCAGTATTATATATGTTGTATGGTATAACGTTATGGTATGCAATGTTGTACTTTACTAGTGTGTATGTGGTATGTCATCTACTGTGTGGTGTTATATTACACTATATTATAATATAACTATCTTTGTATACACATACCTTATTACTATATAGATGTTATAATGTTTATGTTATATTATATGAGATTTTTAATACCTTTATAATAATGTGTTTATGGTGTATTATGTAATGTGTTATTAATTATCTTGTGTAGTATGTGTATGCTATGCCATACTATAATATAGTATGTTATAATACAATGTATACATCTTGTGCTACTACCATACTATCTTACATATGGTATGATACACAATATTATATAGTCTATACACTATATTATATAGTATAGTATTGTATATGTAGTATATTGTATACACTATATTATATAATAGTGTACTGTATACTACTACATATTATATAATATATAGTATAGTGTATGGTATAATTATTGTATATATTAATATTGGTATATCGATTACCGCACTACACTACATTAATTATGGTATGGCACTACATAGTATGGACATACTACATCTTTACTATGGTATGTTGGTATGGTATAATATGTTATACATATATATATATGCTTATACTACACATATATGGTGTATGTTATGCTACACTACTATACTTGGTATATATGCACTAATGGCTATATGGTATGTGTTGGTTGTATTGGTATGTAGTATGGTATATGTATAACTATAATATAATTATATTACACATATTATGGTGTTATGGTATGGTGTGTATACACATACTATATCTTATCTTTATGTGGTATCTATGCTATACACTACATTATATTTATGGTGTATGTTATAGTGTGGTATGTATGCTATACAATATTGTATTTGTATGGATGTGTATGGTATGCAATGTATGTAATGGTGTGGTATGGTGTGTATTATAGTATGGTATAGTGGTATATAATGGTAGTATTTATACACTTTATGTTGGCTATATACACTATATATATGTGGTAAGGTATAATGCGATTATAATATATATATTAGTGATGGTGTATGAGTAATATAGAATATATTATGTGGTGTTGTTATTGACTATCTTGTAATGCTTTATATTATATGGTATGGTATAGTATTGTATTATTATTGTATGTAGTATATGGTATGGTGTATGGTGTATATGGTATAGTGGTAATATGGTATGTATGTATGGTGTATACTTTATGCTACTTATAATGTATACACATACATGCTATAACAAATTATATACTACACACCATATTTTCCAATACTACTATATGTGGTATGTTATATAATATAATTATCGTTTGTATGTATGTGTGTACATACTTATATCTATAATATGCTATTTTTACTATACTATACGCTAGACTTGACTACACTACATATACAACTATATATGCTATATCTTTGTGTATATGTATGCTACACATAAAATGGTTGTTATCTTTGCGCACACTATACTGTACCTATAACAAGATGCTTTCATGTATACATATATTCACTATGCTTTACTAAATACTATATTATACAATCTATACTATACATAGTGTAGTATAGTATAGTGTATAATATAATATAATATAGTATACATTTATGCATGCTATAGTATTGTAGTATAATTATATCTTTATAGTGTTATAATTGTTATTTTACAATATCTTATATATACCAACATACTATACTACTTGTATACACTATAGCATACACAAGTGTTGTGTATAGTATAGTGTATATAGTGTAATATAGTTTAGTGTATATATTATTTGATATATAGTATAGTGTAATGTTGTATATATAATATACTATACACAACACTTGTATTTATGCCATACAATATAATTCAATACAATACAATACAATACAATACAATACAATACTATATAGTATATAGTATATGTAAGATAATATATGTGATAAACTATATACTATGTGTAGTGTATAGTAGTGTACATTACAATATTATATACTATAGTATACTATACTATACACTATCTTATGTGTAGTATATTATGTTTATAGTATAGTGTAGTGTGGTTATGTGTATAGTATATAGTTCCACTAGTGTATGACTATACTATATTATTATATTGTAGTGTGGTATAGTATATGTAATATACTATAGACAATAGTGTAACACTACATAGTATAGTGTTATCTTATCTTTATCTATCTATAATTCTATACAAGTATATCTTGTGTTGCTCTGATAGTATATATATGCACTTGTATAAATATGGTGTAATCTAGTATAGTATAGTACACTACTACATACTACACATTTTTACATATATCATACTAGTTAGCGTAGTATAGTACAATATAGTTATGTACAAGTACTATATACTACACTTGTCTTTAGTATGTAGTATAAATATAGTATAGTATAGTATATATTACTACTATTATATTGTATATACACTATACAATACTATATAATACCATACACATATACCCATACACAGATACTATAACACTATTATATAACACTATAACACTACATATATGGTGTACTATTCATGGTATATTATGGTATTATATTAATATACACATGGTATACTATATAAACACTACACAACCATGTATGGTATGGTTGGTGGTATATTGGTTATTATATGTATTTATGCAATATTACTATACTATATTATGCTATACAGCGTATGCTATGCTATATTATATTATACACTATATGTGTGCCAACACTATTATATGGTATATCATATGGTATAGTCGATTACATAACTATCGCGTTGGTATATGTGCTTGTACTATATGTTATATGTTATCATTGCATACACTATACATGGTAATATATATTAGTATGGTGTGTTGTGTTAACTATGTATAGTACACTACATATAGTTATAATTGATATATAGTAGTGTATTGGTGTAGTGTAATATATCTGTATATACCTTGGCATAAGATATATTTACACTGCACTAACTATTATAGAAATTATGGCTGTATCTATAACTATATAATGTAGTATATATATACACTACACATTAGTATGGTATATAATTAGTTGGTATGTATATGTATAATATATATAATATATAGTAGTATAGCATACATCTGTCTATAATAATTGATTAATCAAGAACTTTCAATTGGAACTCAAGAATTTTTTTCATTAATTTTTTCATACCGTCATATCTGGATTGAGACTTAGGTAAATGTTTTATTCATATATGTAGTAAAAGATCATATCTAATTTAGCTCTTTCATGCATATTCTAACTAGTTATTTTAGTTTGTTATTGGCTGCTTCAACTATAACCCCAGCTCTATTTATTGGTTTAAACAAGATATGACTTATTCAAAATAATGAAATAAATGAAATAAATGAAATTCAATAAACAATTTCAAAAAAATAATAATCAAAGCCTCTAATAATATTTCCTTTCAGGTATTTTATGGTTTCTTCCCACGTCAATTGCCAATTCATGGTCATTGAGATTCATGGATAATTCAGATTAATATTTAGGGATAGATCTTACCTCTCTTTTTATTCCCTAAAGCAAATCAAATGATTAAAGTTTTTCTATTTGGAATCGTCTTAGGTCTAACCCTAATTACTTTAACAGGATTATTTGTAACTACATATTTACAATACAGGCATGGTGATCAGTTGGACCTTTGATTACGTAACATCTCTTTTTTTAATTGACCACCTTTTGTAGGAGGTAAATTTTAAGTTGCAATTCTACTTTGTTTTGTTAAGTTATTTCATTGTAATTCGACAAAACATAAATGAAATCACACTCTGTAGGATTTGAACCTATGACATCAGGTTTTGGAGACCCATGTTCTATGAACTAAGGGCACTCTTATATCCTATAAAAGTAGATATGATAATAAAGAAAATGATTTTTTAACCTAAGGGTTTTGTGTGCATATAGTATGCAAAAATAAAAAATTATGTCCAAAATTTTCCATCCCTAATTGTCCATAAGAAAAGAATAAGGATGAGGATTTGAACACGACATTTTGAACCTAAAACAAAGCAACCAAACGCTACATCCCTTTTAAAGATTGTTGTATGTGTCCATTGTATAAAATCCATGTCTTGTTTTCCACATCCTTCTTTTTTGCTCTACCATCTCTATAGATAGGTAGATAATTTATTATCATTTTTTTTAGAGGCGCCAAAATGGAATCTGCTGGATCATTGTACATATATATGCATTTTAGTTAGTAATTCTAATTATAATTTCATTTCAAGCAAAAAATAAAGAATCTTGAACTAAAATTCAAATGTTAGGTTATCATGATCTATGTATTAGAGATTATATATGTATTACAATATACAATATAAATAAAGAATTGAAATAAATAAGAAAAATAAATAAATAAATAAAAGACGAAGGAGGATTTCCAAATTCCTTGTCATTAATTATTTAGTAGGTCTATTGATAGAAATTAATTGTTTATTTCCAAATGCCTTGCCATTCCCCTTTTTTTCGTCTTGATTGAAATCTTTTATTGATCTGTGAAAAAATGAAGAAGATTTGAGATACAATTCTACATAACATGGCTCCAATTTCGCCTCCTTTTTCTATTCTATTCTCAAAAAAGAAAGAGAAAGAGTTTATCGAACCTAAATCAAAATACAGTGAATCTACGATAGAATTTTTGGGAAAATAAATGGAAATGTGGATCCAGTCTAGGGGTGGTTCCACAAAATTCTAACATAGAAAGAAGAGAAAGATACTAAGATTAGGATAGGAAGAATTCATATTTAGAAAAAAATTGTATTAATTAATTATTATAATATTCAAAATATTATTCTATTAATGAATATGACTCTTTTTCTTTATAGTTATATTAATTAGTAGTAATTATTTTTTAGATTATAGTACTTAGAAGTCATTTGAATTATTAGATTTAGAAAAAGAAACTATTTATAAATTCCATTTCTTGTTAATAACTTTTATTAATATAGTTAATATAGATTCTTTTCTCTTTTCTTTTTCTTTGGTTCAGATCAAAAAGAAAATGAAGAGAGTTCTAAAGTTAAGTAGATCCAAAATGAAAAGGAGGTTCATGGCCAAGGGTAAAGATATTAAAATTATAGTTATTTTGGAATGTACCTGTTGTGTTCGAAAGGGTGTCAATAAAAAATTGTTGGGCATTTCTAGATATATTACTCAAAAGAATTGACACAATACACTGTCGACTAGAATTTAGAAAATTTTGTCTATTGTCAAAAGTATACAATTCATGGGGAAATAAAGAAAATGTATGTAACGAAAGGCTAAGAACTTTACATCTTAACATATATAATACAAACCAAATCCTATTTTGGTCGAATCTTAATTAAATTTAATTAAATGAATAAAAAATATTCTATTTTATAGATTATTTTATATAGATATATAGATTGAATAAACAAACCATGGATAAATCCAAACAACCTTTTCGTAAATCCAAGCAATCTTTTAGAGCGTTTATCGGATCGAGGATCAAATTGATTAGAGAAACATGAGTTTAATTAGTCGATTTATTAGTAAACAAGAAAAATATTATCTAGATGGAAAAATAAGTTAACTTTCAAACAACAATGATTAATTACTTGCTATAAAACAAGCTCATATTTTATCTTTTGCTACCTTTTCGTAATAATGAGAAACAATTGGAGAGTGAGTCGATCACTAGATCTACTGGTCCTAGAACTAGATAGACTCTTCAAAAGTCCAATTGGAACTCAAGCTCATATTAATATGAATTTTTTGTTAAAAAAAACTAGAATCCAGATTTGATTCTTGTATTATAAACTCTAAAACTATAAAAAATTAAAAATGGGCAAGAAATCTCTTTTTCTTGAAAGATGTTCGTTTATTCCTACTACTCAAATTTTCATTTCTTTTTCTTCTATCTTCCCGGAGTCCATTCTCAGGAAATCTATTCAATCATTCTTGTTTCTGTATTATAATTAAGATTCTTTTCTTCCTTTATTTGATTTGTAATCTTTTTTTATTTTTGATTAATGATTTTATTTGAAATAATATCAAAATAATTCTTATTTGATAGGGCTATTTGTGCAAGTATTTTATGATTCAAAAGCAATTGTCTCTTGTATATATTTTGGATGAATAGGCTATAACTATAAAATAGCCTATCCTCACGAGTTATCGCATTTATCTGAGTGATCCACAAATGATGAAAATATCTCTTTTTCCTGCTCCTATCTTGATGAGAAGAAACTAAAGATCTCATTCTTTGTCGTAGTTGTTGAGTAAGTCTTGAATGAGCCCTATAAAGGTTGATGCAAATAAATGAATTTTTTTTGACATCTCTGAGCTGTATATCCTCATTTAACATTGGTCATTGAATCAAATGAAATTCTCTTAAATAACTAATTGATTTCTCTTCTTTCAGTCATCCCTTTCATGCGATCGATTAATAACAAAACAGATTCTTTTGATATATAAAATATAAATTCCAATGGATTTTGCGACTATGACCTTCCCGACCATGATTTTTTCTTTCTTGAAGGTATCTCTCCTAGAAATAAGAAATTAAAATGCTACTAATTAAAATAGAATAGTGGGTTTCCTCATTTCTATGGTAACTTCTCAAACGGTGAGTTCCTCTCTAAACAAGCCTCTTTTTTCATTTAATCAATTTTATCATGAACTCCACTATTCATTTTCAATTATTTTTTAAATTCTAATTATAAAGTAATAGTCCTTTTCACAAAAAACTATCCATATATGACTGACATTTAATTACGAGAAAGTTGGCTAGGTATGACCTGTTAGTCCATTTTTCAAGAAAAGGAATATGAGCGAACCTTTTCCTCCGCTTAATGGATAACTATTTGTTACCAATGAAGAATTCCTTCTCATCTCAAATGGAGTGATTGGATTTGCACCAATAGAAACCATAAATTTAACATAATTAAGTAGATTATAGATCTTCATTTTTAGATACTAGTCAATTAAAGGCCGTCTTTTACTATATATATATATATCATATATATATATATATATATATATATATATCTATATATATCTAATTCATTGGTAGTGGTCATTGATACTATAAAAAACTTTTACATTTTCAAACTCATGATTTGAATTGAGCAGTCACACATACACCCTAGTACATGTTCGATGTTGAGGACATCCTCGAAGAGCAGGAGATTTTGTGACATTTCTTATTGGATGTCGTGCATTTCTAATAAGTTGTTTATTTGTTAGCATGGCTTGTTTATAGAATCTCATTCTAGATAGAATAGAGTGGGTTGGTTTAGATCGATCTTAACTTTGGTTGGTGATTATGAATGATTTCTACTCACATGAGAAATTCTAATTTTACAAGGAATTAGTATATTTATATGGAATCCCAAGTATTATCATTTTACAAGATCAAGCGATGCCATGAGCTTGGGCTTATTCTGACATAAAACATCCCTTTCCATATCTTTGGATATAACCCATAAAGGGTTGCCCGTTCTTTGTACATAAACTTTTGTGAGAGTTTCAGCTTCAATAGTTCTTACTTTCAAAAAAATACTCTACTTGTGCCTCATAAAAGAACTAGAGTGTGTTTATAGAATTTCATTCTAGATAAAATAGAGTGGGTTGGTTAGATTGATCTTAACGATGATTGATGATTATGAATGATTTCTATTCACACAAGAAATTCTAATTTTTAAAAGTAATTTGTATATTCATTTTCAACCTCTACAAGGTCAACGATGCCATGAGCTTGGGCTTCTATTGCTGACATAAAAACATCCCTTTCCATATCTTCGGATATAACTCATAAAGGGTTGATCGTTCTTTGTACATAAATTTTTTTGAGAGTTTCATGAAGCTTCAATAGTTCTTCTACTTTCAGAATAAATTCCCCTGCTTTTACATCGTAAAAAGAACTAGTAGGTTGGTGAATCATAACCTTGATGATATTGATATAACATCATGAATGGTTCTTCTATCTATATATTGCATGATTGGGTTAAAGTATTAAAGTAATGGGAAATTGAACAAACAATAAAAAAATAGAATTAAACAACCGTACGGGCATCTTTTGTACATTGCATATAGCTCTGCAATGGAATTTATCTTTCTGATAAAATTTTTTCTATTGAAAAGAATAAATAGAACCTATACGATACAAATTGTTAAATGATCCATTTACCACCCTTATTTTTGTAGTAATTAAAAAGATACTATGATGATTCTGTTGCTTTATATATTTATCTCATTTGTGGTTTAGCAATCCCGAAGTTTTTTTTGATAGGATCCAAGAAGGATCAAATGATTTTTTCCATTTTTTTAACTCTTTCTCTCATAACATAAAAAATTAGAAAGAGACTTATGGTGTGGAAGAAAAATGGTTTGTGACATTGAAATTGACTCTTGCTTGACACATAAAATCAAATTGGGAATAACCCTTCTTTCATTCTACTATCTCTATACAAATCTCATGTTAGAAAAAAAAAAAATAAAAGGTTTATTCATATCAAACTCGCCATACTATTATTATTCTTTATTTGATTCATATTCGATACAGTGAAGGCATAGTATTTTTTTTCTCAAATAAAAAAACTCATTGGGGCCAAGCATAAAGGAATGCTAGACGTTTGGTAATTTCTCCTCCGACTTGAATGAAAGATCCCATTGAAGCGGATAATCCCATACATATTATATGTACATCTCGTGACACAAATTGCATAGTATCATAAATGACTATTCCTAGTAATACCCATTCGTTTGGAGAATTTATAAACAAATAAAGATCCCGTATCATATCTTTGAGATATATCATTGAGACCAACAAGTTGATTAATGATCTCACCATCAACCTCTTGGCCTAAAAAAGTAATCTTTCTCGATAAAGTCAGTTGATTAAGGCAAAATTGTATCCTTGAGAAATTGTACATGCACTTTTGGATGCATACAATTTGAAAGAATTGCGAAAAAAAAATCAATGTGTCAATTCCAATCCTATTTCTTTTTTTTTTAATATGAGTTTTGCTCTCCTTCTCCTTCCCTATATTCTATAATGTAGAAAATCAAAAAGAATTTTATGAACTTATTGAACTAACCTCTCATTGATGTTTTGTTTCATCAAAATTCAAATTGATGTCATTTTCTTGTTCTTGAATGGGCCCTTTCAATTCTTTTAGGTTCTTGTTCTACTATGGGGAAGATTTGATCAAATTCCATTTGAGCATGTAGGTCAAATGATTCTAGTACCACTTTTTTTTTTTTTCACACACCCTTCTCAAAAATATTTGATGTATTCATACATTTACACCATTGGTTGGAAGTTTAAAATTATCCCTATAGTAAGTCTAATAATAGTCTATAATATATAGTATAGTGTAGCATATAGTATAGTAATTACCATATGTGTACTACACAATTTGTATAGTATAGTGTATATAGTAAAGTATATGTATAGTATAGTATATAATATAGTAGTGTAGTATAGTATATAAGTATATTATAATATTTTTGGTATAGTATAGACATAATATAATAATATGTATATATATGGTATATGTATGTATACACACAACATATATACATATATACACTTATGTGATAATGTATAATTATATGTATGTTCATGTAATGGTATGGTATAGTATATTATAATAGTAATATATATTTATATATATATAATTATTGTATATGTAATGGTATATAATTATGTTGTATATTATCTATCTTATTACACAATATTATAGTGTAATTAAGCATGGTATATGGTATGGTATACAATGTGTGAATATGGTATGTATATGTTGTGGTGTGCATGTTGCAGTATAGTATACAGTATCTATATATAACATATATATATTTAAGTGTACTGTATGTATATAAGTATAGTAATATAATATAATATAATACTGCACTACACTGCTTTATACTATTCTATACTCTTTATATTATTATATATAACCATGGGACTATATATTCATATACTATACTTGTGTAATATATGATGTAAAATATACATACTATAATACAAACATTACTGTGTATACTTTACTTCTGATACAAAGAAAGCATAGTTATGGGATAATATATATGGTCTTTAATAGTTATATAAGTATATTATTTATATAGTGTAGTTATATGCTGCACACATGCTATATAAACTAAGATGATTGTGCGTATATGGTGTAATTTTACTACTATAAGTGTATAGTGTATACTCATGCGTATCTGCGTACTTTATAGTTATACTGCATACTTGTTTGTGTTATAATTTATATTGTATGTAGATATGGTTTACTATGCTATTATCACTATCTTATCATACTGTACATGTATCGGATAGTATGGTGTTGACACTATATGCTATCTTTATGCTATGTTATACCATATTATGCTATGTTACAATGCTTTTGCACTATACCTTACCATACTACATGCTGCATTGATTGTGGTATATATAACATTACATGGTATTACATTTACGTTGTACTATATGCTGTGTATATTATGTTATGCTATATACAACTATATCTATGCAAAAGGGGTATGGTATGGTTAATACTTACTTATGGGTTGGTATTGTGATTACGCATATACGCATCTTATTGGTTTGGTGTGGCGTAATGGTGTTATTGATAAAATATGCACGTTATATTACAGCTTTGCGCTATGCTACTTATATATGCTATCTTATCTTGTGCTTACTATTGCTACTTACTACATGCTGTATGCTTGTACACATGCTTTATGTATTATCTATATGCACACGTTGTACTTTATGCTTTTGCATTATGCTGTTCTATTATGGATTACATGGGATCTTCTATGTACATGTAACTTGCTATTCTGTTAAATATGCATCTTGCTACACTAAACTTATTATGGTATGGTGTTATGTTGTATTGTATATATATTATGGGTGTTATCTTTGCATAATATAATGCTTACATGCTATGCATTATATGCTGCACTGTACTATAACATAAATGGTTGGAGTTATTATGGTACATACTACTATCTATCTACGTATGGTTTGATGTAGTGTCTTATATCTATGTTATATTCTATCTTTACTATGTTATGCTTGTGTTATGCACTTTACATGCTATAATATATGTTGCTATGTTATATTGGTGTACTGTATACATATGGTAGAGTTATGCTATATAACTACATAGTGTACACCATACATGCATGATTGACTATATGCAATACAATACTATTTACCATACTATACTACAATATTATAATTATTATACAATACTATATTATACTAATACACAATATTACACTACACACTATACAATATATGTGTAGTATAATATTATGAGTATACACATATAGTGGCATGGTAGTGTATATATGGTATATGTTGTAAATATGGTGTAGTGTTGTGATATATTATATACCTATATGAAATAGTATAACTAATGGTATGGTTATGCATACACTATACACTACTGATGTATATTATTATGTTATTTGTATAACTTATTATGGTATTGTATATGGTGTGTTTGTGTATGATTATTGTATACATTATACAATACTATACTTGTATATACATATTGTATGTGTGAACATGTGTATATGGTTATTGTATAGTTATGTGGTATGGTGTATATGTTTTGTCCATATTACTATATGGTGTAAAGTGTATAGTATAAATTACTATATCTCTATATTATATAATATATAGTGTATTTATATTACTATACTATATTAGTATATATACAATATAGTATAGTACACAACTATACTATACTATGTAGTATATATAGTATAGTATAGTGTTGTGATATACTATATACATTACTATAGTGTATAATATATAGTATGTAGCATAATATGATCTTATAATAAAATGGTACTTTTACTTTGTATAATGTATAGTATAATATAGTTTAGTAAAGTATATAGTAGTGTAATATTGTGTAGTTATTATAATATACACTACTACTATAGTGTTATATAGTAGTATATAGTTTAGTATGGCATAGTATAGTTATATGTATATGGTATGGTATATATAATTGTATTATACATGTGGTATATATGTATAATATAGGTGGTGTGGTATATATATACAATACAACTATATTTGATATATTATACTACTATATTATAATATAGTATACACATTACTATATACTACACTATACCAATATAGAATAGTGTAGACATGTTTATACTATACACTATACTATACTAAATATAATATTATACTATATACACTACACAGTATATACTACAATATACTATACTATACTATGCATTATACTATATAATATAACACTATTATAGAAGTATAATATAGTGTTATATTATATATGTGTACAATAGTATAGTATAGTGCTGTGTATACACCATAATATAATACAATACACTATACTATAGTGTATTGTAGTGTTATAGTATAGTGTTGTGTTAGTAGTGTTTAGTGTTGTACACTTTGCATAGTTGTATAGTATTGTATAGTATATATACACTATAGTAGTACATTATAGTATAGTGTAGTATATAACATACTACACTATACTAGACTATACTACTATCATATATAATATATGGTGTAGGTGAGTATATATGAGTATATATGTGTATGCTTGATGTGTAGTGTTATAGTATATTATATGCTTTATTGTATACTATAGCATAGTTATAGGATAATTTATAGTCCTATAACTATGTTGTAGTATAGTATAGTATAATATAGTATAGTATAGTATAGTATAGTATAGTATAGTATATATATAGTTATAGTTATACTATATAATGCTACACTACTACTTGCGATTGTACATTATATATTAGTATAATATTATATGTGTAGATTTATTATATTATACATATACATTACATGCTTTATGTTACTATGCTATGCTATGTCTTTGCATATCTTTTACCTTTATGCTATATGCTGTACATTATCTACACTTTACATATATATGTTATGCTATATTTATATGTAATATGTAATGTGATTAATGTTTATATGGTATATAACATCAATATTGTATATATGTGATGCTTTATGCACTACGTACATGCTCACTCATACCAATTATACCATCTTTATCTTATGCTATACTGTACCTGCTATAATGTATTTATTGTGATAATGTATTGTTATGGTGTGTATGGTATACTATCTTATGGTATGGTGTGGTATGGTATAATTGTAATGTGGGATGCATAATACTATATATATGCTGCTGCTATATTATACTATATAGTCTACTAAACTATATATAGTATAGTATAGTACAGTGTTTTGTATAATATATTATCTTTGCTATAACACTCATAATAATTATGCTATATAATGGTGTGGTATGGTATATATATACATATTATACTAAACCATACTATATACTATATTTTATATATATGGGGTATACACTTGGGTATCTACACATGTTATGGTTATAATAATAATGTTATTGGTATGGTAAAGATATGGTATACACAACACTACATAACACTATCTGAGCTATCTGGGGCACTTTTCGTGGTGTGGTATAGTGTATTATTCAATACACCATATATTAATATGGTATATAAGATATTGTGGTGTAATATATTTATGGTGTATACATTACCTACACTATATATCTATACATGCTATATAACACTATCCTCTACTATGTATGTGTGTAATAGATAATATATGGTGTATGTATGGTTTGTATTGGATTGTATGTATACGCACTATGCTTACATTATGCTACCTTTACACTATGCTTCACTAACTACACTTGCATTATTAACACACTGCTCACTATATGTGACCTATACTTTGCACACATGCACGCATACCTGCCGTATATTACTATAATATGAATATAATCTAGTATATATTGGTGGTAATAAAATATTAATTATGTATAATGTATAGTAATAGTATGGTGTTACACTATATGGTGTATGTGTTTATACTACACACTTGTATAATGCTTTGTATATGGTTAAGTGTGTAGTAATGGCAAGTACAGAATGGTATACAATATGCATAATACTATGCTATACTATCTTTATCTACTATATGCTCTATTACCGTATAATGTATGTTTACTCTACACTTACAATACTTGTTACATGTTGTGGTTGGTGTATAACTATTCTTACTACACTGGTATAGTAGTGTTGTGGTATGTGTATACTATGGTGTATGGTGTTAGTGTATGGTATCCTTATGTATGGTGTATAATATGGTATGTATTAGTACATGGAATACCTTTATGCTTATACTGCACATATATAGTATTACTACACTACTATATTATGGTATATTATAGTAATGTATATAAAAGTAATTATGTTATTGGTATGGTGGTGTATAATAAGAATGTGTATATAATATGTAATAATGGTATAAGCATGGTGAGTTATGACATATTATGCTTATCTTACATGCTATTACTTACTATGTACTTGTATCTGACATAATTATATTGATGTGGTATATTATTGTGTGTTATATCGGGTTGTTTACCAATATGGTGTATGCTTATGCTATACATACTCCATGTTATATTAATATGTCATGCACTATGCCTTTACGCTTGCTACCATTACGCCACAACACATACGCGCATTTTACTATCTTTGCATGGTGTGGTGCTTTATCTTCTATTACTTTATGCTATAACAACTTACTTTGCTATGGTATGGTATTGGTATGATATTATCTTTATCTTCCACTATATATATATTATGGTATGGTTTATGGTGATTAAATATTGTATGAATAGTTGGTGTAGTATTTATGGTTCTATGCTATGTATACTATTATGTATATTATATGCATATAATGCTATCTACTATGCATTACTATCTTGTTCCTTTTTAACTTCTATACTTTACTGCAATCTTTGTACCATAATGGTGTGTTGCTATATACCAATACATGATTTGTGGGGTATTGTTATGGTATAATATGGCATGGCTATGCTATAACTTTATACTATGTTGCTATATATATCCTATACTTGTATATGTATATATTGGTATATATGGTGTATAAAATAGGTTATGCTACACCATGTGTTACCTGCCATACGTGCTTTATCTTTGCTAGTATCTTGTGTGTGGCATCTATGCAATACTGATACGTGCACTGTACTTACTATGCTACTTTATACTTATACTGTATATGATTATGTGCTATGTACTATGCTATCTTATGCTATACTGCTACATACTTATATGTTAGTGATACTCATACTTTATGTTATGATTGTTATGGTATAGTGTATTGTTATATTATGTATGGTATGAAGGATATGTTATAATATGTTATAATATACAATGTAATGGTAGATTCATACCATTGATATATTTTATATATACACTATGTGCTTATGTATTATGTGAGATATTTTGTATTATGTTGATATGTGTTATGTTTAGAATAATATAGAATAATTTCATATACAACACCTAACTACTTTATGTTACTTTAAAGATGGTATAGTGATGTATAATTACTAGTAAGTGGTATGGTGGTATATTGTATCTTGGATGGTATCTGATACACTTTTACTTATGGTACATATAATTTAATAATTATATATGAGAACACTTATAGTATAGTATACTATATAATGTATGTTATATACTATACAATATAAGTATTATGCACTTGTCTACTACTGCGTACATACTACTGGTATTGTGGTAATGTGAGTTAATGGTATGCATGTGTAATATATATTATATTACTATTACATATTGCTCTACTACTTTATATGCTACGCTATATCTTGCTTATAATGTGTCTTGTGTATGCACTACGTTGTGTATAATGTCACTTTACCATATTATATTATATGGTGGTTATGTGATCGATGGTTATAATATACACCATAACATATAATGGTTGCTATGTTATGTGTTGAGCTTATGGTTACTATGTTATACTGCACATGTTATACATTATATTGTATTATGTGCACTATACTGCTATAATTATGTTATGCGTTAATTATCTTCTTTATGTATCATCTTTATCTTTGCTTATAGTATGTTATTGGTGCCATACCTGCTTGCCAATAATGCTATATGTATTTTATATGGTATGTTGTCTATATCTTGAGTATATGGTTAATAATATGTATATATGTATAATATAACAACAATATATAATAAATATCTATATGTATCTCCTACACGTACATTTTATATGTTATATATGTACGCACTGCACTTTACTTGTATGTGGTATGTGTTATATGTATATGTATGACATAACATGTAATACATGCGATTTTATGTGTGATGGTGATTATTATGTTACAATACTATGTTACTGCGACACCTTTATACTTGCTGCAACTATACTAATGGTGGTGCATATTATTGATATGGTGTTGGTATATAGCGATGTAATGTGGTTGTATAGTGTGTGTACTGATGTTATTGTGACACAATATAGTATAGTATAGTATATAGTGTACTATATATTATTAGTCTATACTATAAACATACTACATATACACCATATTATACTATACACTACATTACACTAGTTCGTTATAGTATATATACATTACATTACTTTATGCTATCTTGCTATCTATCGTGGTATGTATGTGGTATATAGTACATTATGATATATACATGTATGGTGTGAGTATTATATCTTGCACTATATATACTATCTATGCTCTATCTATCTTATTATTTTTTACTGCTATATATTATGGTTTGTATACTATCTTATGCTATACTATAGTCATATAGTGTATTTTTTTATAGTATATTACATATACAATGTATATAGTGGTGTGTATATAATGGTATGTAAAACACTACTATGCTTATCTATCTTTGTGGTATAATTACACAACACTTTATATACTTTATAATAATATCTATCTTTGTCTATGCTAAAATATGCTTATGTTATGGGATATGGTACTTTACTAATCTACGGTTAACTATTATATACTATCTCGTAACATATGCTTATCTTTATGCTATCTTATAATCATAACACTATATTATACCTTATATGGTTTATTGTTTGTTGTATTCATATGGTAATAGTATGTATAGCAATGGTGTATATGTCTTATAGTATATATACCACACCATACTACACCTTTCACTATTTCAATGTAACATTGTCTGGTATAATATATAATATGATGTTGTTATGGTATGGTATAATAATGTATACAATATTTTGGTATATGGTATAGTAGAATGTGCGTTAGTATATATATATAATTTGTATGGTATATTATTGTATAATATGGTATGTAGTAATGTGTATTGTTGTCTTTGTATTGTTGCTATGGTATGGTGTATGGTTGTATAATATATATTGCATTACATACTATACTTTGGTGTAGTTATATATATTATTATGTATACACTTACTATCTTTGTGTATATGTATTATAGTGTTATACTATACATATGGTATGAATTGTTTACTATATGGGTGCATATATTAATATATATACTCTTTGGTATGTTATGTTATATTATATATAGTATGTATATTATAAATATGGTATGGTATTATACTACCTACCTCACACTATACTATATTGTTTATATTATATACTACTCTGCTATTCTTATTATACATACAGTATATACACTACATATTATATGGTGTTTGGTATGGTGTATGTATGAATATCTATACTAATATGCTACCTCTTTACTTCTTTAATATATAATCCTTACTTTACACACTTTGTTGCACTTTATGGTTATTATATTATGATTTTGTACCACACTATATATCTGTGGTGTGGTGATATGAATACTATGTAATTACTATATCTTTTGCTGCTACCTAATACATTTATGCTTTATGTGGTATATTATATGTATATGTTATATAAAATATAACTTACCTTTATCTTGCTGCATTTATATGTGTATATACGTAAATATATATATATTATATTGTATTATAATTATGTTATATACTTATGCTGCTATATCTTATGGTTTGGTGGTCTATTATAATTGGTGTTACATATATGGTAATATGGTTATATTATATTCTATTATACATAACACCTTATAATAGACTCAAAATGGTAACATATGTGGTATATAATGTATACATTAAACATGTACTTTACATACTGTATATGTATATATAATATATATGGTATTTTTTATGTATATTTTAGGTATATATATATAGTATATGTATGGCATTGTGTATAAGTATGGTTTATATGGTTATCTTGTAATTACTATTACTTGTAATATTTTACTGATAATATATAACTATATTGTAGACTTACATATGCATATATGTATATATATATATATATATATATATAAGGTATCTTATAATGGTGTATGTGTATGTATATATATGTATAGTATTGTGTGGTGTATAACTTCATACAATATATAACACATATTATCTACTTTGCATATAATATAATATGTTGTATAATGTATTATAATGGTGTATAGTGTATAATTTATATTATATATTGGATGTCATATCTATATATGGTATAATATAGTGTGTAATATAACAAAATATAAGTGTAATGGTATAAAGTAATAGTAATCACTGCTTATATATAAATAAACTATATTCTTCACTACACTATTACATACCCATATATACAGCACTATATATGTTATGCTATGCATATGGTATGGCATACCTATACTTTATGCATTTACCACTACTTCAATAATTATTAATATAGTGTAATTAGAATATTATTATTAGATATGGTATGAGAAATATGGTGTATTGTAATATATTCACTTTTGCTCACTATGCTTTATACACTATACTATATACAGTAGTAGTAATATAGTGTATATGTATATAACACTTGTATACTATAATATAGTATAGTATAATAGTATATAGTATATAGTATAGTATATATAATACACACTACAATAATCAATATACTAGACTAGACTATATTATATAGTAGTGTACTATACTATACACTATACTATATAGCACAACATACTATACTATATATACATTACAATATAATAGTGTATATTACACTATATAGTATAGAATATCTACACTACACTATAACATTACCATATAGCATAGTATAGTATAGTATAATATATAGTAGTGTAGTATAATATAGTGTATAGTGTAGTGTAGTGTATATAGTATAGTATAGCATAATATAATTGACTATATAGTTGTAGTATACTATAACTATATGGTGAGTTATACTATACTATACTATACTATATACACTATACTACACATACTATATATATTATGGTGTATTATATCTTATGCTATGGTGTATATGCTATGTATATTGTATAGTAATACAAACACTACTGTATGTTGTGGTGTTATATGGATAATGTATACTATATTATATGTAATTAATACATTACATCTGATACATATAACTACACTATACTATATTATACTACATAGTATAACATACACACTATATACTACATAGTATTACTACATATACTATTTATAGTATATAATATGCACACTACACACATACCGTATATACTACACTATACAATACTATATGTATAGTGCATACATATATATTATACATTATATACGAACATTATACTATATACTATATAATTTAACAGTGTAGTGTATATTTTGTATACTATAATATACTATACAACACACACAACACTACTATATGATTTGTATTATCCTCTCTTTTCAGACAAGTATAGCAAGCTCTCATCTCTTTTCAGTTGATTCTTGACTTATGAAATCAAAGTCAGTGTATTATATACATTATGAAATCAAAGAAATCGATCTGTGAAATTCTAAAATATTTTTATTGAAGTAGAAAAGATCGAATATCTTTCTAAAATAGACTTATTTCACATTTTTCTATTCTTTATTTTCAGTACGATCTATTTGGTAAATCCATTTCTCCTATCCTTTGAGTAATGAGATTGAAAGGATAAGTTTTTACAGGTTTGAGCAAAGTGAGAGGAGGTATATATCAGCTCGAGCAAAGTGAGAGGAACAAAATAACTATCTTACATAATTAAGGAGTGGATCGGGTGATCAAAAATCAATTCAATAATTTGTCATGTTCATTGAACTAGTAGAATACATTCTCTATCATCAGTAATGATGCTAAAGAGGTGAACCAAGTTGAATGTGATCTCTTGCTAAAGCTGAAGAAATAGTTATACGGTATCCATAAAAAAATATTAATTTTCTCCAATCTCTTTCCTCGGCCACTATCTCTACACTCCAGTTGCATTCCTTCATTTTATGTATAAATGCCTTCTACCTAATAGGCTCATCTCTTGATTTGATAGTCGATGGATCAGCCTTGTCAATCAAAGTCATAGTCTAAGATACAGGTTGAAATAATCAATTCAGCTACTCCTTGCTTATCCAGTCTTCTCATCTAATGAAGATCAAATTATCATGGGCTTAGGATTGCCCTTTCCCTAACTCTATAAGTAATAAATGACCCTTTCTTGGCTTACTTAATTGCTTATTTTGTTCCCTGCTTCACCCATAAGGAGAGAAACTAGGATGAGTAATAATAGTGGGTGGATTCTTCCTCTTCTTTAGCTATTTATTGTTCATGGAATAGGGGTTTGGGTTAATAATGTGATAACTCATCCATGAAGGTAGTCTTTATCTCTTGCCTCTAAAGGCCATGTCAAAGAAAAAGAGTCCAATATTGTAGAGAAGAGAAAGCTTCTTCTTGAATTGCACTTGGGCCTCACTTGATGAAGGTAAATACAAAGACATGGTCCTCTTGATCTTCTCTTATAGCTATGTCATCAACTACAAGAGAGCTAGAGTGAGATTACATATATAATAGAATGGTAGTTGCCTATTGACATAAGTCATCTCATGTACACTCACACGGAAATGGAAGGCGAAAGCGAGTCTTAAAGTAAGCTAAGGAAGCGGACCTTATTATCTTTCTCATGTCGGACTCATCAATGAAGTCTAAAGTAAAGAAGCGGTGTCAACTATTGGCCTTGGAATTTTTGTGTCGTTAGCTATGAACTCAACCCACTTTTTTATCATCAGCTCATCTCCTTCTATTTCATGAAGTGGGCTTATATCTAACTCGTGCAAAGATGGACCTTCTCCTTCAGTTATACCTCATCCATGATATGTAACTTTCATTGAACTAACTCATTTCTTACTTTGAGGAGTGTGAAATAACTCCTTATCTTTCAAGAATGGATGTAGGAACTGCTTCATTCCTCCTTTCTTCATGCTGATAAGGAACCCTCTTTCTTTCCTATAGGAAAGTGATTTGAGAATATGAATAGATGGGAAACCTCCTATAATTTTAATCGACAATCAATTTGTAATAAGTACAATTTTGATACCAGTCTTAAGGTCTAACTCCTCTAATACAAGGAAGAAAGGCGTTCTGATCATTACTTAAATATAGCTATGATAGTCAACTAGCTTCTTCTTATAGAATAAGCTATGCCCTTTGACTCTTTTCTTCTCTCCTAATGGTTTCCTTTATAATGAATGTGAAAGAATTTTATATTGTAGCAAGAATTCACGCCTAAATGTGCTAAGGACTACTAATAAGAAAAAATCTAGCTCCTTATCATTCGTGAAAGATAAATATTTATTCTTTCTTGCCAGTAAAAGTAAATAAGAGTAGAAAATTGTACGAACAAGGAATCAACCATTCTTTGCTAATAGACCCTTCCAAACTATTATTAAAAAAATCCAATAAAGCCAAAATGTCTAATAATAACTTCACTAGAACCACCTGTTCTTCTCTAACCCCTCACAAATAAATATGTCCTCCTCTCTTTCTTTTTTCCATTCCTTTCTTTTCTTTTCCTTTTTTGGATTTTTATTATGATTAATTTTTTTATTTGGAATATCTGGGGTTGTGGGACTCTCCCTGTCGGCAACCGTGTTCGCAGCCTCTGTCATGCTCACAACATCAAATTATTTGTTATTATTGAGCCTTTCATTAACTCTTCCAAGATTTCCTAGGTTGCTAGATCGCTTGGATTTCAAAATTTCCTCTTCAATCTTACTAATAAAATTTGGTATTTTTGGAATAATTCCATCACCATTTCCATCATTGATGATCTTGATCAATTGGTTAATGTCAAAATCTCATTAGGTGAGTTTTCGGCTTTTGGTTCCTTTATCTATTCTTCTTGTAATAGAGCCGGTAAGAACATCCTTTGGAATCACTTAAGAACCTTCGCCTCCTCGGTTAACCTTCCCTGGTTGGTTGGAGGTGATTTCAACACTATCATTGCTTCTTCGGAAAGGAGGGGAGGCTGTTCTCCTAACCTCCATTCAATGGAAGATTTCTCTAATATGATCCTTGATTGCAATCTAATTGATATTGGTTTTTTTAATGGAATAACTCTAGACTTTGTGTTTGAGACCCTCTTTAAGTCTCTTTAGATTAATCAATGGCCTCTTACCTCTGAGCATTTGAGCAACTTTTGATCATGCTCCTCTTTTGATCTCTATCAAAACTCCCCCCTTTAACCCTTCTACTCCCTCTCCTTTTAGATTCAAAATATGTGGACCCAACATGGTGATTTCACTAATGTTATTTTCACTAATTGGATGGCTCTTCACGGATAATTTAAAGGCATGATTTGGGCTTTTAAGCTCAAAAGGCTTAAACAAAACCTCAACTTGTGGAATAACCATATATTTAAAAATCTTTTTACCAATATTAAAGCTATGGAACAAGTGGTTTCTTCTTTGAAGAAGTTGTCTTAACTTATCCCAGTAAACTTGATGAGTTGAGCATTGCCAAAGATAACTTGATTAATTATCATAATATGGAGGAAACCTACTGGCGTCAAAAAGCCGCTAGCAAACATATTTCTAATGGTGACAGAAACACAAGGTATTTCCATACTATTTGTAATAAACGAAAAGCTTTAAACTTGATTAAAAAAATTAAGAACTCTAATGGTGGCTGGATAACTGATAATAATGAAATTAAGGATTCTATCATACATCACTTTCAAAATTTATTAAATTCTAATCCTTCGTTAGATACCCCTTCCAACACTCATCTAATTCCTTCTATGATTAACAATGAGGATAATCATTTGCTCACAATGCGTCCCTCGGAAGTAGAGATTAGTAGTACTCTCAATAGCATGAACACTAATTCTGTTGCTGGCCCGGATGGCTATACGATTCATTTCTTTCAGCACTATTGGCCTTTTATTAAATCTGATCTTGTTGATGCTGTTATTGATTTCTTTGATGGCAGCTCTATTCCCAGATATTTTTCAAGTACTTCTATTGTCCTTATTCCCAAAACCAATAATCCTAAATCTTGGGGCGATTTTAGACCAACTAGCCTTTGCACATTTTTCCAAAAACTCATTGCTAAATTAATCAATAATAGGATTAGTCCTCTGCTCCCTAAAATCATCTCCCCTAACCAAACTAGCTTCATCAAAAATAGAGCCATATCTAATAATATTCTTCTTGCTCAAGAACTGGTTCATGACATTGATGTTCCTTCTAGAGGAGGTAATATCCTCTTCAAACTGGACATCTCTAAAGCCTTTGACAACCTCTTGTGGGATTTTCTCTTTCAAATTTTACATTTATTTGGTTTCTCTGATAATTTTATCCCGCTTATAAAAAGTTGTATCACTAATGCCTGGTTTTCCGTTATCATGAATGGTGAGTCCCTTGGTTTCTTTTCTTCTAGCCATGGTTTGCGTCAAGGTGATCCTCTCTCTCCTTTTCTTTTTATCATTGTTGTTGATTATCTTTCGAGGAGCCTCAATGATCTTTTTATTAACAAGCCTAACATGTTTTTTAAAACTCGTGGTGGCTTCCCTGTTTCTCATCTTAGCTTTGCTGATGACTTTATAATCTTTTGCAATGTTTCTCTTCAACATGTTAAAACTATTAAGAATCTCTTAAATGATTTTGGCAAAGTTAGTGGTCTTTTTCTCAATGAAGGAAAATGTTGTTTTATTCCCTCAGCTAATATTCCTACCAATAGACTTAATCTAATCTCTAGAATTACTAACTTTAAGCAAAGTCAACTTCCCATTAATTATCTTGGGGCTCCGCTTTTTAAAGGCTGGAAAAGATCTCATCTTTTTGATGATCTTATTCAGAAAATCTCTAATAAAATCTCAGTTTGGGAATTTCCCTTACTCTCTTTCTGGTAGGCTCACCTTGATTAAGAGCACTCTTAATTCCATGCCTTTATATCTCATCCAAACCATTGTGCCAACCATTTCTATCATCAACAGAATTGAGCGACTCCTAAACAAATTTTTCTGGGGTACCAATACCTCCTCTAAAAGAATGCATTGGACCTCTTGGTTTAAAAGTTGTGGCACTTTTGACGAAGGTGGTCTTGGTTGTAAATCCATAAAAGAAACTATCAATGCCTTTTTCTATAAACTCTGGTGGAATTTTAGGAGTAATCATAGTCTTTGGGCTAATTTCATGACTGCTAAATATTGCCAGGATAAGCACCCCCTCATTTGTCCCTTTAAACCAGGTGCCTCTCCTGTGTGGAAAAGGCTTTGTTCTGTCAAATGAGATGCAGAATCTTTAATTTTTTTGGGGCATTAACTCTGGCGTTTCCTTCTTTTGGCAAGATAACTGGAGTGGATGTTGATCCATTGATAACTTACTCTCCACCCATTCCACTGCCGCTATTAGAGTAAACTCTTTCTGGCATAACAACAAGTGGAACAATAGTAAGCTTGCTATTTTTATCCCTTCTACTCTCTTGAATATGGTTACTATTATCCCTATCACTCCAAATAATCAAGACCAGATTCTCTTTAAGCTCTCTCATAATGGTGATTTCAACCTCAAAAATGTGTGGTTCCACATTAAAGATACTCATGAATCCTCCTCCTATGTGTTCTCCAAACTTTGGAATAATAATATCCCTACTTCTTATTCTGTTCTTACTTGGCGTATTCTGAAAAAATTTATCCCCGTTGATTCCTTATTGTGGAGTAAAGGGTTTCATTTACCCTCTAAATGTCAATGTTGTTTCCATATTGAGAATGTTAATCATGTCTTTGTTAATGGGGACATTGCTTCTAAACTTTGGATTTGGTATGATGATCTTTTTAACACATTCAATTTCAATGGCTCTCTTACTTTACATCAACTTCTTGAAGTCTATTTTGATAATACTATTAAAGGTCACATTAAAGTTATCATTGCTATCACTCTTATCTGGTTCATATGGATGGATCGAAATGATGCAAAACATCGTGGGATCCCTATGAATCACATGAGGATTATTGCTAGAACTAAAAATAAAATTTGTGACCTGTTTAAAGCCAATCTCATTCATTACAGACAATTCAAAGGCTATAAATTTATGGCCAATAAACTGAGTTTTAACCTACCGGACCAACCTTACTGTCAAAATGACAAGATTGTTTATTGGAGAAAACCCCTTGACCATATTATTAAATTAATACTGATGGCTCTGTCTCTCATAATGGCTCTGGTTGTGGTGGCATTTTCAGGAACTCTAAGGGTAGAGTACTATGTGCTTTTGCTTATCCCCTTATTTCCTGCAATGTTCCATTTACTGAACTTATGGCAGTTCTACAAAGCTTTTGAGATTTGCCTACAAAATGGCTAGCTCAATATTTGGATTGAGGTGGATGCTCTTCTGCTGATTGATCTTTTGACTTCCACCAAAATGAGCAACACTGAATTGTACTACCTCCTCAAGCAAACTAGAGCTCTTCTTTCCCAACTGAATTTTAACATCACCCATGTTTAGCGTGAAGGAAATGCTTATGCTAAGTACCTTGCTAATCTGGGTATGAGATCAGATGGTATCATCTTCTTTGATCAACTAACCTTACCCAACACTTGCGTGGTCTAGTTAACTTGGACAATTTTGGGTTTCCTTATCTCAGAACTTAATCTAACCTTTTGATGTACACTGTTCATTCGTCTTTTAACTATATGCCTCTTTATTTTATGGCTCTCTGTTCCTTTTGTGTCTCACCTATTTCAGTACCTTTTTTCTGCATAATCATTTTCTATTTACTATTGTTACTTCTTTTGTCATGGCTGAAGCACCAACCTGATATCCCTTGCTATTTACTTATCGATCTCTGTGACATGTGCTGTTGGTATAATTGTTCTAGCCTTTATTGGGAGCTTAATGGATCTATTATTTTTACTGCTAATGTGCTGCTGTTCCTTTCAAATTTACTGATGCATCATTATATTATTTTTTGCTGGTCCTTTGCTGAGCTTAGTGGCATCTGTTGTTGGTTTAATTATCCCAACCTTGTTTGGGGTCTTACTGCTTCTGCCTCTCCTATGCTCCATAACCCTGTCTTCACAACCTGTAAAAATAATAGATGCAACATTTTGGCTATAACTCTTTCTCTGCAGAATTGGAACTATTTCCTGACTTCCAATATTCCTGATGCTGTGGGTCTAGCTACTAGTCTATTTTTTGTGTTCCTTGGCTCTTTAATGGTTTATCTTATGTAGGATGCAACATCTATGTTGATAGCTTAATTGCTGGCTGTTGGATTTTTGGTCCTTTTGTCCAGCAGGATGTTATTGGTGTTGTTTTAATGTACTTGCTGAATGCCATTACTAACCCCAATTTAGATACATGTAAGGAAATTATCTGCAATACCCTTATTATTATTAATGTTTCTTTGTAGGTTTGGAATTGTTTAATAACTTCCATTTAGTATGATTTTTGAGGATGATAGTTCTGCTGCTAATCTGATCTTCTTTGTCTTAAAGGATCTCATTGATGAGACTCCTTTGAGCCCCTATTGTGGCTCTATTGCTCCATTGCTTTTTATTGACTTACCCTATGGTTGCAATCATTGTAGTGTTGTTTTAAACTATGACTGTTGGATTTCTGGATTCACTGTCCTATAGGCTAACCTTGTTTTAATCCATGGCTGTTGGATTTCTAGCTATTTTCTACCCTACAGGCTGTTGGATCATCTGCCCCTATATAATGTTTGTGCTGCTAACATTTGGGATGATGCTATTTTCACCTGCTGCTATGGTTGGTTTTATGTCCAACTTGCTATCATTTTCTTTCTTGGTTTTTGGATGGTCTGGATACTGTCTTATATCCAGCAAGTTGCTACTGGGGTTGTTTATCTGGTTCAGCAGGGCCATTTTGGTGTTGTCTTGCTGATTATCTTTGACAACCTCCTTCTCCCAACCTACGGTGCAATAATTTGTAACTTCATGTTCAATTTTATTATTTCCTTGCTGGTTTGGATTTCTTTATTGGCTTCTCTGTTAGCCTTTACTGTGGTTGTGGGTTTAACTGCTAGCCTGATCAGCTTTATCTGGAAGATCCTTGTGATTATCCATCTAATTATTTGGATCTTTACATATGCTTTTGGGTGGACTCTTGGCCAGTTTGTTGGTATTATCTGCCTTGGTTGTTGGCTAAACTGGATTAATACTCTCCATCCTGTCTCTGGGGTTTTGGTATATTTTGTTCAGCAAGTCTCTATTAAAGCTGTTGATTACTTGGTGGATTTTGCTTTGAACCCCCTTATTGGTTTATTATATGCATATCATTTGAATTCATTGGTCTACTTTATCTGCTTCTATTTTCTCCATCTTCTTTTAGTTAAACTTGTATCTATTGCACTATTTATCCTAGATGGGTTGCTTTATGGCAAGCTAGCTGGTTTTTATTATCGTGGTTGTTTCTTGTCTTGGATATTTGCTATCTTGGTTTTCCAGGTCTCCTATGTTAGCTCCATCTTTGTTGGCTGTAGGACTTCAGGGCCCTATGTTCAACAAGTCAATTTTTATTCGATGGTTTTGGTGATTACTTGTTTGCCCTTCCAGATACCTATTTTTATGCTCTATCTATTTGGTTATTAACTATTGCAATGTCTACTCGGATTGAGAGGTTTTATGGCCAACTTGCTGTCCCTTCCTGTCTTGGATGTTGCTATCTTAACTGTTGCTGTCTTGGCTGGTTTTTGCCTTGGTTATCTACTATCTTGCCTTTTCTGGATTCTATTGTTGATACTCATTTGAATCCATCTTTTGACTTTTCTTCTGGTGGGTTCCAATGTTGCATTAACTATTTTCTATTGGGTTTTCAATGCCATGCGGTTTATGTCCGGGTCATTCATCTCCTAATTGTTGTGATCTACATTATCTATTGTTGTCACTATTCCCATCTCGGTTCGATTAGGTTTGTCCAATCATATGCACTATCTATTCTGAATGGGTGGTACTATGGACGCTTGTCGCCTTTCTTTTGCTCTCTGGTTGTTTGTAGATCCGATTGTTCCGATTTTTGGTCCCGAATGTCGCCATCGGAGCCATGCCTTTACTTGGTGCTGCTTTTGGTAGGTTGCAGTCTATTTCCAGTGTTGGGCTTTGCTGCCTTCCTTTTCAATTAATTTTTTCCAATTACTGATATGGATATAATTCTAATTGCCCTTGTTGTTTGTGTCTGGGCTACTATTCATCTCCTGATAGTTATGATCTATATTTTCTGCTACTGTTTCTATTCCCATCTGGTTTCGGTTTGGTTTGTGCAGCTATCTACTTAGTATGCACTCTATTCGAATGGTGGTGGGTGTATGCAGTCCTTTTGTTGTCTTGGTTGTTTGTTGATCTGGATTATCCAATTTTTTGTCCAGCTTGCTGCTATTTGAGCTGTAGTCCTGACTGTCTTTATTTGGTGTTGTGTTTGGAAGGTTGCAGTCTATTTCTTGTGTTGGGTTATGCTTCCTTCCTTTATAATTGTTTTTTTGCCAACTACTGATATGGATACTAATAAGGGGGTTGTTCACATCTGCATTCTTTATTATGATTGGGTTCATTTTTTGGTCTTTACTCCTAGGCTGTACTCCTGGCCTGAAAGATTCATATATATATATCATATGTTTGGGATGGTGTTAATTATACACACATTGACTTGATTCACAGGATTTCAGCAAGTTGCCTCCTCAACTGTTTTCTTGTGGAGGGATTATATGATGGCTTTTTCTCTTCTTGGATATGACTTTTCTTGAGGTTTTGGATAAGATAGCTCATTCTCATATGTTTATGTATTCTCATGTCAGGGTGACTATGTTGATGATAATTTTCTTGAATGGGACATCTTATCCTTCAGTTGTTTGCAATTACCTCTATATATTAGATATGGTTTTGTTTAGGTTTGCAGGTAATAAAGCTCACAAGACTTTCAACAACTGGCTATTATCTCCTCACAGGTTTGTTGGCTATGATGGCTGTGATGATCTCACTCCCTTTTAGTTTGGTAGTAGCTCTTGTGATGTAACCCTTCTGCTGAAGTTTGGATGCTCATATTTTCATCTGCACCAACTTGGTGTGACTGAGCCTGAGCCTTCTCTATCACAATTCCTTACTATCATTCTCAGATTATGTTGTTTTCATTTATCTTTTTGTCTGTATTACCTTAACTGTTCTACTCACTTTCTTATTACATTTTTACAGGTGATTCTCTCTTGTCCTCTTGCAAGTTTTCTCCATATTGTCATGCATTCTTACGTCCTCCAGAGCATTGGCCCTAATCTTCCTTTGGCTTATTTTGTTAATCAACTTGTATCTTTTGATTGCTTTAATGTCTTCTTTTGCTTTTGGATGTACTTAGATAGGGGATTTACTCTGTAGGCTGATTGTAGCTCTTTGAGCAGTAGTTTTGGAGTTTATCCCCCTTTAAGGACCTTGTAATACTTTTTGTGGCAATAAAATACCCCTACATGGGGTTTCCCCAAAAAAAACCATTCTTTGCGATGCACCTTCTCTTATTACTCAGGTAATTCAACAAAATTTTCTTGTATAAACTATCTTTCTTTTATCCCTAAACCAACCCCCCTCTCACACAAAAAAGATTAGTCTTCTAATAACAAAAAGCTATGACTTCAAGCATTTTGCTCGGTTTCATAGAGTATGTCCCTTCCTACACTTTTCTTTTTTACTTTTTTTATGTAACTAGCTTTCTTGGAGAGTATTCCAGTGAATATGAATACTGGTCTTTATTTAAAGAAAAACTAGATATTTAACATGACGTATAACTGCTAGTACATTCTTTTTCTTATTTCACCCTCCCATACCTTTCCAAGAAAGAAGTCAAGAACTATCTAGAAAGACATCAAACCCTCTATGCTCTATAGATAGGTCTAGAGTTAGTTATTAGTTCTTTATATAATTTTTCTTTCCCTTTTTTCCTTGCTTGCACCTCTTGGGCCACAAAACTAGCATCGGGCTTACTCAATTCCATACTTTTCAACTCGAGCACAAGAAAGTGTGATAACTCCCACTAGAGAAGAGAAGGGGTGGGTTCTTTGCTGGTTTTCAACTTACGAGAGAAAGTGGGTTTTATGAGTCCTAGTACAACATTGACCTCTAGACTTGACCAAGAATCTTATTTTCTTTCAAAACATATAGATTCTAAATAATAAGAAGGGAGATACTCGACCTTGGCTAGAAATGAGGACCAAGTTTTTGGGTTTCCTATTCATTCCATATTAACATGAATGTAAAGGGGAGAGAATGAATGGCTAAAAAATAGACTAGTTTTGAGTAGATTGTTAGAGTTGTTACTTAGATTATCATAGAATAAGATGAGCCATTAGGCCACATGAGCCAGCCTCCTCTTCATAGGTGGTAATTCTAAGGCTCTAATGCAATCTACTTTCTCTTAAACTTAAAAAAGAGAAAAAGAAACACTGACCAGGTTGCAAGCTTACTTGATCTTTTTGGACTAATCATTCTGGACAAGCGATTTATGGGCTAGACCAAGGAACAACCATTGCCTAAAATATGCATCTAACCTTGGAATGAGAGATAATGAATAGATAAGCTAACTTCCTATTGAAAGAATCATTTCCCCTCCTCAACTCTTTTTCTCTTCCAATTACTGTTGTCTATCTTGGTGCTGCTTTAGGAGGAGTATAAATGTTAAGGATTGATTGCTTGATAGGTGTAGTCCCGAGAACTTGCTCATTCACAATCGCACTTTGCCTTCTTTCCTTTGGTGATAGCATATAGATATTAGTAGACCTTGGCTCTTTTTTGATAGCTTCCAGTGATATGGCTCATGGTATAGTCTAACTCTCAGTAGTTGTTCTCTCCTTCCCTTCTTCTATGCCTATTTCCATTGATTAGGGGAAATGCATTAGCATTAATGATGCTCTTGTTGTAGTAGCCTTAGTGCTCGTATGCTCTGATTGAACATCTATGTATTTGGAGAATGATAGGATCAACAGAGTAGAAGCATTCAAATCCTAACCACTTAGGTAGGCCCACAGGAAGGATCCTATTACATGCACCTATGATGGCCAACTGCTAATCAATTGTAATGACATTGATGGGATTCTAACAAAGCCCAAGGATGATTTTTTTGGGTAGTAACTGCAAATATGGTTTTATTCGAAGAACATGGGCAAGAAACCTTGACTTGGTAGGATAACCCCTCTGAATAAGTTTGAGAAACCTAAAACCAGTACCACCCATTGCTGATGAAGTTCAATAGGTTTACTTGGGAACAGAAGGAGACCCTCACCCAATCTTCCTAAGTGCCATCCTATTATTAGGGGAAATTGAACAAAATAAAATGTCCAGCTCCTTAAGGAATACTTGGACATACTTTCCTGGAGTTATGTTGAGATACATGGGCTAGATGCTAAAACTACATAGACTGAATATCCAGATGCTGGCCCCATCAAGCAAGCATAATCATGCTTTCATCCACCCCTCATAAAAATGATTGAGAAATCAATACATAAATGGAAAAGATGTGGGTGTCATAAGATAAAAGAAACATCTCGATCTGTTGGAAAACATTATTTTAGTGACCAAGAAGAATGGGTAGATTCGGGTTTTCATTGACTTCAGAGACCTGAATAACGCATTCCTAAGAATGAATTTCATTTGCTAATTGCTAAAATCATGATAGAAAATAGCTGTACATATGAACATATGTCTTTCATAGATGGTTTTTCTAGGTAAAACCAAAAAAATGGATCCAAATGAAAAAAGGCACACATCCTTTAGAACTCATTTTTGTACGTACTATATTACAATGATGTGATTCGGTCTCAAAAATGTTGGTGCAACCTACCTTAATAGAAATGGCTATAATCTAGTTATTCTGAGATCAACAACATAATGGAAAACAACAAAGTGTTACATGGATCACCTTGTAGTGAAAAGCAAAAAGAAAATCACCTCATAGATCTACAAAGGGTCTTAGAGATACTTTGAAAGAACAACATGAGGATGAATCCCCTCAAATGCTTTCATGGGGTAGTAACTAGAAAGTTCTTTAGGTTCTTTCTTGGAAAAGATGAAATCACATCTGACCTAGCCAAAATTATAGCCATCATTTTAATGAAACCACTAACTAACCTCGAGAACTCAAATGGCTTCAAAGAAAAACCTCTCAAGAAGATCTATTTGAAACCGTGAAGGTGTCAATCATTTTCACACCTAATGAAAAATGGCACTAAATCAAAATGTATGGGATCAAGCCTATGGAAATACATGGAAGTGCATCAATCAATAAACAGTTCCATATGCTCCAGTTATAATTCATTGACCAAGTAGTTAGCACTTCAAGAAAAGTCAAGTAGGCTTACGAAAGAAGATGATCTAACCTCAATTTATTCTCTCTTGCCAACCATCCAACTCAATTGTCCTAAGGACCCTCATCAACCAATCATGCACCAGTTTTTGAAGCATTTCATTTAGATAGTTTCCCATGATGAATATCTGCCGCTTGCCACCACCCTCACATACTCGACCAAGTTGACAAAGAGAACCAACATGGTAATCGAGGACCAATATGTCTCTAAAAGAACTTCTATATATCAATTTATTGACACTAGAACCCAATGCACAACAAATGTATTCAGCCCATAGTGACTCTTGAGACTACTACTCTCCAACAGGATGAGTGGTTTGTAATAGAACAGATTTCAATGAAGCCAACTCATGAAGAAAAATAGGTACAACTTGTCTCACTCTGAAGGCTCTGGTCTCCTCAAAAATTCCTATAGTATAGTTCTTAGAGCAATATCATCCCTTTCATATAAAAATTCATAGGCTACAATAACTCTATTTCAATGACTTCTGTTGGAATACTTGAGTTCAAGCTTGAATAAGTTCAATGCGACAAGAGCTTACACCGCTCAAAGGTTGCCAGCCCCACAAGGTACTATTTCAATTCTCTTTGCTCTTGTCACCTTATCGTTCTGATCCGTAGATTTCCTTCTATAATATTAAAGTTGAGTTCCATCCTTCTTCGTTTAATCAGATTTGATCTATGATGGATAAGATTTCTATATTAGATTTCAAAATCAAACTATTGGTTGTGGTGGTGCCTATTATTTTTGATTTCTTTCATGCCACTTGTATACTATTCACTGCCAACGTTTAAATTAATGTTTTTCAACAACTAGTTATACTTGCATGTGTCTCTTAACATTCTAGAATTCCTTGGTGTGGTGTGTGTGAGCATCTACCCATCATTAGTCAGTGTGTTGTTTTCTTTCTCTTCTTCCCCTTATCTTTCCCATCTTCCTAGTGGTATGCTGATTTCTAGGTGGATAATCCTTTCTCTCTCTCTCTCTCTCTCTCTCTCTTTCTCTCTTGATTCCCCTTATTCAATGATTCATTCACTCCCTTTTATCTAGCGTAGAGAAAAGACGGATGACCCAAATGGATTTCTTACAGAATCAGGAGATTAGAATATCTGTAGTTGTAATTATATCTTTGAGAATTTCTACTAAGTGTTTGCACTTCCAAGTCAAACATTCCTAGCTTTCTTTTTCTATGGAAAAAGTGAAAATCTTTTTTAGGCAAGTAAGGTGTTCTTCCTTCATCCTCCATCCTCACTACTTCCATTGAAAACAAGTTTGTTGCTATGCAAACTTCCTTGGTTAGACTATCGGCTACAAGGATAACCATCTTAAGGTAACCTCTCAATGAGCTTTCCAGCCTCTCCACCAAGCCACATGAGAGATTCGTAAGAGAGAGGGAAAGATATAACTAGCTAAGGCATGTAATGAAGAAAGTTTCATAGATCAAAACTCTAATCCAACTAGGTTAAACCCAAAAATTGATTCAGCCCTTTCTGGAATAAGATATGGAGAATATTTACAGTTCCTCCCTATTTTACAACTCGGGCATCTAGTCATCCCAATAATTCATTTCTATTTAAGCCTCTCACTAGTAGTAGAAGAAGGCCAATGGAGATAGTCCATTTTAGGGAGCACCCCACCTACTTTGGTGACCATGACTGATTAGGGTACTGGTCTAACAATTTTGCATGAAGTAAAAAAATCATAAAAAGAGGTAGTGAAGTCCATGATCTGTAAGCTTACTAACATAAAAAGTAAATTCATATACAACTTAGGTTTGTACCAAATCGAATGGATAATGGCTTCATGGTTAGATATAGAGAGTGAAGATTCATATGCAATAAATATATTCACTGAAATGACTTCTGTTAAAACCCTTTTTCATTTCTTTCAAAATAAGCCTTTGTTATGCTAGGTAGGTTCAGTAAACCAAGAAAATTCTAACGAATGATTCACAAAATGAAAGAAAAAAGTAGAATTAGGGGCATAAATGTTGATCAGTAAGGCCAAATTTTACAAGCAAATTTTGAGGCTTGTTGGACCTCTAGAAAGCCACTATTAGTATTTACTTATGCCTGACAAGCACTGCTCATTTTTCTTTTAATTTTTGGGCAAGCTCCATAAATTTTGCTCAATTCTTGAACATTCCATATAGAAAGTTGAAGTATGACTATGAGCCATTAATGGAGATTGAGGGTACATGTCATGATTTATTGTATAGTATAGTATGTATTATAGTATAGCATATAGTAGTGTTATAATATAGTATAGTGTATATAGTATAGTGTAGTATACTATACCCCATAGTAGTTATATTATATTATAGTATATAATACTATACTATTACTATATTATACACTATACATTACTATACTATTACTATTAACACTATATACTACACTATATTATACACTATACTTATAGTAGGTACTATATACACTATACATATAATTTGTAGTAGTATAGTATATTATAGTATAATATAGTGTAGTGTACAGTATAGTATAGTATGTATTACAGTATAGTGTAAGTGTATAGTGTGTAGTATATAATGGTGCAAGAAGAAGGGGTGATTCATGTCATCTTGACTTGGTTCTGCTTCCACTCTTTTTTTTATACAATACCAAGTTAGTTCTTCTCCTACTAGTCTCGAATAGAGCATGCTGAATAAAATCTTCTTCATATATAAACTATTCAATTTAGATCGAGAAAATGGATTTTTGGAAATAGTGTGCTATGGCTCGAATTTGTAGTCAATCCTATTTTCGATAGAAGAAGTTGACAATGGAATCCAATTTTTCCCATTATTTGACTATCCATAACATAATAGTGAGAAAAGAAGGTCCTGCTCTAGGTTGTTCAAGAATAGCGGCATTTAGTTTCTCGACCCTTTGCCTTAGGATTAGTTAGTTCTAATTATTGATGGGTCTGGGAAGGGATATAACTCAACGGTAGAGTGTCACCTTGACATGGTGGAAGTCATCAGTTTGAGCCTGATTATCCCTAAACCAAATGGGAGTTTATCTATTTGGACTTGCTCCCCCGTCGTGAGAGAACGAGAGTGGATAAGAGGCTTGTGGGATTGATGTGATTGGGTAGGGATGGGTATATTGCTGGGTGTGAACTCCAAGCTAATATGAAGTGCATGGATGGATACAAGCCTTCAGCCTTGGAATGAAAGATAATTCTGAATCAACTTTATCTATGAACAAGGAAGTTATAAGTAACACAACTATGAATCTCATGGAGAGTTTGATCTTGGCTCAGGATGAACGCTGGTGGCATACATATTTGTATTATCAATAGGATCAATTTTAACAAGTCAAACACTCATATTCCGATAATGAAATATCAAAATATATAAATTTCATGATCAGACTACCAGAATGGTCCATAAATCCAAGTCTTAGGTAATTTTAAATTGAAGTATTAAGTATCTTAAGCATTAAGTAAGTATAAGTAAAAGAATCTTTTTGATTGAAAAACTAGGACTTACTAGTTTTTTTTGAACTAATTAATTAAAATTCCATCGAGAAAAATAGTTGAATTATAAATTTCTAAAATAATAGATAGAAATATTGCAAATAGAGCCATCACAACTCACATAAGTGGTGTAGTCCCCCACCCTAGAGCTACTTTTCCATATTTCAAATTCAATGGTTTCAATAAACTCCCTATGCCAGTTGATCTTGGCCCAGATCTAGAACTACTCTCAATGGTTTTTGTAGCCATAAATCCTCTTTCATAATGGGTTTAAATCTATTAACTTTGTATACCATTCCATTGTAGTTGTAAATAAACAAAATTATTGTGATCCATTATGATCTTAATATTATCAAAAAATTGAAATAGCAACCCTAGTTGCCATCTCCATATCTGGTTTATTTGTATGCTTTATTGAGTATGCCTTATATACCTCTTTTGGGCAACCCTCTCAAAAATTAAGTGATCCCTTTGAAGAACATGGGGACTAGTTGAAGTAATGAGCTCCAATATTAATATGGGGGCTCATTACTTCAATGGAAATAATGAAAAATCATTTCATTTTTTTTGGAACTTTAGGTGGTTCTAAAAAAGATAGCAAAACAATTATCCCTAAAGTCTAAAACTAAGAAGAATATATAAACCAATGCTTCCATAGATTCGATCATGTTTTACAATTATAGCTTCCACAACTATTCATTATGGATTATTTACTAAAGAAATTTGAATTTGAGATTTACAATTTGCCATTACTAACTATTACTATCTATATAGTAGGTATATATAGGTATAGTCATTCATATCTTATTACTATTCGATTATATTATATTTCAAATTTTTCTATATTATTATTACTCTATTTATACATAAAATATAGAAAAAAAATAAATATATGAAATATAATGAAATATCCAAATATATATTTAGAATTTAGATCTTTATATACTTAAATATCTAAATATTAGAATAAAAGAAAAAATAGAGGCAAAAGATGGCAAAGGAATTTTGTACCAGACTATTTGTCTCCTTGTAGTTGGATCTCCAAGTTTTTGGAATGCTCCAAATTCCACTTGAGTATCCAAATCTGGATCAATACTAGCAAAAACATCTCTGAACAAGGTCCTGGTGCCATGCCAAATGTGTCCGAAAAAGAAAAGCAAAGCAAACATAGCATGCCCAAAAGTGAACCAACCCCTAGGACTACTACGAAAAATACCATCGGATTTCAAAGTAGCCCAGTCTAATTCAAAAATCGCACCTAATTGGGCATGTCTAGCAAATTTTTCATAGTAATAGGATCACTATAAATGACTCCATTGAGTTCTCCACCATAGAATTCAATAGTTACCCCTACTTTTTTAACACTTTACTTGGATTCTAAAAGGAACATCGCCTCACAGTTACCCCTTACCTCTATATCTATCTATGAGATGTTTGGATTTTTCAAAACTCCATAGACATGCAAAAGAGAAATGCTATCCCCACTCGGACCAAGACATCACTTTGACCAAAATTTTATTATGATCCTTTTGTTCAAATAACAATTAAGGTGAAGGTGGTCGTGAACAATGAAGCTCTTTATGATAAACAGGTCTCTTTTGCAAGTTCATTATTATGGGTAATTCTACAAAGGATTTGACTAATGATGTATACAATAGTTGAATTATCAATGTAGATGCTACATAGTTGGTTCTCATCCTTCAGAGACTACGAGTGTAATAGGAACATTCATTGATAAAAGGATCACCCTAAGATGATCATCTCATGGCTATGGAGAACGAATAAAATTAGATGGTTATATTTCTCAATCTTTCTGACTTGCTCCTATGGAACCAAGGTCAAAAGGATTGAAAAAGTTAGTTATTCAAAAGCACTGATGAAGGATTCCTCAAAAAGTTAAGGATTAGTAATCCTTTTTAGAAATCGAATGGATTCTCTTATACATACACAAGGAAGGTAATCAAAAAGAAAGAAGAACAACTCTTCTTTCTTTTATCACTGTGAGCCGTGAGGTGAAAGTCTCATGCACAGTTTTGAATGAGAGAAAGAAGTGAGGAATCTGCTTTTTGATTTAGACTCTCCCACTCCAGTCATTGCTTTTCTTTCTATTACTTCAAAAGTAGCTACTTCAACTTCTACCACGCAAATTTTAGATATTCCTTTTTATTTCTCATCAACTGAATGACATCGCCTTTTGGAAATCCTAGCTATTCTTAGCATAGTCCATAATACAATTTTGTATTCTTTCATCTTCAGACCCATGGTAAAATTCTTTGATTTTGTGAACCAAAAAAATGATGACTTTGAGTTGTTCCACGTTTGAAACTAAGTGGATTTATTTTTTGTTTCATATTTTTATATTCTTTTTCCATCCATTCTTTCCTAAATAAGAATCTAAATTTTAGATTTTAAAAAAATCTTTATATGACAAGTGGTTTTTTTATCGATAACTATGTCCAAGCCCGGTTTTAACTTTTTTATAATAGCTCCTCTATTGACATCAACTTTACTAATAAATACATCAGCTTCATTTAAACCCATATTATGACTATCATTTGCCGCTATAGAATAAACTAATTTTAAAATTGGATAAGATTCCCAATATGGAATTAGTTCGATCATGAGTGTTTCCTCATAAGAACGTGAATCGATCAATTACTCTTCGTGCTTTGAAATATATATATATATATATATATATATATATATATATAGAGAGAGAGAGAGAGAGAGAGAGAGAGAGAGCTAAAACTGTTGCTTCTTTATTCAATTTTTTGTTCTTTATCATAAAAGTTCTCCCCTGCCAATGAATGATAAGTGCCTAGGTGAAGTATAGTGTAAGATATGTCAAAAAGTCTATGTCTTTTGAAAATGTAAAATAAAATACCTCTACTCTTACTATAAGATAAAGACTCTTAAGATATAAGATAAGGCTTTTCACATGAATACTTAGTAGAATAACTAATGACGAGATTTATCATCATTTCTCACATGTCTCATGAAAGTGAGAGTAGATGCAAATTCTCTGAATTTGTGACCGACCATATGATCTGTGATATAAATAGGTAAATGTTCTTTTCCATTATGAATTGTGATTGTATGGCCAATCATTATGGGTATAATGGCAGATGCCCAAGACCAAGCCACTATGATTTTTTTCATCTCTCCTATTGAGTTATTTAATTCTTCATGATAAATGATTAGCTACAAAAGGATTTTTTTGTTTGAACGTGTCACGACTGATTACTCCTTTTTTTACATATTTGAAATTGGCATTCTATGTCCAATATCTCGATCATAATCTAAAGTATAATGATGAATGGAAAAATGAAAAAATCCTTTAGCTATATAAGGGAAGGGGTAGATGTAGCCAAGTGGATCAAGGCAGTGGATTGTGAATCCACCATCTACCAAATCACTTATGTTAGGATCTTCTACATCTTAGGTTTCCTCGTTTTGTCATCTAACTTATGTTCTTCATGTAGCATTCATATCGGATGACTCTATAAAATTAAGTCGATACTTGCACATGTTATGGATAACATAGGAGACATCTCTATTTTTCCCAGGGGGTTTTTCTAATTACAACTACTTAGCTTTCAATTTGCCTCTGACCATAAAATGAATTATGAATAACCCATCCTCCTCTCTTTGAAACAAGGGGCGCTTCCAGTTTCGTGCACACTTTAAACAATTTTTCTTCTCCATATTACCATATCTCTAGAGTCAATAATTTTCTATGAGGAACTATTGAACTCAATCACTTGTTATCTTTACTCAACAGTTTTCTGTTGATGTCTATCCCATATAGGTACTCCAATTGGATCTGTGATTGATTTCTAGGTTTCATCGTAAACCTAATTGGTTACTTCTAATTACGTAAATCAATAGTTCAAACTACACTCAAAGTTAGGGAATTTCCCATTGTTATAAGAACTTTTGTACCAAAAAAAAAAAAATGGTATCTCTAATTATAGCCCCTCTGGGATATAAAATATCTCTTTTCTCATCATCCCCATAGTGTATGAGATAAATGTATGCATTTTGATTAGGGTCATATTCTATGGTTATGATTCTACTAGATATCCCTTTTTCATTCCATCAAAAGTTGATTTTATGGTATCGACGCTTATGACCTCCACTTCTATGCCCTGCGGTAATGATCCCTCTGGCATTATGGCCTTTACCACAATGATGTTGTCCATATATCAAATTATTTCATGGATTGGATTTCACTCGACCGCCTATGGCTCCATTATGCGTGCTCGTGGTAGAACTTTGTAAAATTTATTGTCGTGTTATTAAGTATTTTGCTTTAAGTTCTTTTCTCTATAAGAGGTAGAAAGAATAACTCGGTTGAAGTGTAATGATCATACATTTGTAATGCATTGTATGTCCCATAACAGGTCCCATCCTTTTACCCTTTCCCTGGAGTTGATGACTCATAGCTCTCACCTTGACAACAAAGAAGAGTTTGACCTAATGCTTTATTTCTATCCTAGTTGATCCTGATTTGACATTATAAGTATATTGATTGTTCCCTAATAATTGAATACTTTTTTCTCTAAATACTGCATATTTGATTCCATCCATAAATCCATTTTCTTCCCTAAGAGTTCCGATCAATAAGAATTCTAGTTCTTACTATTCATATGTTATGTATTAATATACCATACCAATTTGATATGTATGGATGATGAGATTCCGATATGTCCCAATAGACTTATTGAATGTTCCCATTGGCATCCATCTAACAAGAATTGAACCAACGAATTTGGCAATTATGAGTTGGGTGATTTAACCATTCAGGATGCTTAACAGTGATCATCATACATCGTGAATAACCAAATTCCAATTTAAATAAAATCTTTAGTAGGAATCAATGAAATGACATCAATTTAAAACCTTGATATTCAAATTGAGAGAGATATTGAGAGAGATCAAGAATTCTCACTATTTTTTTAGATTCATGGATCAAATTCGATTCAGTGGGATCTTTCACTCACAAGTTTTTCCACCAAGAATGTTTTATGAAACTCTTTGACCGCCAAATTTGGAGTATCCTACTTTCACGTGATTCACAGGGTGCAACAAGCAATCGATATTTCACAATCAAAGGTGTAGTAGTGTTTGTAGTAGTGGTTCTTATATCTCGTATTAACAATCAAAAGATGGTCAAAAGAAAAAATCTCTATTTGATGGGGCTTCTTCCTATAGCTATGAATTCCATTGAACCTAGAAAGGAGACAGTGGAAGAACCTTTTTTGTCATCTAATAGAAATAGGTTGATTGTTTCGCTCCTGTATCTTCCAAAAGGGAAAAAATTTTTTAGAGTTTTTTCATGGATCCGCAAGAGAGTACTTGGGTTATCCCAATATAGAAAAAGTGTATCATGCCTGAATCTAACTGGGGTTCACGGTGGTGGAGGAACCAGATCAAAAAAAATAGGGATTCTAGCTGTCAGATATCTAAGGAAACTGTAGCTAGAATTGAGATCTCATTTAAAGAGAAAGATAGCAAATATCTGGAGTTTTTTTTATCTTATATGGCTAATATGATCTGCAAGGACCATGATTGATAATTTTTTGATCATTTTTCTTCGATGAAGAAATGAAACATAATCAACTTGAATTTGAGACAACTATTCAAAATCTTAGAGAAAGACTTGATTTGTTATCTCATGTCTACTTTATGTTAAAAAAACCAATTCAGGGGGAGAGTTTCTTCAAACAACAAGGAGCTGGGGCAACTATGCAATCCAATGAAATAAAGGTTGTTTACCATCTCTTCGAGAAATGAGGTATTTCTTTGCAAATTTATGCTTAATTTCATATGTGGCAATTCTTCCAAGATCTCTTCATTAGTTGGGGGGAAGAATCAAGCGAATCAAATTTTTTGGAGGAATGTCTACAGAGAGAATTGGATAGTGTTAGACAATGTGGTTGGTAAACAAGGATCGCAAGGTATGGAATGTATTGTCAAATATTCAATATGATTCCACAAGGTCTATTTTCATTCAAGTAACAAATTCTAGCCAATGGAAAGGATCTTCTTCTGATCAATCTAGAGATCATTTCCTTCTTCTTATTTTGGATATCTCATTCATATACATCTTCTCTTTATTTCTCGAGCCTCTAGTGAGTTACAGACAGAGTTAGAAAAGATCAAATATTTGATGATTCCATCATACATGATGGAATTATGAAAACTTCTGGATAGGTATCCTACTTTTGAAATGAAGCCTTTCTGGTTAAAGAATCTCTTTTTAGTTGTTCTAGAATAATTAGGAGATTCTCTGGAAGAAATAAGGAGTTTTGCTTCTAGTGGAAACATGCTACTAGGTGGTGGTCCTGCTTATGGGGTCAAATCAATCCGTTCTAAGAAGAAATATGGGAAGATCAATCTCATCGATCTCAAACCAAATTCCATCAATCGAATCATTTTTTTTGAGAAATATGAGACATCTAAGTCATACAAGTAAAAGTATCTATTCATTGATAACAAAAAGGAAAAATGTGAACGGTGATTGGATTGATGAGAAAATAGAATTTTGGGTCACGAACAGAGATTAAATAGATGATGAAGAAAGAGAATTCTTAGTTCAGTTCTCCACCTTAATGACAGAAAAAAGGATTGATCAAATCCTATTGAGTCTGACTCATAGTGATCATTTAACAAAGAATGACTCTAGTTATCAAATGATTGAACAACCGGGATCAATTTACTTACAATACTTAGTTGACATTCATCAATAGGATCTAATGAATTATGAGTTCAATTGATCTTGTTTAGTAGAAAGATGGATATTCCTTGCTCATTATTAGATAATCACTTATTCACAAACCTCATGTGGGGCTAATAGTTTTTATTCCCCTTCTCCATGTCCATTGGATGATCCTGTTTGGTCAAATAATTTTTGAACAAGTTCCTAGATGACAAGCCTAAAGTTTATCATCTTGATGATATCAATATAGATCATAGTGATGATATTCATGATAGTGATGATGACCTTGATATTGATATGAGTCGCTAACTATGATTAATGTGCTAACTATGTATATGATGCCAAAAATAGATCGATTTGATATAACCCTTCAATTTGAATTCATAAAAGCAATGCCTCCTTGCATAATATGGATTCCAAACATTCATGATCTACATGTGAATGAGTCAAATTACTTGTCCCTCGGTCTATTAGAGAACTATCTCTACAGGGATTGTGAAAGATGTTCCACTGGAATGATTCTTGTTATTGCTTCAACTCATATTCCCCAAAAAGTGGATCTTGCTCTAATATCTCTGAATAAATTCAATACATGCATTAAGATACGAAGGCTCCTTCTTCCACAACAATGAAAGCACTTTTTCATTCTTTCATATATTAATGTATTTCACTTGGAAAAGAAGATGTTCTATATTATGATTCGAGTCCATAACAATGGGTTCCAATGTGCGAGATCTTGTAGCACTTATCAATGAGGCTCTATCAATTAGTATTACATAGAAGAAATCCATTATAAAACATACTACAATTAGACAAGCTCTTCATAAAGAAACTTGGGATTTTTGATCCCAAATAAGATCAGTTCAGGATCATGGGATCCTTTTCTATCAGATAGGAAAGACTATTACACAAAATGTACTTCTAAGTAATTGCCCCATAGATCCTATATCTATATATATGAAAAAGAAATCATGTAAGGTAGGGGATTCTTATTTGTACAAATGGTACTTCAAACTTGGATTGAGCATGAAGAAATTCATGATACTTCTTTATCTTTTGAGTTGTTATGCCAGATTGGTCGCTCAAGATCTTTGGTCTTTATCCAACATGATGAAAAAAATTGGATCACTTCTTATGGATTCGTTGAGAATGATTTTGATCTAGTTCATGGCCTATTACTATTATTATTTAGAAGTAGAAGGCACTCTAGCTCGAAGATCCTCACGGATAGAAAAATATTGCGCCGCTTTGATAATAATCAAGTAACATTACTTCTTCGGTCCAACCAAGGAATCGCTTAGATATGATTCAAAATGGATATTATTCTATCATTGATCAAGGATTTCTATATGAAAAATATGAATCGAGTTTGAAGAAGGGAAGGGACCTTGATCCACAATAGAGGAGAATTTTTCTATCACATATTTTGACCGCTCTGAATATGTCATCTTTGTGGAAATCTATTTGATTGTATCAAAAGGCCCACTAAATTTGGATTTCCTATTGATTGGGTCATTTTGGGGCAAATGGATCATTTATCATAAAAATGATGAGCTTAAATAGAATGATTCAGAGTTCTTGCATAGTGAAACTATGCACTACACAGATAGATCTTCCAAAGACCAAGGCTTTTTTTGACCAAGCCAATTCATTTGGGACCCTGCGGATCCATTCTTTTCCATATTCAAAGACTAGCCCTCTGTCTCTATGTTTTCACTTTGAGAATTCTTTGTACATGAAGAGATGTCAAAGGTGCTTATTGCTTCCCAAACAAATGCTCCTACATCTATATAGAAATGCTGGTTCATCAAGAATACGCAATAAAAGCACTTCAAATTATTGATACATCAAGATGGTTTAGAACAAATAGTTCATTATCTAATGGATCTTTTCATTCTAAAACTCTATCTGAGAGTTATCAGTATATATCAAATCTATTCCTATCTAACAGAACGCTATTGTATCAAATGACAAAGGCATTGTTGAGAAAGAGATGGATTTTTCGGATGAAATGAAACATTTGATTCATGTAACAGGAGAAAGATTCCCCATCCCTTAGCTATAAAGACATGTGCCCATGGAAAGGGGACTAACTGAAACAGAATTGGCCTGATGGTAGAGTCATGGAAACACTTATTACTTCCATCTTTTTGGCCTTAGATCCATGGAAGAATTGAAATCTTAGATGATTATGTGTGGATGATATGAACTGCCTAAATAAGAATTCTTAAACTGCAAAAGATCCTATTATTCACTACATTAAACAATTTCTACTAATGAAACCATGTAATTACATCAGAAAATATGCATGTCTACTGAAATGGTTGTTGTTATTTGCTCTAATAATGAATCATTAGTTTCATTGAATAACTAAAGAAGATAGATAGACCTTTCTCTTCATCCCAGGTCAATGGATCTTCGCAATTGGAAGATCCCCCATATGGATATTACACATTCTAGTTGACCGAGCCTAATTCTAATTGCTTTGTTCCAGAGCAAAGATATCCACGGGGGTTGGTTCATCCTATACGCATATTCGCCACCAAGAGGTACAATCCTCTTTTGAATAGGCCCTAAAAGGAGAAGGAAGGTTGAAATGCCAATAGATGTCTACCTATTCTCTAATTAGCCCAACCCGATAGTACCCATTTTGAGAACGTCTAGTGCAAAACTCACTGAATGGGTAAGTTGCCAATCCCTAATGTTATGTAGTTTATTTGCTAGGTTACTGGGTGGATATTTTACCGTGAGGTTTCTATTAATCTACCTTGTGATTCTTATTGAATCCTAAAAGTGAGGGCTGGATGATTTCCAAATGGACTCCTATAAAGAAGATTGCCAATATTTCAAGATCCGCATCCGATTCCAATAGGTCAGACTCAGATCATGAGGATCACTGGAATACTTCATACCAACAGATAAGATACTCGTCAATATTGATTAGATCTGAAATCTATTATGGAATTTCTCATTAAATGAGCATTCTGCAATAGTATAGTATAGTATAATAGAACACTACTATATAGTAATAATATAAACTATACTATGCAATATATAGTGTCACTAATAGTATAGTATAGTATAGTAGAACACTGCTATATAGTAATAATATATACTATACTATACTATACCATATAGCCCAACATACTATACTAAATGTAATTATATTATAATACATACTTATACTATACCATATACTATATAATGATGCAAGTAGATAGTATAGTATAGTATGCAGTGTAAATATAGTATACTATACTATACAATTATATAGTATAGTATATAATATAGTATATCTACTACTACACTATATTATACTATACTATAGTAAATAATATATAGTAAGATATACCATACCATACACTCATTCGCATTATACTATGCACCATATAGTAGTAATATAAAGACATATATATAGTATAGTATATTATGCTATATACTACATTATAATAGTATATGCTACATTATAGTATGTTGTATTATATTTAATAAAATAACACTATACTATATAATATATATAGTACACTATACACTATAGTATACATTATAGTGTATAGTATATGTATAATAGTGCATAGATCCTGTACACTATACTATACTTTTTGAAACTTAGGTACATCTCTTTCTCAACTGCGAAAACTTATATACTATTATTAACTATTTTTCAGGGCTTTTCCTTCCGGGAATGATCCAATACGAATTGCACAATATGGCTTGGGGGGATATAGCTCAGTTGGTAGAGCTTCATCACTACACTATACTAATACTCTATCCAAGAGTTATCAATATTTATCAAATATGTTCCTATCTAACGGAACGCTATTGGATCAAATGACAAAGACATTGTTGAGAAAGAGATGGATTTTCCTGGATGAAATGAAATATTTGATTCATGAATAGGAGAAAGATTCCCCATCTCTTAGCCGTAATGATATGTGCCCATGAATAGGGGATTAAGTAATAGGATGGATGGCGAGTCATGGAAACACTTTATTTCTTCCATCTTTTTAGCCTTAACTCCATGGAAGAATTGAAATCTTAGATCACCATGTGTTGATGATATGAACACGATAGAACCTATTACTGCTACATCAAAGAATTTCTACTAATGAAACCATGTAAATACATCGAAAATATGCATGTCGCTAAAATGGTTGTTGTTATCTACAAATATTGAAAGATAGATAGACCTTTCTCATCATCTCGTCGATGGATCTCCTCAATTGGAAGATCTCGATATGGATATGCATTCCGCTTGGTTTAATTCTAATTGCTTTGTTCCAAAAAAGATATCCATAGGGTAGGTTTTCTATTCAAATATACACAACCAAGAGGTACAATCCTCTTTCGGATAGGCTCTGAAAGGAGAAGGAAAGCTGGAATGCCAAAAGACATCTATCTATTCTCTAATTAACCCAACCCGATAGTACTCTTTTTGTGATTGTCCAGTGGAAAAGTCACTGAATGGGTAAGTCGCCAATCCATAATGTAATGTACTTTATTTATTGAAGTACGTGGATATTTTACCGTGAGGTTTCTATCAATCTACATTATTGTGCTTCCTGAATCCAATACTTGGGGGAGGCGCACAAGGCAAACAATTTCCAAATGGACTCCTATAAAGAAGATCACCAAGATTTTGTGATCCCCTGTCAATTCCAATAGCTCAAACTCAGATTGTGAGGATCTCCGCAATACTTGGTATCGTGATAAGATACTCGTCAGTATTGATTCGATCCAAAATCTGTTATGGAATTGCTCATTAAATGAGCATTCTCAATATTATGCTTTGAAGAGGATTCGAACCTCCACACTCTTTAGCATGATATTTTGAGTCTCTCATGTCTAACATTTCACCATCGAGGCATCTATAAAGTGAATCGTATTCCATGACTATGATATTTATCTAGTGTGATATATGGAATATATGACAAAGGTGGAGTGTTGGAGTATTTCTATTGATTGATCATGTTATATAGGCCTGAGTCAGACATCAGATTTCTTCGATTGGACTTATCCAAGGGATACCTTTTATATATCAAAAAGATGTAAAATAAAACCTCTTTCTTGATTCAAGAGATGCCCAAAGAAGTGAATAGGATACCCAAATAATAATAGATATGTAAAAAATGGGTCTGATTATGCCTATTCCTAATCCTAAATAGAATGTAACGACATAGGGATCCATACGCAAACAGAGTATCTATTTACATATGCTAGAATGACCCCTTCTCATAAGAAGAATCCACATAACCCTATTTTGGCTCGGTCAGAATGAACTTTAATGACGACGAAGTCGATTCCATGATTATAGGTTCATAACTCTAACCCATTCCCATTTTGGGCAGAAAAGAATTCTTTTATTCTAGTTAGTAAAAGCAATCTTGAACTAAAAAATAGACCTAGAAGCTAAAAGAGGGTATCCTGAGTAATTACAAGAATTGGGTTCAATAATATTCCTCATATAGTAGATGCTATCACACATACAGTCATACTCAATTTGATTGAATTGTTTGATCTTAAGGGAGATCTTCTATAATTTTGCACGTGAGGGGTTATTTCTTGGTTTTGCATAGTCATTAATATCTTAATTATTTTTAAATAATAGATAGAAACAACGCCGTGAGTCCCATCTAAACTAAGAAATATAGCTGCCACCATCCACACCATAGATATAGAGTTTTAATATACTTTCTAATATATATAAGTATGTGTGTATACAGTAAGATATTGTAGTAGATATAGTGCAGTAGTATATAGTATACATGTATTGTATTGTGTAGTGTATAGTATACACACCACACCATACACACTATACACCATACACTATAATAGTATTGTAGTACAGTATAGCATTGTGTGTAAACATAAAGTAGTGTATTGTATATGTTACTCAGTATACAATACACATAGTATGGCAGTATGTATATAATAGTACACCCAAAACATACATACAGGCATAATATATATACATATATAAAGTATATAATGTAGTGTACTTAGTAGTGTGCATATACTATACCACCATATTAATGGTATATGATATAGTATAATATAGTATATATAACATACAAAACACTATACTATATAATATATATCTATATACCATATACATTATATAACACATATTATAACATAGTGTAAAGACACATGTATGTATAGTATAATATAGTTTAATATTATAGTGTTATATTTGTAATATTATACATTATATTAATTATATAAGATAAATTAATATACCACATACTACTTATAACCATAAACTATATAATATTATATACACTACACGTTACTATACACCATGCTACACTATACTATATATTATATACTACACTGTACTATGTAACACTATACTATATTATATACACAAACTATACTATGTTATATATAATATACTATAACACTACTACTATAATATACTCTATACTATAGTATCTTTATACAATATACTCTACTACATTGTAGTATAGCAGTGTAGCATAGTATATAGTGTATATATTATAATGCTATACTATGCTATGATATATACTTATAGACTACCATACTATACTAATATATTATATGTTATATATAATATAATATAGTATACATTATGAACACTACACTATACTATACTACATCTACACTAATACTGTATAATGTACTATATTATACTATACAATACACTATAGTATAATATACAATACTACACTACACTATAATACTATATTATATAGCACAAAGATGGAACTATATAGAAAGTAAAGTATATACCATAACCATACCATACAATACATGCCAAGCAAGTTATAGTCTATGCCATACCATAATAATATATTGTAGCATAGCATAAAAAACATACCATGAACACACAATTAGGTATAATATACCATAGTCATACATACCAACATGTATATAATATAGTTGCATACAGAAACATACCATATTATTAAGTATATAATATAGCATAGTGCATAGTAATTGTATAGTGTGGATGTAATATATAACATAAAAATATACACACTACAATAATCGCATAACATATAGTTTAGTGTAGAGCATATAAAGTATAAAGATAGCACAAGATGTTATAGTATATAATTTATAGTAGTATAGTATATTATAGTATAGTATAGTATAATAGTATGGTATAGTGTATAATATAGGATAGTCTAGTATATAAAGATAAGGCATATATAGTGGTGCAGTGGTTATAACACAACAACATTATATATATATACCATATACCATACCATACCATACCATCCCATATTAAATAATATACTAAATTATACTATACTATACTATATAATTCTATACTAAATTACATTGTATACATAGTATAGTATAATATGTACTATACACTACACTATAGTATAGTATTATATAGTATACACTACACTATACTATATTATAAACACTATACACTACACTATACACTATATATTATATACTACATAATACACTACACTATATTATATACTATATTACTATACTATTACTACTAACACTATATACTACACTATATTTTACACTATACTTATAGTATGTATTGTATATGGTAGTGTAATACTATACTACACATGGCAATACAATATAATACATTACTATACAATACAATATAATATAATATTGTGTATAATATAGTATAGTATAGTATATATACTAAATACTATACTATACTATACTATAATAAACACTATACTACATTATACTATAGTATAGTATAGTATAGTATATATAGTAGTGTATAGTGTAGTATATAGTATATATAAAGTATGTAAAGCATAGTTATAGCATAAGTTGCACCACAATGCCTATGTATACCTAAATACCATAAAGATATCCATACCATACATTACAACAACATACCAATCATGCAAATTAATATATACCACTTATACAATTGTATTGTACATACTCCATACACAACAATACCATATATATAGTATGCAACGTATACATTAATTATATCCACAACCATAATATACCATATACCCTAATAATTACACCATACCATATACTAAATTATACTAATATACTATGCAGAGTATAGTATATAGATAATACTGTACAAGTAATTATATTACATTACACACCATATACACATAAAAGATAGTGTATAGTATAGTAATTATACACTTATTTATTATATACCATACACCATTTATACAAAGATAGCATAATATAACAACAGATAGATATAATATGCTATACTATAATTTTACTACACTATACAATACAATGATATACTAATAGTGTTGTGTGGTATGTATAGTATAGTATATATAGAACACTACATATACTATATGCTATTCTACTAAATACTATATACTATTATAGTGTAGTGTAGTATAATATTCTATACACTGTATAATATAGTGTACTATACTATACTATACTATACCTATACTACATATATATATATATAATATAGTATAGTATAGTTTAGTGTAGTACACATTGTGTAGTTACTAGTATAGTATAGTATAATATAGTGTAGTGTAGTATAGTATAGAATATATGTTATAGTATAGTTTATGTATATCAACCATACCATATATATACATATAATAACACCATATATCATTATAATATAATATATAATGCCATACATAATAACATACACATATTACAATTACATACACTGCCAACTAGCATACATTATAGTAATATATTATGTATATGTGCAGTGTAATATTATATTGTAGTATATCTGATACGTATATACCACATATATAATTATTATCATATACCAACACACACTGACGATAAAAGCATATAGTTATAGTGTATTGTAATATAGTATAGTATAAAAGTAACACCACAACTATAACATACCACCTAATACATATAATGCAGATAGAGTAGATATACAGAGCAAGTGTAGCAGTAATATATAAGATATACATAATCAGATAGTTATATACATAACTACACGTAGCATAAAGGTTGTAATATATTATAATATACACATAATTATAAGATATCACATTATAATTATACATACCATACATACACAAACCATATAGCATAAAGCATGTGTAAAGCATAAGCATAAAGATATACAAGATAGCATAAGATGTGACCACTATAAAGTATAGCATAGCATAACATAGCATTATGTCCAGTACAAAGTATAGTGTAGCATTAGCATAGCATGTATGTATAATCATATATGATATAAAATATAGTAGTGTAGTATAGTAATATCCCATATACATATATATTGGCATGGTGCATAATATATACCATTGTGTAAGTATAACGTGTAGTTAGTAGACATACCATACATATATATACACCATATAACTACATACATAGTGTGTATTATATAGTATAGTAGTATATATAACATATACCTATATACATTACATAATATATATAGTAAGTAGTTACATTAACATACTATATTATAATATACTATAACTATTGTTACTATACTATAACTACACTATATACTATACTATACAAGGCATAGTATAGTATGTATTGTATATATTAGCTAGAAGACATTCCCTTTCGTTGGAATAGAATAGGGATACAGATTTGGATGCTTCACTAGATTCAGATCCTTGATTATGATGCAGAGAGATCGATTGCACTTTCCCAATTCAAGATTTTATCCGAACCGCTTCACAAATAATTTTCCTTTATGTTCGAGAAGGCTTTTGGAAAGTTAGAATTGTAGGAGACAAGCCTAAACCACTTATATACCCTACTATATAATGTAGGGTATATATTACACTATACTACACTATACTATATACAATATCAGATATACACTACACTATACATATATTATATACATTGTATACCACACCATATAGTATAGTATGCTATATACATTATATAAGTATAATATATACAGATAAAAAGCAGTATAGCATGTAGTATATGTACAGATAGAAAGCGGTGCATAAAGATAAAGCGCAGTAGTAATAGTAACAACACATAACACAAATAGCAGCATAGCGCAAGTATGCATAGATAAAGATAGTGCAAAGATAATAAGCAAAGATAAAAGAAAGACAAAGTATCGCGTAACATGTATAAAGTATAACGTAACATACAAAGCATTAATAGCGCAATAAACAAGCATAATATATAGTAATACAAGCAGTATATAAAGTGGTATATAAGATACAGCGAACAGAAAGCATTATAAGTAACATAGCAAGCAATTACAAGAGCTAATATATACAAATGTTGTACATTAGTTATTAAGCATAGTAAAGTATAGTGTATAGTGCATGTAGTAAAGATAGCAATGCGATTGCATTGTAATAGCACAAAAACACAATAACCTCATATACAACATATAACCATTATAACGATCCTAACTACAACTACACTATACATGTACAATACATACACTATACATACTACACACTACATACTATATACTATACTATACTATACCATATACTACACTATACTATTTACTACATTATACTATATTATATACTATACTATGTATTATACTATACTATATACTACAATATACTATACTATATTATATGATACACTATATATTACACTATACTATACTATATACTACATAAAACTACACATTACATAACACTATACAACATTATACTGCACTATACAACACTACACATTACACAACACAACACAACATACTATACTATACGATGCAATATTATATACACTACATATAATATACTATAATACTATAATCACTTCTATATAATATACTATACTACATATTATATACTATATAACACTACATAACACTATATACTATAATAATGTAGAATAGTATACACAACATACTATACTATACACTATACTATATATTATACTATACACTATACTACACAATACATTATACTCTACACTATACACTACATTATACTATAATATACACTATAATATGTACTACACTAAACTATACTATAGTGTATAATATGTTATGCTATAGTGTAGAATATGTTATGCTCCAATTCCAGTGTAATATACTATACTATTGTGGGCTTTCATTTTTCTTTTTTTGAAATTGAAACAAAAATTCTAATGTTTTTCAATACACTAAGTAAGCAAACCGTCAGGTGTTTAGTAGCATTTACAATGAAGAACAACTGGTGAACTCAAATTTTTCTCTCATCATCATCATATATTTACATATAAGCCAGTTTGGTGAGCTACCTTTCCTATTCATCTAAGGTGAAAAGAATAAAAGAAATCTCTTTTTTATGACTTCAACTTCTCAATCTTGACAACCCAAAAAATGACCATAGTTTATGAATGAAAGGGTTTATGAGCCCTAGCCTTATAAACCCACACCTGTGTAGAAAAGATTGTTCAACAATTGTGACATAAACTTATTTTTGACCCATTGGTCCTTCTATCATAATAATTTTATAAACTTATTTTCAACACTTGTACGACCACCTCCTAAATACTAGACTATCCTGCTATAATAATTTAATAAACACCTAGCGAAGATATGACAAATAAATAAAGTATCCCCATGTTTGGATCTGACTATACCACACCATAATCAAAATCTACTATGGCTCAAGCAACTATACTTAACATAAATGTATCAACTGGAGACATTCTAAAAAGGGAGAAATTAACACTACTTGGTGAAATAGGTTATTTTAGAATCAATTACTTTACATTTAGCTAACACTAAAATTAGAAGTTTTCTATTTTCTAACACTAAAAAGGGAGAAATTTGCACAATACAAAAGATCCTACTACATCAGGACCCTTTCGACATTGCACAAAATCTATTATCTTACATTCAAATAACACTAAAAAGGCTACTCCTAGTAAAAGTGGTTGAATTATTCCAAGTATTTCTGCTTGAATAGTAATGTATGTTTTCTATTTTTTATTCACACATGATGAGGACTTACTTGGTCAACTCAATCATTTTCTTTCACTTATGATCTAGCTTGGTCAACCCAATCATGATATCGATGGATGTGACCTTTACTCAAAAACTTAAGAATGCCAAGAAGTTTTGAAGATTGTCCATTTCTTGATCCAATCACGTACCTATATAAGTGGGATGGATGGTAAATCGTTTGTAGTCTTTTTTTGGCATGAACTAAAAAAGGGAGATTAGGGAAGTAGCTCTTTCCAACATTCACTAGTGGCACAACAGTGAGAGCATCTTAGTTGACATGGTCAGAGCTATAGTCCCCATATCCATCTCTACTCTTTCTTTAATTTACTTCCTCTCGCTCTCAAATACATTTCTCCCTCCGATACTGGTCAGCGAATTGCAAGAATAAGCCCATGGATTCCTTTGGTAAAAAAGAGCTTATGCGAATGTGGTAGTGTTACTAAAACCACTAGCCTTATTTGTAGATCTCATCTTCTATTGCTAGAAAAGAAGACGTGTTGGGTCAATCTAGCACATCATGCTTGCTAATATTGTTCGACTACCCCTATACATAGTTTGATTAATTGACCAACTCGATTTCTCTTCCCATACACATTTTATTGATGGACAAGCTCTCCTTCTATACACATTGATCGGTGTTAGGATCTGCATGGTTTCTTCACTACATGCCTTAGATTAACTAATCTATATATCTATAAATTCTATATATAGATAAGTAGTGTTCTTGATTTAGATCATAAAGTATATTCTATCTAAGAATAGAGTACTAGGTTGTGAACCCCTTCCCCTTGAGAATTCGTTTGGTCTTGATTATTCCGCTCCTCATCTAAGGTACTTGAATTGAATTAGGTCAGCAAGAGCAAGCCTATGCCTAATTAATGAAATAATGAAATGTCATTCGCTAGACTTAAAGCTATCGACTTATCTATTCCCTGATACAAGAGCCCCTTCTACACCCAAAAAACCAAGCAGAGCCTGCTCTTACATTTTGTTCATTAGAAAACTCTAGTTCCTTATCCGTGGAAGGCTTTAATCTTCTCTAATTGATTCCTACACCATACACATCTATGCTCATATAGGGTAGAACTTTGTCCACATTATTGAACTAAAGAAAAATGGCAGATACTAATTTCAAGTCTAATTTCATATTCACCCCATAGATAATTATGAACCCTGAAGAAAAAGAGCAGGTTCAAGCTCATCTAACCCATCTTGGTATGGTGAGACAAGACAAGAAAAATTCATCTTTAGGGTTGGCATTGAATAAAGCCTTAGCACAACTAGAAAAAGCTCTCTATGTAAAATAGCATAGTGTTTCAAGCAAACATGCATGCAAGCTCTTTTCTTTCTTAACCACAAAAGCTCCAAAACTAAAAAAGGTGGCTCAACGTGTTTTTAACACTCGCCTACTGACTATGGGCATTAAAGCTAACCTTAAAAATGAGAAAGATGAATAGTGAAATGTTTGAAGAAAAAAAACTAGTCAAGCTTTTTCACAAGCAGAGGAATTGTAACCAAACCATCTGTTAGATCGGTCAAGAGGCTCGCCTCTTTCACACCACTCTTTCTGAGTTTCATTTCTTTGATGAAATGAAGCTTACTATTCTATTAGTGAAAAGCTAAGTTTCACTTTAAGCCTGGTAAGCAGGCCTTAAAAGTAGGCAACCAAGAGAGGTAGGCACGGAAGGAAGTGCTTCCAGTCGAAATAGCAAGCTCACCTTCACTTGAAGACATTCCCCTTGATTCATTGGAAGAGAATAAGGATATAGATTTGGATGCCTCACTAGAATCAGATCCTTGATTATGATGCAGAGAGATCGATTGCACTTTCTTTTTACACTACACTATACTATACTATACTATACTATACTATACTATACACTATACTATACTATACTATATGATATACTATATTATACACTATACACTATGCTATATTATACTACCCTACACTACACAACTATACCATACTATATTATATACTATACTATTCAATATTGTACATTACAATATGATATACTATACTACCCTATACTATATTATACTATTTTTACATTATACACTATTATATTATACTACATTCAATATATTATATACACAATATATTACATATATATAGTACAAGTATAGTATATAAAGCATAATAACATAGTATAACATAGCATAAGTATAGCATAGCATAACATAAATGCGACATAACATAACAAAGATGTATGCACCATAGCGCATAGTATGTAAGATGTTGCGCATATGCGCCACATCATTATAAAGATATGTGTCAGTAGATTTCAAGATACAATATATACAGCAAAGATATATAGCAAGATTATAAAGCATACATATACATAAAGCACAGTGTTATAGCATGTATGTGCAGTGCACATAATATCGCAAAGCAAGATAGCATAACATCCAGTCAGGCAACGCAGCGTAATATTACATATTAGCATTTAGCATATCATAGCATATAATATCATATAACCGCTGATAGCGTATTACATAATCATTACATACGATTACAACGAACAGCAAAGATAGCAGCATGTATAGCGTGCGCAGTGCATAGCATAACCGCATAGCATAGCATAAAGCATAGCATAACATAGCATAGCGATACAAGCATAAAGCATAAGATGCATAAAGCATAGCATAAAGTATAGCATAACATTAGCGCATGCACGCATAGCATGCATAAAGTACCAAAGATATAGTATAGTGATAACCATACCATACCATACCAAGCCATATATTATGATAACGTCATATCTTATAGCATAGTCTTTATATACCGCAAAGAGTACAGGAGTAGCAGAAAGCATGTTGGTAAAAGATGTGCTAGTGCATATATGGTATAGCATAACATATCTTTAGCATAACATAGTATAGCATAGCATAGCATAGCATATATAGCATAGTAACGTTATTTAGTAATGCCATATATAACGTTAATATAAGCATCATACCATTACACTCTGTGAAGGTGGCATGTGTTACAAAATAATCGCCATGGACCATGTATTGTATATACATGGCATACCACATAACAGATACTATAACCATACTATATGTCACTATACCATACCAATCTATGATATACATATATAATCATTATACACCATACACCATTACACCATATACATATAGTAGTGAGTATTATAATATACATACCATATATTATACTATAACTATTAGAGTGCATCATATATGTAGTATTGTATATAGTATATAGTGTATAGTATATAGTGTATAGTATAGTGTTATATATTATATACACTAATGTCAAACAACATACAATAATCACATTATACCCAATATATAATACACATACCATACCATGCCCTATAGTATAGATAGTAATAAGTTATAATAAATCAGTAATATAGCAATGTAACCACTATACCACACCATATATAGTATGTTAATGTATATAGTATGTGGTGTTACATACCACTATACACGAATTATGTATAGTATACCACACCACACCATAATGTAAGATGCAAAGCAAGAAGTATAATAAGAGTATAGCCACATATAGTATCTCACATATGTATTATATTGTTTTATATTGTATGGCATATATACTACTACACACTACACACTATACTATACTATATTATATTCTGTAGTGTAGTATATACACTATATTGTATAGTAAAGTGTAGTATAGTATAGTATACTATAGTATTAGGTATATAGTATAGCATAATATAACTCACTATATATATTTAGTGTATAGTATATAGTATATGTTGTTATATACTGTTTATATCATAAGGTAGTATAGTATTGTAACATACACCATATATAGTTTCATTATAGTATATATAGCATACCATGTAACACAACACATATACATAGTAATAGTAATAGTAATACTATACTACACACTACACTATGCTATAGAGTATATAGTATATATACTACACAATAGTATATACTATATACTATATGTATAGTGTAGTATGTTACTATACTATACTATACTACACTACACATATATAGTATAATACAATATATTATAGTATATTTTAGTGTTGTTATAGTCTACACTATAAGTTATAGTATAGTAATGTTATATAGTATACTTACTATACTACAATACTTGTGAAGTGTAGTATAGTGATTAGCAACACTACACCACAAACCATATACTGTATGATAGCAGAATATAGTGCATACAGGTAATATATTTAATAGATATTATATACACACCACATACCATGTAGTATAATGCATAGTATATAGGTATAGTCCATAGTCCATATGTTGTTGTCATATATAGACACCACAACAATTACATAATTATACCATTATAGAACGTAGAACGTATAACATACAAAATAAAGCATATTGTATATACCATATACTAATTATATACACCACACCATATATATATGTAGTGTATAATATTGTAGTAAAGCATAGTATAACATAGCATAATCAGATGCACCACATGATAGTTTTCATAATAGTATATTATATAATGTAGTAGCATAGCATTACACCCACAAACATTATATTTGTAGTTTATAATACAATGTAGTGTATACAGTTCATACCATAGTATAGTGTATAATTGTGATATACTATACACACATATATCAGCATGGTAGTATTCCATAATGATATAATATTACATAATATGCAATAATATATATAGTAAGATTCATAATATGTATATAAGATTACATACACTATCATACTATACTATACTATACTATACTATAATGCTATGCAAGTATATTATATATATTGTGTAATATAGTATAGTATAGTGTAGTATATAATATAAGTATAGTGTATATACTATACTATACAATACACAGTATGGTAGTGTATAGTTATACTATATAAATGGATAGTAGTGGGCATAATATAGTATAATATATATAGTGTATAGTATATATATGATATACACACACACCATACAATAATCTATATGGTGTATACAAATAGTATAATTAGCATAACATATACAACAAAACACTAATCACTACCAAGTAACACTATACACTACTATATTATACTATACTACAAAACAACTATAGTATACTATAGAACAACTATATATAGTGCATAGTATTATGTTCTGTAGTATAGTATATGTATAGTATAGTAACACTACACATATACTGTACTATAACACTCTACATAACACAACACTATACTATACAATACTATACTATACACATGACACAACACTATACTATACAATATTATACTATACTATACATATATAGTATAGTATTGTATAGTATAGTTTTGGGTCATGTAGTGTATTATATTATAGTAAATGTATAGTGTTACTATACTATACATATACTATACTACTACACTATACTATACTATATTATACAACAGTACACTATAATACTATATTATATTACACTACATAGTATAAGACAATACTACTATACTATACTATACTATACTATACTATACTATACTATACTATCCAAATATACTATACTATACTACTACATATGCTATATACTATCAATATTATAGTGTAAGATACATAGGATAGTATAGTATGCAACATAATATATTATAATTATAGTGTACTATAATATATTGTATATATACATGTAGTATACATATACAATATACATTATTATGTAATATATAATAGAAAAATATGCCATACTATATACTACACATATTATACTATACTATACTATACACTACATACTATACTATACAATATATATATTGTGTAGTGTAGTATTAATACCATCACCACCACACCCAATATATCACGCTTAGCATAATCACAGGTTATAGTGGCTAGCATAGCATATAATGCATTATTAGACCATAGATGGTGTAGCATATAATTTATATACCATACCATACCAACTATATATGTGTATCAGTAGCATATTCACCATACCATACCACCACATACCATACCATATTATGCATAACATAATCACGGTTATGGTGGTGGTACACCAATCAGTCATCGCATCATTACACCATAGGTAGTGCAAGATATTAATACCGGTAATAACATAGCGTGTTACGTAGCATAAGCAGTAGATATTATGTCACATAACATAAATATTAAGATTACAATAACAATACACATTAGCATAATGAAGTGGCGTATAGTGCATACAGTGCAGCGTATAGCATAAAAGATAGCATATAATATGTAGTGTAATTTGTGTGCATATACCAACGTATAGTGTATGCATAACATACCATTATATATATATACTATAGCATAATATATACACCATAATTATAATATAACATGATTCAGCAAGTTAATACGCAAGACCATATACCATAACATATATTAGTAGTACTACATACAGTGAATATTTATATGCCACACCAATCAATCCAACATAGTATAGTAGCATAAGATAAAGATAGTGTAGTATATAGTATTATATTATATTGTATAGTTAGAAATTATATTATACTATACACTATACTATACTAGTATATAGTGTATTGTGTACATATATTAACTATAGTATAGCAATATAGTGTATAGTGTATATTACCATATGTATTGTAAATACATCATTATATACCATATTACACTATTCAATTAGTAGTGTTGTATACATTATTCGGCATATACAGATGTAGTGTAGTGGTATATACCATATATACATAAGATATGGCATATCAGATATATAAGTAATATGTAGCATGTATCATGACCATACATACTACATACATACAACATAATATACCACACCATACCATTACAATTATATACCCAAATACAACAAACAAATATTTTATGTGTGCATAATATGGTAATTGTATTACATATATAGCATAATATGCATGTACATATTATGGTATTCTATATATATATTCATATATACCATACCATAAAGTGTAGCATATATACAATAATATAATATAGTTATATATATACACCACCAAAGAGTATGCATTGTATATACCACACCATAGTAATAGTGGTTACAAAGGTACAAAGATATTATGGTAAAGAATTAAGATATACACTACCATACCACACCACATTATACATACACCATTATAGTATCATATACGTACACCATAACCAATAATTATAATACCATATAGCATAACAAGTAGCATAACATATATAGCATACAGTAGTGTAGTATAACATAGATAGTGCAGCATAGATAAAGATTTAGCATAAGATAGGTGTAGCATATTATACCATAATATACCACATATATAACATACCATATATAAATATATAGCATTATACATATAGCATAGCATTATATACCATAAAGTACGTAAGCATAGATCAATAGTGCATGTATAGTGCATGTATGATAAAAGATAAGCACCAGGTAACCCGCACATAGCATATACTTGTGCAGATTATAATATAAGTATAGTATAACACTATAGTAGTGTTGACTATTGTGCATAGCATATATTACATATACTATATAACCAATTACTAATAACACCATAACACCACTATGTAGTGATATAGTATAACCCAAGATAAGGTAATGTTTATAATATTATACCGCGTAAAGGCAGTGATGAAAGTGTGTGTGTAATGTTCATACTATATTACATATACTATTGTATAGTATAGTGTTTTACACTATACTATATTGTATACACCATACCACATACAAATAGAAGTATAATATAATATTGTAACATAACACACCATACTACCATACCATGCCATGCCACACCACTACTGATACAGCAAGGTAATGTCAAGATATAATGTAGATACACTGTCCCAACTATACCATACCATACAATAAAAATACAATACATTACATACTATACTTTATAAATTATATAGTATAAAATAGTATAACATATTATATTATACTACAGTATATATTATACTGTACATATTATACATAATATATACTATACTATACACTATTATATAAGATATGCGTACACATAGACTATAGTATGTATGCATATTATATAACATGGTGCATGATATTACGTGTATGTAGTGTATAGGCAGACACCACGCGATAGAGTAGCATATAGCATAGCATAAAGCGTAATGGTGCCAAGAATGTATGCCTTTACACCATAACTACACCATAAGATAACATGGATATGATATATAATACACTATACCATACTCTTTACCATATATACATATATGTGTACTGCATAAAGCATAAAGTGTAGGTATATATATATATAGCATACCACACATCACAACAACAAAGACACATACCATATATACCATAACTATTAAGAGTGTAAAGACAAAGATAGTGTACCATAACATAAGCAAGATCACAACACCTTATAACACTATGCCATACCATTACATATATACAATATTACATAGTGTAGTGCAGTGTAATATCATAGACATAATTATACTCATATTATACCATACGCAAGATACACCAATAACTATAATATTCCATGTACCATGCGTATGTATGCATAGTGTATAGTATAGTTTTATGAGTATACACTATAGTGTAATAAACATTATATAGTATAGTACAATGTCATGATATACTATATACTATATTATACTATAATATTAAATATATAACAAGATTTATAAGATAGATAGTATATAAAGATAGTAGTAAAGCAGTGTATTAAAGCATAAGAAAGTGTAATTTATATACTATATAAATTAACCATACCATACACCATACCACAAATATAATACATACTTACAATACTATACTATAACACTATATATATATTGCATATTATTTATAGTGTATAATATAGTGCAAAGGTACACCAAGATTATATACCATACACATACACTTACCATAACACCATGCCATGCACAAAAAGCATAAGTAAAGATAGTGGTACCATATTGCATAATATAATAAAGCAATAGCATAACATAGCGTAGTAGCATATATGCTACACATATACATAATATACAGACACCATAAAGATACCATACACCACTATATAAAGCAACATATCATACTCATAACACATACATTATATAGTAGTATAACATAGATTGTAGCATGTCACCAATATTATACAAGTATAGTGTAGCATGTAGCATAAGCATTTCATTGACCATCCATTACAATTGCCAACAAATAACATAACATATATAAAGTGCAGATTAGATAGCATAAGTACAATATATTATCAATATATTACACCAATATCACGTAAGCATAGCATAAGATAATATAAATATAATATAAATATATTACAAGATAGCATAGCATAGCATAGTATATTATGGTAGTGTATAAGATATACACCATACACCACAATATCATCATAATGATATACATACCATAGCATAATTACACCATACATTTAGCACTTACATATATATACCATAAAACATTATACACCACAACTCATAAGATACCATATACATATAAATATGTTATGTGTAGTGCATATATATAGAAGAGGATAATTAATGTATACCATACACCACATATATATACACTATAAATAGCATATAATATAGCAGTAGGTATAGCATAACATAGAAGCTATGCATACACCACCTCATTATATCATTAAACTTAAAACATTACGTACTGCATAATATATGTTTAGATATAGTGTATAATAGTATAGTATAGTATAGTAGTATATAATATACTATACTATATACACTACACCACACTATAGTATATTATAGTATACTATATATACTATATTATATAGCATATACATTATATAATACGCAAAGACACCATACACATGTAGTAGTCAATATACTCACACATAATATATAAGAGTGTTATAAGAAATATTAAGATAGCATATACACCACATAGATTGAATAACACATCTTATATAACACAACGACTACCATTATAAATATAGTATAAATATAACATATTGCATGTGCATAGTGTGTATATATTATAAACCCACCATACACCACACATATATAAAGCATACAGGTAGTGGAGTATATACATACACCACATACAATAATATACTTATAGCAGAGCATAGTGTATAGTGCAGTACGTAGTATGCATAGTTCATAATGTAGCAGTAATCGAGACTAAGCATGGTATAATGTAGTGTATAGTATAAGATTTGAGTATTATATATACCACACCAATTATACCATAATTATATACAATATTACTATTACACTATACAATTGTATAGTATAGTATACGATAAGTATATAACTATATGTATGGAGTGTAGTATAGTGGAGTGTCTACACTATACTACACTCCATACATATAGTGGTATAGTTACCATATACTATACTATATAATTGTATAGTGTAATAGTAATATAGTATAGTATAGTATAGTCTACACTATACTATACCTAGTATAGTGTTTGACATTACACAACACTACACAAATAGTATAGTATAGTATAGTCTAGTATAGTAGTATGTAGTATGTATAGTGTTATACTATAATATACTATACTATACTATACTATAGCATGTAGTGTCACTATACTATATTATACTATACTATTATATGGTGTAGTATGTAGTATGAATAGTATTATTACTAATCAATACATACCATATATATACCACACTACTCATGCATATCACGCCAAAGAAGAGATTTAAAGTCCTCATAGTATAAGATTACACCACATTAGTAGTGCATGCATTATACAATAATACACATACATACAATACACCACCATAACATAAAGGTTAATGTATAGATACATAATCGTAGTATTGTGCATAGATTATATACATATATATATACAATATAATTTATTATATTAATATAAATAAGTATAGCATAAGATAATACAACCATACCATATATAATACATATACATATAGTATAAGAGTATACACACCATATATATTATAAAGATAGTGTTATAATAATGCATATATATAACTACTACCATAGTATATACATGTAAACAACATACCATATTGTACATAGTATATATTGTCTCATATCTACCACACCAACAAAAATATATGTGTATATGTTATATAGTATATCAAAGCATTACCATAATTATACCATGCCATAATAATATACTATACACTATATGGTGTATATACTAAGTATATTATAGTTAGAGTACATTATATGTCCTATACTACATATTATAATATACTAGAAGTTTATACTTAGTATAAAGTGTTGTGTATAGAATATAGAATAGTATGTACATAATATAATATAGTGTGCATAGTATATAATAAACACATATACACTACACTATACACTATACTATAGTATACATATACTATAATAGTATACTATACTTTATATCATATCTTATACTATAATATACACTATACTATATAGTTTAGTACAATAGTGTATAGTGTAGTGTATACTTTATACTACACTATGTAGTATATTTACTATACAGTGTATACTATACTATATACTTTACTATAACTATACTATATATACTATATACTACACTACACTATACTATAATACTAAATATGTATAAACTAGAATATATATGTAGTGTTATATAGCTTATTATATATAGTATTACACTACACTACACTATACTATGTACACAATATTGTATAGTGTAGTGTATAGACTACACTATACATATATAATACATATGTATAATATAGTATATACACTACACGATATTATACTATAACTATAATATACTATAACACCACTATATAACACAATAACACTACCACAAATGTATATATAGCATATAAAGTAATACATTAGTCTTAGCATAATGTATAGTGCATAATATAATATAATATACAACCATACCAACCATATAGTCCCAGTAGTATATAGTAGCATATAGTTTTAAAAGCATATAGTACATAAGCATATAGTAAGTGCGTAATATATCCATATACCATATATACTAACACACCAGCGTAGCATAGTTTCATTGCACCATAATATACATATATCATTACGCATATGCCATAATATACCATCATAAACCACACCATACCATAACATACAACAACAGACAATACAGTGCATGCATTGTATATGCATACAGTATATGGCAAAGTGTAGCATTACTGTATAAAGCGTAGTGTTATAACATGTACGTAGTGCACCATAATATACATAGACATACTTGGCATATGCCATAACATACCATAATTATTCATAACTGCCATATCGCAACAACACAATACATATACATATATGGTAGTGTAGCACATAATATAAAGGCAATGCAACAATGTATGTAAAGTGTAGCATAAAGAAGCATAGTGTACATTTTATACCATAATTTATATCAAACCCATACCATACCATACACATACCATAACATAGTACACACATTATATTATATACTACCATTATAGAAATATAGTAGTGTTATACTATATACTATACACTATACTATATATATAGTAATAGTATAGTGTATAGTATAATATATAGTGTAGTGTGCATACTATATACACTATACATTGTACTACATAATAAATTATACTATGATGTATAGTACTATACTACACAATATACACAATACAATAATATATACTATATATACTATATAGTATATACATTACACTATATACACTATACTATATTATTTTATACCACACTACACAACTACGTGCAAGTATAATAAGTGTATATAATATACTATAATATAGTATAGTATAGTGCAGTGTAGTTGTAACACTATTATTGATAATACACTATACTATTATACTATACACTATAATATAACTATACTATATATACTTATGTGAATTATAGAGTAGTAAAATTTTTACATAATGTTATAGTATATAGTATATATGGTTAGTGTAATGTATAGTATACTATATAACAGCATAACCACACCACACCATAATATCTAGTTGTTGAGTAATGTGTAGTGTAATATATAATGTAGTATACTAACACTACATAACACTATACAATATTTTATATGTATGTAGTATTATATAGTATAGTATATATACTATACAATACAATATACTATACTATATATACACACATACTACAAATAGTATATATAGTGTATAGTATAGTGTAGTCTAGTATAGTGTAGTAGAGTACATACTTATACTATACTACATACCATAGCATAGTAGTATATATATAATTACTACAATATAGTTATAACATAATACACATTACTACATAACCAATAATTCATATTACATTATACCATACATACCACATACCAATAACATAATACAACACCAATAAAGCATAGCATAAAGTGTATAGTATAGGTGTAGTATAGTATAGTATATACTATACTATATTATACATCACTATACATTATACTATTCACTATATATAGTATAGTGTATGTTAACTATACCACACCATACCACACCATAATTATATAGCACCTACACATACCAAAAAAAGTGTAACATACATATAGCATATAATATAGTAAAGATAAAGATATTAAATATATAGTAGATAATATGTAGTATATCCTAACGCTATGCTATACTATACTATATTGTATGTGATATACTACATATATGCAATATATTAACACTTTACTATACAATATATACTATATATAAGTTTAGTAAGTATTATATGTATAGTGTATTGTAATGGCATAGCATATATGTAGTATAGTGTAGTATGTGTTTCATGTGTTGCATACCACACCATACCATAATATAACACCATATACCTTTATAATTAAAGTGTTTTATAGCAGTGTTTAAAGCATTAACTATACCATACCATTAGTGTTATATACCATACATGTAAATCATTAACCATACCACACCATAATGCCATACCATATATATAGATACCATACAACAATATAAGTGTCAGTAGCATACAAGTATAATCATACCATACCATACACAACATAGTAAAGATATAGCAGTGTAGTAGCATAAAGTGTATAGTATAGTGTGTTGTATATATTTACATATACTGTCCATAGTGTTGCATATTAATGTATCAGTATAGCAAGTATAGAGTATATTACAGTGTTGTGTAAATGTAACCATATTGTACTCATATACTTACTATATATAGCAAAGTGTAGTAGAGTAGCATAGTGTATAGTGTATTTAGACACAATATTATATTATACATAAGTATAAGTATGTAATATAGTGTATAGTGTAGTGTAATATATAGTATAGACTACAATATTCTTAATATAGTGTAGTTATACCATTATATTATATAAAGAAGTAGTATAAAATATGATAGCATAGTAAGATAAAGATATACCACACCATAACATTACACCATATATAGATAGTATAACATATGTGTGATACACAATAGCATATATAATATACCATAATACCATACCATAACACCATATACAAAACACCATAATTATAACATAATACTAGTATAAGACTGCTATAAAACATAACACTACAATAATATAGTAGTATAGTATAGTGTAATGTATAGAGTGTTTCATAATATAGTTGTAGTGTACACTACCATATTATACTACATACTACCTATGTATAATATAGTATATTAACACTATACACTACTACAAGTGTTGTGATATACTATACACATTACAATACACTAACTGTACTATACTATATGCTATATGATAATATTATATAATATTTAACATTACTATACTATAACTTACAACACTATACTTTAATATACAATAGTCTACAACACTATAGTATAGTATACTATACTATACTATATTATACACTAATAAGTACACTACACTATACACTACAATATTATAAGCATATTAGCTAGTATATTAAACACTACACTACTATTTATACTATACTACAGATTACTACAAGTATATTATATACTACACTATGTTACACTATACTATAATATATATACTAATACTATATGGTATATTACACGACCAACAATTATACAATACTTTTCTATATACTAATGGTATATTGTGTACAATACAACACTATACTATATGCACAAGTACACAACATACTTTGTGCTGATAATACCATACACCACTATTACCATTATACTAAAGATGCCATACATATAATAATATACCACAACGTTTGTTTATAAAAGTAAAGTATAGATAGTATGGTAGCAGTATGTAGTATATAGGTGCATATAGTATATTATTATACACCATACCATAACACCATAACACAACACTACTACTGTCATTATATTATACCATACCCCATAATCGCCATAAGATAGCATAAAGTGCATATGCAAAAGCAATCAGAAGATACAAGATATCACATCAACATAATATACATACCATATACCATACCATAGCATGTTGCCGCATAGCAAAGATATACATACAAAGCGCACAGCAGCATAGCAGTTATAGAGCGCGTTGCAGCATAAGATGCAGTATAATATATATAGGTCGCACATAATATTACAATAACACATCAGTATTATAGAAGTATATAGCAACATACAGGTATAGATACAAGATATTATGTATGCCATATACACATATTATTTAATATATTATAGCATTGTACGCATAGTGTATTTAATAGTAATATACATAGTGCAGTATAGTATAATATAATATAATATAGTTTTATTGCACTATATTATAATACAATGTTACTATATTATACAATACATATTATAGTATAGTATAGTATACTATGTACAGTAGTGTAGTGTTAGTATTAACACTACACTATATCATAGTATAACACTACTATATAAAAGTATAGTATAGTGTAGTATAATATACGTATACATTATACTATAGTAGTATATACAATACACTACACACACTAAATTATACTATACTACACTATATTATGCCATACTATATTTGAACTTACTGCATAATATTGTATAGTATATAGTATATTGTGTATAATATAGTATAATATAATGTATGACATTAGTGTATACACTATACATAACACTATAGTATATACTACACTACACTATACACCACTGTTACTATTACTATACTTTACTATACTATACTATATAATATACTGCACTACCCTAGTAGAGTTTAGTAGAGTATGGTATACATATACACTATATACTATACACTGTATTACATAACTACTATACTTTAAATATCCAATACATAGTATATAGTAGACTACAATGTAGTGTTATAGTAATAGTATAGTACACTACACTAGTATAGTATAGTGTAGTGTCGTATAGTGTAGTATAGCTATACAATACAATATACATACTACATACGACACTATACACAATACTATATGACACTATATTATACATTATAGTAATTTATATAGTATATGACAATACTATATTTTACTATATACTATACTATACTACTACTATATTATATACTATACTATATTATACAATACTACATACAATATTATACTATACTATACATACTAAATAACAATAACCATACCAGAAGATAAGTACAAAAGTGCAAGATGTGTGATATTACACATACACCATACACCATAAATTATATAGCATTTATATTGTGTTACATAAATATACATTATACCACAATAACATATATTATACCATATACACAAGATAGGTAGTATATAGCATGTAAGATAATATACCATTGTGTATACAACATATATATATTATATATAATATACATATACAAACATAATATACCACATAATTATATACAAAGATAGTTATATACCATACATACCATACAATAACTATATACCATACCATATTATAATTATATTATACCATACACACCACCATATACCATGTATATTACTACATAGATAGTATAGCATATATACCACATTACACCAATATACTGTAACATACCATGCATAGAGAAAGTATAAATGTTTTGTACATAGTATTTGTAGTGTATAGTAATATACTAGTATGCCATATTTTAGTGTGGTATAGTACTATACATTACTATTACTATAGTATAGTGTACACTATACTATAGTGTTATATACAATTACTATTTCTATACTATGCATTAAACTAAACTATACTATAATTATACCACATAATTATTATATGTGCACCATATAACATATAATAAGCATATCTTTATAGTGCATAGAAGGTATGTATATGCATTGTATAGTGCATAACATACCACACACCATACCATACCATAATATAACATAGTTGTAAAGATTGTGTAGCATAGCATAGCATAGCATACATGATAACACAATAATATATATACAACATACCACACCATATCGTGCATTACGTAGCATAGCATGTGCATATGATACAAGAAAGTGTTACATAAGATAGCGTAGTATACAGGTAAAGCATACACCATACATACACCACACCATACATACGCCATTAATATAATATTACCAATCAATCCATAATATGATATTATGCTGCATACATAAAGCATAGATGGTGTTGTGCATATCTTACATTAACAAATAACCACAATATTAACACAACATAATACACCATAAGTATGTAAGATAGCAGTATAACATAGACAAGCATAGTGTAGTGTATCGCATAAATTATACACCACCATACCATAATATACCATATCTTTACCAGACCAAATGTAAGTCATCACCATACCATAATAGTGACAAAAGATAGATAAGATACCATATGCCACAATACCATATAACATATACATTGGTTGTATAGCAAGATTGCTATAATGCGCAGCAAGATAGTGTTATATAGTGTATAATACTATAATATAGTATAGTTGTATATAATGTTTAGTATAGTTTAGTAATAATATATTATACTATTATATATATTATATACAACTATACTATATAGTATAGTATAGTAGTATATACCATAACACACCCACCATACCATATACACCATACATTATATACCATATCTTCTCAATTATACACCATACCATAATATATACTACATTATACACAAACCATTAGTATAATATAGCATAACTATACACCACATATGTTGTATATATATAGAGTTACACAATAGTATAGATAGTGTAATATATAGCATAGTATACATAATACACTAGCAATTATACACAACCATATATATACCATACACTCAATGCACCAAATTATACCATATTATAATATACCATACCATACCATAGCATAAGTGTAGTTATTAAGTATCTATATAGTATTATACTTATGTAGTATATATAGTATAAAATTACACTACTATACAACACTATATTACAATATACTATACTCAATACATAAGTACACAACACTATATTACACTGTACTATACTATACTATACTATACATAATGTATAATACTACTAAAAATTATAGTATAGTGTAGAATACTATATATACAATAATATATATGTAGTGTTATATAGTATATTATATATAGTATTACATAGTATATATACTATATAATAAACTATACACTATACATACATTATACTACACTATACTATACCATACTATATATGTACTATACACTATATACTATAATATGTAGTAGCATAGTATAGTGTATAGTATATATATAGTATAGTTTAGTATACTATAATATGTAGTATGTAGTGTATATACACTCAATTCATACCATAATACATATACAATATTATTTTATATAGCATAAGATATGGTTATACCACAATAACTCATACCTTGTATTATATAGCATAGCATAAGATATATACACATATATATTACCATACATGATACCATGTCAACACAAACAGTACATAACATAAAGTAGTATGTATATAGAACCACGACGCTGCAAAGTGCAACGCAGAGCGCGCAGCAAGCATAGCATACAGATGCACAGTAACGCACACCAAAGCACAAGCAGGTGCAGCAAGTGCGCAGCGTCAACATAGTTAGATAGCATAACATACCATATGTTATTATTAGCACATAACGCAGATATACGCAGCAGCATATAATACGCACGATCACCATATAGTGCAGCAGCATTAACATAACACCACCACAATACGCAGCGCAAGCATAAGCGCACCATATACGGCATAGACATACACAACCACCAACAACATAATATAGTACGCACACCACACCATACATCCCATAGCGTCATAACCCATGCACGCATAGCACATAGCATACACGTATATTTCATAACTACGTCAACATACACCACCGCACATAACATAGCAGTCATATTACGCAGATAGCGCATAACATGCGCGCGAGCTCAGTTGTTCCAGGCATAGAAGTTAGCACAAGATAGCGCATAAAGTATACATAACATCGGTATTAAGCACGCAGGCGCAGCATAAAGCAGCATATAGCATAGCAAGCATAGCATACTGTAGAGTTATTATTTTGCATAATTATACCATAATATACACAAAGATAGCATAAATTACTACACATATATAGCATATACACACACCATTACACAACAGTATAGCAATGCATAGTGCAGCAGTATAGCATATATATATAAAGTGCACCATAGAATAGCAAAGCAAAAGAGAAGATCAAAGATAAGCATAGATGTCATAATATATTTCCAGACGCATACCATACCATACATACCATACACCATATAGCAGAATATGCATAATATACCACAGCCACTCAACACCATACATAGCATAACATTGCATAGTATATAATATACCAACACCATAATTACAGCACATATACATGTATAGACCATAAGAAGATAAAGTAGCAGCAAGATATGCGTATGCGCATATAACAACACCATAATATACACCATATCCATAATGCACCATAACAGACCCCTTTATATACACAATAACAACCATATCCATACCATACCACATATAATATACAATACCAACCATAATTGCGGGTATAGCAAGTAGCGCATATAGCATACCATAATAAAACCAACCATAGCATAGCCATAGTGCGTAGTAAGAAAGGGGTACAGATTACACACCACAACCATAAAGATAAAGCATAGCGGCATAAAGACGCGAAATACATTACAACGCATAACATAGCAGTGCAGAATTGCATAACATAGCAGTGTAAAGCATATACAGTGCATAAAGCGCAGCAGTGCATAAGATAGTTTATATCCATAACGGTAGCATAGTGACAATAATAACTCCAACCATAACATTACAACATACGTAGTACAAGCATAATATAGCATATAGTATAGCATACCATGCAACACATATCATAATATACACCTTAGTAACATGGCGCCGCATGCGCATAGTAATCATAGATCTCACATCACCATCACCATTAGCAGTACTGCGTACATATACATAGCGCAGCATAGTCATAACCTGGGCAAGATACAGCAGTTATTCTTTATAGCATCAGTATCAGTAGCATAACGCACGTATAACTCACGCTTCATTATGATCATGCAGTGCAGCGTAGCGCAGCATATAGCATACAATAACATAGCATAGCATAATATATTGCGTAGCATAAAGCATAGTGCATAAATAGTGCAATCATATACCATACCATACTAATGTAATACATTACAGCGTAGCATAGCATAATATAGCATATAATCGCATTATAGTGTAGTGTTTGTAGAAGCATAGCATAGATATACACATACCATACCATACCACACTATATAATCTCAACTATTATGTATGATACCACCACAACCACACGACATAACAATATAAAGGTGTTGCATATACACATGATAATTATATAACATATTTATAATTACATACCATAACATTACAATATACCATATATAGCATAGTATGTGACATAATATAACATATCATACATAATATAACATATATATATAACATAATAACACACCATACCATACCCCACCATACTTCACACTGAAGATAAGTAGCATTGCGTGCTGTGCAAGTTGTATATTTATATTATTATACACCACACCATACTTTATACAATATATAGTTTAGTTAATATATACCATATAATTAATTACTACACACCAGTGTTAGTATATAATGCATAATAAAGTTATATGCACCACATTATAATATTCCCAGACTATAATATACATAACTACACCATACACCATATAACATATATGCATAGTATAGCATATAGTATAGTATAATATATATTATACACAATAACAATTATAGCATATGTATAGCATAACGTATAGTGTAGTTTATTATTATAGCATAGCAGTGCACAATTACCATACATGATACAAAGTAAGTAGGTGCATTATATAGCAATAATTATACCATACCATATATACTAAGGTAGCATATACATATACCATATAGATAGTATAGCAGTATAATATATAGTAATATAGACAATACAATAACAATTCATAACATAATACATCATACCATATTAGATAAGACAACATAGTATAGTATTACATGGCGCATAATACTCAATATCACACATTCATAACATAACTATACACACATACATATAAGAGCCCACCACAAATGCATATAGTGCATACAACCATAATATACCATGCACAATACCATAATCGCAACATAAAGCACACTATAGCATTATTACAAAGAAATAGTACATACTACACCATACCACACAACATAATAACATAATACATAACATATAAACATATTATACATGCAAAGCATACCCATACACCATAATATTTTAATATACTACACATGGTAGTATAACGTATATACCATTACACCATGTTATAGCATAATATAAAGTGGCAGCATATAGCAAATACATATTATTAAAGCATCATACACATATAGCAGCAAGATATAATACAGTAGTAGCATATAAAGCATAAAGATATAGCACCCGCCACAACATTTATGATTACACACAACATGGGTAGAGCATAGTGTATACCATATCACCATACCATACCACCATACCATACCTATACATATGCATAGCATAACGCCGATTATAGTGGTAGGTACAGAATAGAAGCTATTACACCATACAGTGCAAGATAGCATGGTTTATGTACATATAAAGGTAACACATTAGTGTTATGTACTATACTATAGTGTAGTGTACTACACTACACTATAATATAGTATATAACACTAGTATATTATGTATAATGTAAGTAATATACCATACAACACATTCTTTAATATATAATGTGTAGTGTAGTATATACATTTGCAGTGTATATCCACACCATACCATACCAATAATATATTTTCATCCATACACTACACCACACAATACAAACCATAATTACCACACTGAGACTATATTATACCATATAACAATAACACAAAGATAGTGTATATAGTATAGTATAGTATGTAGTATAGTATCATATAGTATGGCATAGCATAACAATACATAATTATGCACTATATATACTATAGTGTTAAATATGTATTAGTTTTATTTATACTATATAATTATACTATATAACGCTACACTACATAGTGTGTGTATAGTATTGTACAGTGTTATGTAGTGAATGTATAATGTATAGTATAGTATAGTATATAAACACTACACTATACTATATTTTATAAATGTAACACTATATTATACTATACTACAATACTATACACAACACTATATAGTGTTATAGTGTAATGCATAAAGATATAGTTAGTATAAAGAAAAATATAGTATATATCACAACACCATACTCATGTAAGTATATAGTACACCACTATATGTGTAATCGTCAATACCTATAGCATAAGTGCCAGACATGTACATATATATGTTATATACTACAATATACTACACTATAGTGTATAAAGTATCACTACACCATAGCGATATTATAATAGAGTGTATCATAGTATATAAACTACACTACTACTTATGTATACTACAATACCATGTAAACACATAGTATTGTAGAATACATAAGTAGTACAATTGTATGCTACACTTATATACACACATACTAATAATAAAGTATAGTATAATATTGTAGTGTGTATAATATAGTATACATATATAATATACCATACATAATTACATTATATAATTATACATTCCAGCATTGTATACATAATTACTATAATTACACCATACTACATACCATATTATATACTATACCATACCATATAATAATACCATAACACTACATTATACCACACCCCATACAAAGATACTATACCATATACCATATGTGTATGTGATTACCACATACATATATATCATAACTACTATTCTATAGTATATAGTGTATTATACTATACTGCATTATATTATATAATATAGTGTTATATGTAGTATAGAGTATACTATACTATATACATAGTATATAACACTATCACTATACTATACTATATTATATATAGTATTTATAGTATAGTGCACACTATAATACTATACAATATAGTACGTAGTCTACACTATAGTATAGTATAGTTTGGTAGTATAGTATAGTGTATACAATAACACCATAATACATAACACCAGTAGCATAGCGTATGTGTATAACTAACATCAACATATAGTATAGCATATATATACACGAAGTTAGTATAGTATAAGATAGTGTACACCATACTAATCACTCATACATATAGCATATCATACACATTACTATACCATGAATTACCTAAACCATAATTATTTATTACATCATACCACACCATGTATGCACAAATACATAGAGCATATAAATAGCATAGCATAAAGTGTACAGTGTAGTGCATAGTGTATTTATAAAACATACACCATACAGTGCAGATAGCATGCGTAATGTATACACACCACCTATACAGGCGCATAAAGTGCGGCGGCGTGCATAGGCGTGCCAGCGTTTACATAATTCATTATCACCGCTCATTATAACCGGCCAATGTAGCGTAAAGCAACATAGCATTAAAGTGCAGCACATCATCATACAGCGCAACCGTGAATGTCAGTACAGCTACAGCATATAGGCAAGATTACATTATACATATTGTACGCATGATATAACGCACATAACTCACATTAACCACATAGCATAGCATAGCATAACACCATAGTATTTATGGCGTAATAAAGATACGATACATTATTAGACGTCATCAACAACAATCATACAACCGTGATAGCATAGTGCAGCAGCGCAAAGCATAGCATAAGATAGCATGCAAGACATAATAACTATAATATACCATATATATAATTTAGTGTGCATTTATAGTATAAGCAAAGTGCAAAAGCATCACAAACCATAACCACAATACCATATACATACCATACCACACATACCATATATAAGATATAGCATGGCATAATTATACCATAATATACCATATACATATACCATTATATATGCCATAAGACAGTGTACCATAGCATATAGTAGTATTATATATACTGCACAACACTATACTAATTATTAGTATACTAGTATTTATGGTATAGTGTATGTCATGTATATTATAGTAGCAAGATAGTGCAAAGATAAGCATAATAACAATAATCACAATGCGACCATACAATACCATAAACCATACACCACTACATATATAAACATACACAATATAACATATAAAGTAATATATATATAATACATCATATATTAATATCAAGATAATAATTCTCACAATATATAGTGTGAAACTATACACTATACTATATTACACAACATAATATAACACTATATGTAGTGTAAAAGTGCATAGCGTATAATATATATTATATATTATTATACAATCATACACAATAATCAATACATAGTATAGCATAAGTGCATAACATATAAGTGTAGTATAAAGCGTACATATATGCAGGTAAGAAGATAGTGATATAATTATGTATATAGGTTTTATATCCACACATACACACTATAGCATATGTACACCACTACTACACCATAATTATATTATACTCATACCATAACACCACAACATATAAAGTGCATATAGCATTATTGCATTGGAGTAGTAAGTGTACATAGTATTGTATTGTATGGAGTATAGCATCATATAGTATGGCATGGCATAGTAATATAATATACCATAATGCCATATGTACCATAAGTGTTAAGTATGTAAAGTGTAACATATATTAGCATGATGTATAATATATAACCATAACCCATATAGTATATTTTAATTGTGTTATAATATTATATACAACACCACACCATACCATAAAATACCATACCTTACATAACACAAAAGTGAAGTAGTGTTATACTATGTATAGTACAGTAATAATAGTAATAGTAATACTTACATTTTATACTATGTGCTTAATATCACAAAGATACCACACACCATATTGTGTAGCAAAGGATACAATTTATAATATATACCATACCATACACATAGTATAAGCATATATAAAGATATTCACTCACCATATATATTATACCATACCATACCATTAATGAGTATACAAGTAGCATATCAGTAGCATAGCATAACATAGCATAGTGTAATATTGCATTAGTAATAGCATTATATAGTATAGCATGTATAGCTCATTAACCATACATACATTGTAATTATACCATACCATAATTCATATGATATACACCTCTACCATATATAAAGTATAGCATAAGATTATGTAGCATATAGATACAGTATTAATATAGCAAGTGCAGCGTAAAGGTCCATATGATACCATAGTAGTAGTTATGGCATCATACATATCATAACACCATAATTACAATATATAGTGTATGCATACACCATATAGTGTACAGTATATATTGTGCAGCACAAATATTTGTTTAGTGTGCATTATATATACCAATCATACTAGCACCATACCATATACCATCTATAACAGTAAGTGTAGTGTAATATATCCTATACTAGTGTAAAATATAGGATATATTACACTACACTAACACTACTATACACTATATTATGCATCACCCCACACAATAATTATATATACCACCATATAATATATTATATTATATATCAATGCAAGGTAATACATAGTTTGTAGTAGCAAGTAGTGCATACACTATAAACCACCGCAAAGATACCATACCATCTTTAGTGTGTAGTATACTATATATGTATAGTGCATAATATAAACTGTGTTGTATAGTATTGCAAATATTAACGCACATGCAAATTACCATACCATTCATACCATTACATAAACTATATAATCTTACCATATATAATATAAGATATAAGATAATATAATTATTTCATATATAATACCATACACCATATATAGCACCATACTATTCATTATATACACTACACTAGATCCTATAGTTATATATTAATACATTACCACACAATACCATACCATATATAGTAACATTCCGTGATATTATACATGTAAAAAAATTCTATATAATATATTACATATGTATAATATGTGTACTATATACCATAGTGTTATGTTAGTATTCATATAACCACTACGTAGTATAGCAAGGTAGTATATAGTGTATAAGACTATAAAGTGTATATACAAGATAATAGTATAGCATACAAGATATGCTACACTAGTATATTATAGTATATGTAGTAATGTGTAGTGTACTATGTATACTACACTATATATTGTACACTATAACTAATACTCTACCTATTATAGTGTTGTGTATATGGAGTATTGTATTGTATTGAATTGTATACTATACTATACTATACATATACTATACTGTACTAACAATACATAATATGTTGTAGTGTACAATAATAGTATATACTTACACTATACATAACTACACTATAATTTTAATACTATACCATATACATTCATTATGTATAATATAGTGTATAGTGTAAATTAATATAAAGATTATAGTGTTATATAAGAAGTGAAGACACCATGTATAATAGTAATAGTATGTAGTATGTATGTATACTATATACTACACAGTATACTATACTACATAATACTACACACTACACTACTATACTATATTGTAGTGTATTATAGTATAATATATACTATTACACTATACACTATTATACTATAATAGCATACACTATACACTACTACACTGTATAATATGGTGTATATAATATAAGAAGATAAGATTATAAACCTTTATACAAGATAAAGGTTATGATACAATACTATAATGTTATATTATATATGTAGTGGCATATAATATAATCACAATATATAATAAGTAAACCAAACATATATACTATTGTATAATATATAATATACCATTATTACTAACACCATACCATATCTATACTCCATACATATAACACCACTATTTATAATACGTCAATAACCATGTAATGCATAAAGTACAGTATAGCATAGCATACAAGGTATACATAGATTACAAGAGAGTGCAGTGCAGTGCAACATGTAGCAAGTAAGATAATATATAGTGGGGCAATAAATCAGAACGCCACACCATACATGTACAAAGATAATATAGATACTAACATAAGAAGATTGCATAACATAATAGTTTATTATATAACATATAAGTATTAACCATAGATATCATACAATACTAATAATATTAGCAAAGTATGTAGTATAGCAGCATATACCACAACAGATGTCAGAATCAATATCACTTATAAGCATAGCATAGTTAGTATGGCATAGCACACACAACACAAGAAAGCATAGTACGGCATGGCACAAGATAGCATAAGATAATCTAACATAAGATAGTACATAATATAATAACCATACACCAAATAACTATACATACCATGCACCATAGGTAGTAAAGGCAGTATGCATGTATAGTATAGCATAGTGTTATGAGTACACTAAAGTGTAATATCCAATATACAAGATAGCATAACGTTGTGATATACCATAATATACCATACCATATTAAGATAACACATTACAACACCACTACCTTAAACCATAGTAACATATATGTAGTGAAGTGTGCAGTAAAGCAAGATAGTATAGTAGTTGTAGTGTATATATATAACCAATTAACCATAATTAATTATACAAATGCATTACATACACAACATACTTTAATTATTAATTATTACTCTTAACATATATATAATATATACCATAGTAGTAAACATAGTAGTGTATAATTAGTATGGTAACATACCCAAACCACACATATTATTATAACACCATGCTACATTAATTCAAGATAGCATAAGTATAGCATAATCGGTACCATAATTTAACACCATATAATATAGTTTAGTAAGAGATATAATTATAATTATGCACTTTCATTATATATATACAACTCATAATATACCATACCACTATATAGCACAACATAATATACCATAACACATATTATAATAGAAGATAATAGAGCGTAAGAGTATGCCACAATCACATTTGAAGTGCAGTGGTATAAACGATACACCATACAACATACCAGAACAAAACAATAACATATTACAGTGTAAAGCGTGTTGCATAGCATAACATAATAGCATAAGATGATATATACTAACATACACAATATCATTAATCAAGCAAGCAGCAGCATAGCATAACATAAAGTGTAATATAACATAGCCATATTACGCATACAGTATAGCATAAAGTACATAAAGATATACTATGGTAGTGTATAGTGGATCATATACACCATACACCGTCAATACACCAACTGCCAATAACATAATCTACACCATACATATAACACCATATACACCATGTAAGCCATGCCATGTACTGCATGATAATATGTATGCATAGCATAAACAACCAGTGTATATAGTATAGACATAGTTATACTACTTATATACAATCATAATATATCACAACAATACATAGTACGTATAAACATATACGTGCATTACACGCATAATAAGATAGCATAAGATAAGAGTATACAATAACCATACTGCACACCAACGAGACCATACCATACCATAACATACCACATACACCATACCATACCATCTTAACAATAACGCTAACTCACATACGTAATATATTATAACACTGAAGAATAATTACGTAAAGTGCATATGTAGATATACACATAACAAACATAGTATCATTAACATATGATCCGTGATAACACCAAAACACCACCAATAATATAGCTTTACATACCATACCATAATGCCGGTATATATTATACCACTACATATTAATATGTATAACATTCCATACACAACCACACCATAGCTGGCATAGCAAGTAGCACGGTAGTGCAGAGCGTATAGCATAGCATACCATATACCGGCATACACATAGCGTGTGCGCGCAGCAAAGTGCAGCGCAAGCGCGTGCAATGCGCACACAACCACAACCAAAGCACAAGATAGCTCAAGATAGCCTTCAAGAACATATACAACGCATAACACAGCAGCGTGTATTACAGCACAGCATACAGCGCAGCGCATAAAGCGCATAAGCGTGAACGCACAGTACAGCATAGCGTTTACATACATTCAATAAACAGTAGTACATGCATAACATTAAAACATAGCACATTGCATAGTCATATCATATCATAACATAGCACAACCACGCAACATAACCATAACATAACCCATTGCAACGCCGTTGGCAGATAAGAATAGCACCATAACCGTCAACACGCATTACGCAATTAAAACGCACAGCAACACAGCATAGCCATAACCCATGATACGGTCATACGCATTGAAGCATAACAGATAGCATAGCCAGTAATAAACTCACGCATAAAGTACGATCATATTAGCAAGCATACAAAGTGCAAAGTATATAGCATAACAAGATAGCGTAGCATATTACATACGTATATGTATACATAGATAAGCAGGCGTAAGTGCGTATAACATAGCACAACAACACCATACACCACACTGTTACCATGGTTTTATACACCATAATATTCTACACCGCCAATACAACATAGCATAGCAAGCACCATATCAGTACTGCTGTGCAACGTGGTGCTAATACGTGCAAAAGTTAGCATAGTAGCATAATAAAGCATAATATAGCATATAATAGCGGTAGAAACACACATAATACCATAAATGCATATATATATAGATATAACGCAAGTATAGTCTGTAATCCACACAACACCATATACACCCCACCATGCCATACCAATAACATACAAATAGTGTGTAGCAACCATACTATACCATACCAGCCACTAATATACCATAGCATACATATACCATAAATATAACATAATATATATGTGTGCCACCCATAACCATAATTATAATTATTATAATTTCCATATTATAACCACACATACCATACTATTCATATAGTGCATAGTAGTATAGTGTAGTATAGCATAAAGTGCATATAATTAATTACATTATACCATACACCATACCATACACTATAGCACAGAAGTGTAGTGCATACTATAGTGCATATGTATGTGGTATAATAAAATAATTATGTATATTATATGTGTAGTGTAATATCAGATACACATAATATACCACAATCTCATGTAAACCATGATATACCATATACATAGTATTGTACAAGTAATACACATACTACTATAAATACCATGCCATACAATATATAATTACACCACACCATTATATATATTAACACCACACAATAAATACATAATTAACTCATTACATACACACACCCATATAAAGTATATAACAGTACTGCATAGTAAAGTGTAGCATTACAAAGTGTAATAATATTACATATAGATAATAGATTGATAGCATAGATACCATATATAATATAATTTTAGTCATATTATAGATATACACACCCAAACACACACAAGTTATAAAGGTACGTATGCATATTATTTGGTAAAGTGTAAAAAATCTGGTAATCCATAACATAGCAATATACACATATTCCATACCAATTACATATTACACCACCATAAAGCAACAATACTATTATCGCAGTAGTATATAGAGTAGTATAAAGTGTATAAATATATACAATATAATCATACTTGTATAGCATAGACAACCAAGATATGCATATAACATTCATAATACTAGTAGTGGATATATACAAGATATCCATACCATACCCTTACTATTAATATATACTGCACCACACCATATCATACACCATGTACTGCACATTGTAATCGTAGTGCACCATATACCAACATCAGTAATAGTATTATTAATAGTATATATAACATACACCACCAGCGCAAATATAATACACAATATACATGTTGTATCGTTGTGCAATACTGTGCATATAATCGCATGACCATAACACCATACCATACACATATTTACACCACACCATACCATTACGCTGCAATACGTTGCAATGCAAAGGTAGCATACATCCCAGTAGCAGTAGATAACGCATGTGCATGGAATAGCGGAATTACCATAACCGTCATACAGCTTCATAACATACAGTATAAGTATACATAACACACCAACATAAAGATAGGCAAAGATGCAAGATACAGCAGTTTACGCATATAATAATCATAGCAAGATAAAGCAAGATAATAAACTACAGAAGCCATAGCGTTATACAACGCATATAGCGCAAAGATAGCATACAGGTACAGTACGATTGCATAAAGTGCGTGGATAGCGTAAGAGTAATCAGTGAATATTATAACCCATGCGCATAATATCAAATACAACAAATATACACAATACACATAACATGTAAAGATACGTAAATGGTTAATTTATATATATACATTAACCATACACCGTCAACCACGCAACTAACACGCAGATAGCTGCATACCATACAGCGTAAAGTGCATAACATAGCATAACATAGCATAACCTATCGCAGCGTACATCATTACATGTTTAATATCATTAACATAACACAAATAACTAGCAACAAAGAAGATAGCGCAGTGCAGCATAACGAAGCGTACATAAGATGCGATAAATACACCGTCCGCGTATATGCGTCGGATAACGCATAGAATATAGCACCATATAATATACACCATAATATAGCATAAGATATATAAAGTGTATTGCAGTTAATAACAAGATAGATAGCAAGACACAAACACCCATACATCACCGCATTAATCGTGATCGCAGTGGCATACAATATGCACCATGTTAATAAGATATGCATATAAATGCAGCATAACATAAGTAATATTATACATATAATAAATTAATCAGATAGCATAAAGCAGTGCATATAGCAATACATACCAATACACCACATACAGCCAAGGCAAGATAGCAAGATAAAGATATAATACGTTTATAGATAGCAGTATTAATATACCATACATATACCATACCATACATAGCAGTGTAAATACTAATATCCACCAACACCATATACAAGATAGGTATAACAACGTTGTGCATTACCATTACTTTAATTATTCACACAATTATGTTTATGTACATATATAATAGTACATATAGTGCATAGTACAACAAGTGTAAGCATAGCATAATAGTGTACAACTATACTAACCATATCATAAATATATAGTGTGTAGCATACATAATACATAATTATACCCATATACACCATATGGGCAATATAACTGTACGTAAATGAGTAATATTATGTAGTATATACAACACCGGTGGTAGTGTAGTGACATACACCATACACCACCATAATATACACGCATTACTATCCAATCATTACCATATGCACAATACATAGCATAATAACATTCATACATAATATATAAAGCATAGATAGCATAAATTAAGCATATTAACATACAAAAGATAACGTAGCATATGCAGTGCATACAAGATATAACCTGCAAAAGTAGCATAGCATAATAAAGTAGTATAAATATGTAGCAACGTAAATATAATATAACATAATAGATAGCATAAAGTATATCGGTATAGTAGCATAGCATATTAACATGTACACCATGCACCATACCATTGCAGTGTAGCGTATATATACACACCATAGCATACAGTGCATAGTGCATAGCATAGAAGATAACTACGTTAACTACACAAGATGCAGAGGTGTGGCATATCATATGTGCATATTAAATAATATAATACACCACCATAGCATGTTATACATATACATAGCATAGCGCACATCACCATAGATAAGATACACCACATCCCATTATCAACGCCATATATAGATACATATTATATATACCACAAGACTACCACTATTACTCATACACTATACACATACATTATACATAAAAGGTTGGTATTATAGTTTATAAGATAAGATACCATAATTTACTATTAATATATACTACACTACATTACATTACACTATATTACACTACATTACATAGTATATATGTATAGTGTTTAATATAGTATAGTGTATAAATATGTATACTATTATAGTATAGTGTATATATATGGTGTAGTATAATATAGTGTTATAATAATGTATAATATGTATATTACTATATACATATTATATATAATCGATAAATTTAAACTACCATATTATATATACAATATACTATATACATATTATACAAAGTATAGTGTAGTACCATTATTATATCATGCAATACTCATACAACCATATTAACAATATATATTGTATAATATACCACACCATAGTAGTATAGTATAAACCTGTAGATAGTATAGTATATATAATAGCAAGATAGTATATATATAATATTATGGTATACCCTGCACTATACTTAATACCACTATACTATACTATACTACACTACACTATACTACACAATATATTATACTATACTATATAACACTACTACATATACTATTTATATACACTACAATATAATATACCATGTAGTGTAGTGATATGACTACTATGTAGTGTACTATATACTACACACTACACTACTATTACACTATACTTTACATAGTATAATATATAGTATGTAATACACATATATATAAATATAACACTATATTATACTATACTATACACTATATACACTATTTATAGTATGTACTATATATAATATACTATAGTATACTATACTGAATACTACATTAAACTATGGTTAGGTAGTGTAATATAGTAGTGTTATGTATAATAGTATAATATAGTTACTATATTATACTATTATACATAACACTACTATAATAGACTACCAAACTATAGTATAGTGTAGTATATAGTATATATACAATACAAATACTACACCAATCTCAGATATATGCATATACAATTATAAATAGTGCATGTTGTTATGTAGCATATGTAAGATATAAGATAAGATATAGCATAGCATTTTATGTATTGCATAGATAAATAGTTATATTGTAATTACTAATATACCATACCACACCATAATATAACCATATTGTACATCATACATACACACATTATATATACAACGTAAAGTGTAGTATAACAGTGTCTAATATAATATATAGATAGCAACACACAAACACCGCACTATAGTATGTATATGTATAGCGTAAATAACAAGACAATATATAAGATAGCATAACAAGATACTCATATGTAACATAGTAACCACATATGCCCATAATATACATAACATCATACCATCATATTATAGTTTAGTTACCACATCCATATTACACAACATTATTACACGCTTTAGTATAGTTTGTGTAATGTATCATAAGCATAACATATACCATAGTATTAACAATAATATACAATAATATATACCATATCGAAAGTACAACTGCATAAGATATAGTATATATATAGCAAGTATATATAGCATAATAGTATATAGTATAGTATAACATATAGTATAATATATAATGTGGGTACTATATTATACAAACTACACTATTATACTATACTATATTATTAGTATACTATATACAATAATAGATAATATATAATATACAATTGTCAAGAATAAGTGCAAAGATAACGCAAACATCATAGTGTAGTATAGTATACTTGTCGCATTACATACACCACAAAGATTGCATAACACCATAGTAAGATGGTAGTGTTATATAGTATACACTATAATATATACAATAATATACGTAGTATAAAGTATACATACTATATCGATGACAATTAATCATTAACATTCCATACCCAGTGCGATATACTTCATATATATAACAACACCATACTATAACACTATACATAATATACTATACTATACTATGTATACACTATATATATCTACACTACTATTACTATACTAACAACATTATTATTGTGTAGTGTATATTATGTAATATAGTATAGTTGTATAAGTATAGTATAGTGTATGTAGTATAGTATATATAACACTACATGTATAGTATTGTATTCATGCACACACAACACAATATTGTAGTATAGTATAGTAAGATAGTAATGCATAAAAAATATATACTATTAATATACCATATTATACCATACCATTACACCATACCATATACTACAATACTATACTATATATCATATTTCTTCTAAAAATCATCAATATTAGTGTAGTGTAGTATAACATCACATATATAATTATAACACCATAACACCACATCACCATACCATATAGTAGTGCGGTAGTGAAGCAGTAACAAAGATATATACACAATATGTACAGTGCAGTGTACAAGAATAGATATAACACTACATACCATTATCATACATACCATAAACACCATAACACCACAACAATGAATACATAATTATAATAATATACATAATATTACATACAAACCAGTAGGTGGGTATAGATAATGTAAATATGTGTAGAAAGATTACATATATAGTATAAGGCAAGATAGTATAAGAATATAGGATAGCATATTATAGTATATAACGATAATACCATGCCATACATAATACACCACACTATATTTTTACACTACAAACAAAGATATAAGATAGTATAGAATAAAGTATAAATGCGGGTAAATTATACTATATGCCATACCATACCACATATACAACACTATACTATACTTTAACCACTATATAATGTATTATATAGGTGGCATGCAGTTAGTTATACAATACTATACACCATATGCTATACGTTATTTTAATTACCAACCATGTATAGACCACACATACTATATCATGTGCATACACCATACACATATATACGATATCGCAATAGTAATACAAGATATACATGACCATAATCTACACCATACCACACCATATATCTATACCATAACCATTAACTACATCAAACTACATACCAATTATTACACCATTCAACATGTATAAGTAATATAGTGCATAGGTGTAATATTGTATGTAATATTACCGCACATTATATAACATAACATATTACTGTATAATATATACCATACAATACAATAGCATATAATAATAGTATACACAACGTAAAATATATATCATAGTAGATGTAAAGATAGCATACCACAAGATATAGTGCATAAATGTTTAAGATTACTATAAAACATATATATACACCATACCTTACAAAATTGTGTATACATAGGTACAGTTTAGTAAAGATAGTATAATATTGGTATTATAACCACTATACCATTGTATATGTAGTAGTTATAATATACAAAGATAGCAAAGATAGCATTATACCACACCATTATATGCCATAATAGCATATGTTACTCCACACCACAATAACTATTATAGTATATGTTATATACACACTATTATACCATATGTAAGAAGTATATAATTAGTATGATAAACCATTGACCATTCATAGTACATGCATATAAACAATCCACACCATAATAGTTTAATGCCATTAATTTGTATATAATAATACAAGTAGTGAAGCGTAATGCATGTAGTACCATATTCTCTACCACAACATACGTAGTAATACACACTCACATTATACTAGTGATAATGTGTAGTATTGTATAATATAGTATAATTTATAATGTAGTAGCGTTATACTATATACACTACATAAGTATACCATATAATATACCACATTATATACCCCGCTTGGTGATATATTGAATTGAATATATAGATATTATTGTTTACAGTAACCACTAACACACTATAATACATTATACCATATGCCATACCATACACCACATTATATATATATATATACATACTACATTTATATAGTGTAGTGTAGTATATATACAATAAATGTAGTACCACTATACTACACTATAGTAACACTACAAATAACATAGTATATACAGTTGCTGTGATACCATACCATACATACCCATGTAGAAATAGCCAACACTCACACACACTATACCATACCCTTATAATGTATATATAATGTACAGATACATAACATAGTGCGTTATATCTATACTACATGTTACTAGTGTATCTTACATATATAATATACCATATACCATACTATAAATATATATATCATATAAAGTACAATATACAATAAACTATACAAGATATATAATATAGTATAAGATGTCGCATATATACTAATCATACTATATTATACATACACACTACACCATATATAGATACTATGTGTAGTATATACTACAAATAACACAACTATACTACACACTATATAATATGTGTGTAGTGTAAACTATTAATACCATTTACACCAAGTATAAGTATTGGATACACACAAAGATATACACTATAATTATATCATATATATAATATAACATTGTGTATAATATAGTAGTAGTGTGTGTAGAGTACTATGTTATACTATATACTACTGCATTAAACATACCATACAACACTATATACCAAACCATACCATACACCATAATTATACCATACCACAATTAATCATACTATAAACCCATTACATGTATTACACACCACGCTTTACTACTATGCTATGTCATACTATAATAATAATATGCTATATATTGTAGTATAATATATCTACAATACTACACATATAGTAATAGTGTAGATATAATCTACTACCTCACTATATGTTGTGTATAGTATCAGTATAGACAATACAATATAACTATTATAATGTATATACCTACAAATATACTATAATTTTTTACTTTACATACACAACATAGTTCTCACCATACCATAATACACTATATTATGCATGATAGTATATGTCTATACACCATAGTATGTAGAATGTTTTAGAGTAACATGCAAGATGTAAAGCATAACAACACCATATATTGCGTGTGTACTGTAAGTAGTGTATTACGTAGTATGCATAAGACAAATTATAACGACATACCATAATATAACATACAAAGACACCATACACCTATAGTATATGTAGCAGTATTACACAATAGTAAAGACATATACACCATATATACAATACACCATACCATTATTTATTATATTGTATACACATATTATAGCATAATATATTGCATAATAACATACAATCTATAATCCAGAATATTGCATAGCAGTAAAGATATAGCACCATTCATATAGTATAACCAACACCATACCACATTACAGCATATAGTATAGCATAATCATAAGATGTATAGACCAAGTGTAATATATATAAGATATAAGAAAGATATACATAACATATATTAGTAAGCGGTAGTATGTTGTATGTTGTACCAACCGCGATTGACACATAGTTTAGTGTGCATGTATTAACCATCATACCCAAACTCATATAGCATGATGCCACCATGGTGTATGTATTTTGTGTATGTAATGCATGGCGTATGTATAGCATATAGTAATAACCACACAACTACAATATAATATATAATAATACCCATAACTCACAAGCATATATTATACACCATACCATACCATAATATACCATGCCATGGTAGTGTCAATCATAGCATAAGATAATATACATACATTACAACATAATCACTATAGTATAGTGCAAAGGTTATTTACAAACCATGTTTACAATTATTACACCATATACCATAGATAAAGTAGTGCGTAGTATCCGCCATGCAATAGCATAGTATAGTATCAGTTGTAATAATTGTATCAGCATACTGCAGTACACCATAACCATACCATACCATAACTATACAGCATGTATACACCAAAACACCATAACATATATATAGTATGCGGTTATAATTATAAACCATATCCAAAACATATTCTCCACACACACCATAGCATAGTATAGTAGTGTAGACCACATCATACCATACACAGATAGTGCATTAAAGGTGCAGCATAATGGCGTATACGCCACATCCATAGAAGTTCACCAAGGTAGTTAAACAACATATATAAGATAAAGTGCATAGTGTAGTAATTATAAGGTAGTAGGTATATAACATGCAGTAGCATATAGATACAATCCCATAACTATATAAGCAAGCAAGTCCACCCCATACACCACTATTTTACCATACCATAAACACTAAATACATACCATTATACACCATACTAATGTACACCAATGCATTATAATATTACATAAGAGCTGTTGTTTATAATCTGTACCACATATCATTATATACACATAATAATACATTAATATTAATTACTATACATAATTACACCATACTTGCAGAACATGAATATACATAATATTGTACGTAGCATAGCATATATATATATACATATCTAATATTACTATACTATAATATAGCATATAATAGCATAATAACATAATATACCATATATAATAATATAATATGTTACAACCATAACCATAATATACATTACAAATAATAGAGATAGTGCATACCATACCATACTATACCAATAATGCATACCATAATATTATACACTTTAATTATAGCACAATTAATATATCTATATTACCATACATAAGCAAAGTGTAGTATATAATGCACAGTAGTATGTTGTATAAGTATAGTATATATACATAAATAACATTACCATATGCACTAATTATTATGTCTTTAATGCCATTATAATTACATATTAATACACCGTTTAGTATCTAACCACAACAACACTAATAATAGTGTAAGTATAATAGTATATATATACACACCATCATATGTACACCATACATACTACCATATACCATCATACCATACCAAATTCACCATATACCATTCACACCAAAACAAACACTAACATTAACAACACCAATACATAATGCATAAAGCAAGTGTTATATTATACCTCATAACTCAACATTACACCACACATACAGATTAGATATAAATGTATAGTGTGCATAATATACATAATACATACACATCAATAACAATATAATATGCCAAACAATAACCAATATGCATAATAACATATAGTATTGCAACGCAGTATACCTTGGTAATATACACCATAACGTATTGCATGTGTATAGCATAGCTCAGTATAAAGGGTGATATGAAATATTTCATACTACACCATACCATAGATAAAGATGCGCAGCAAGATTAGCGTTAGAAGATAAGATATACAAGTATATAAAATATGGCATATATGTATAGCATAGTGTAGTGGTATTATATAATACCATACCGCGTGTATAGTATATCTTTATAGCGTATATAATATATGTAAGAATACAACCATACACCATAATAATCGTATACCATACATCCCCAATATATATATCTACATCATATTATTATATACGCACAACATTGGTGTATAGTATAATACAACACATAGTATTATGTTGTAAAGCATAGAAAGTATATCTTTAGATAGCAGATATAGTATACAGCATAATCACATACCATGCCATACCATACCATACAATATATAAGTGTTTAGTGGATCTGTACCATGATGTATAATATACATCATAGCAATAGTGCCATGTATAGTGATATAGCAACAAGTATAACCCCATGCTATTACACCGCATTACCACAACACAAAGGTTATATTGCATAGTACATACACCTTAATCGCTTACATAATTACTACCACATATCATCATACACCATAATCTATACCAAAATACAATAGGCATAGTGTGTATACATAATACATTATATAGTTATAAAGATAAGATGTAGTATGCATAATTATAGCATGCACTTTACTATATCACCATACCACACTATAAGCATAGTATTATTGTAATATCGCAAGAATCATATGGCATGGTAATACTTATGCGTGTAGATAGTATTTATAATTATACAGACCATACCAACAATAACACAACATACCATAATTTGGTCATGTACATATAAATATGATAGATAGATAAGATCAATTGCAAGTAGCGTGTATAAAGCATAGAAAGATAACATAACCATACCAAACCACACCACATTATATTACATATATAGAGTATAGTAGCGCAACAATAACACACCATAATATACACCACACCACACCATTAATATGCATAATGCGATACAAGTAGTACAGTATTGTAAGAATATATAGCATATACAGATAGCATAGAATAAGAACATGGTTACTATACGCCATATACCATGTATATAAGGTATATGTATAGCCAATAATATAGTCATAAGTCCATACCAGTGTGTATAGTATAGATATCATGCTGATAGCAGTATACCATTGCATAACACTATCAATCATCAACCATACCATCCATGTAAGTGTAGTATATTATAGCATAAAGTAAGTTATATGCGTATAAGATGGCATAAGATAATCACAAACACATTATACCATATTATTCCCATACCATACATACCACATATACCATTTGTGCAAGTGTAGCAGTAGTGTATGTAAAGGTTGATAGATGATCATACAATATATAACATAATACACAATTACACTAATTAATATTAATATACCACTATATATATAATGCCATTATTAATACACCATAATTACACCATAAAAAAAAACCACACTACATTTTAGTGTAATATTATGTATATTATATTCATACAATAACTATATACATTATAGTAGAGTTGTTTTTATAGTAAGTGTTATAGTGTTATAGCACAAGATAGTAAGAGTAGTTATATACCATTACTATATAATTATAGTAGTATAGTATATATATCATGTTAATCACAATAATAATAACATATGCATAATTTATACCTCAACTACTATAATACCATAGTACCATAATGTCCAAGTAGTACAATCATAACTATATATGTAAGATATAGTTCATAATATACCATTGTATACCATCCATATAGGTATAGCACATAACATAATATAGCTATAACAGCATGCAATACAAGCACAACGCAGTATACAAGATAGTATAAAGTGTAGACAGTGCAAGATATAACAAAGCGTAGTAAAGATATCATTAACTACACCATAATATATAATATTTACCATAGTATATATAACATAGCAAGATTAGATATACCAATTATACACCATAGTATTAATATAGCATACACCATAATTACACATCTCATACCATAATACACATACAAAATCATATATTAATAATAATATAGTATAAGTAGCGTAGCGCATAACATAACCACATTTAGCATAGTATGGGTTATAAAGCATAGCATAGTATGGCATATCTTATCAATTACATAGCAGTGTTTTACCACATTACCATACCATAAGACACCATATATATGTAAGATAGATAATATAATTATACCATACCATACGCCATATATATAGTATAGTATATTATGTAGTGTATAATAAAGTATATAGTATACACTATACTATATTATACTATACATTGTAGTAGTGTTAACAATATAACACTACTATAATGTAGACACTATACTATTACATACAATGATATACTATACTATACTATATAGTATTGTATAGTATGTATAATATAGTTTTATGTAGTTATATATAGTGTGTATAGTATATAGTATAGTGTACATTATAACTACAATATAGTATATACATTACAAATACTACACTACAAACTACACAACTATGTAGTATAGACTACACTATACTATCCTATATACTACTACTTACAAACCAATATATAGTATACATACACTATATATTATATTATATTGTATTATTATATGTATCCTATATTATAGTATATACCATAATATACTATACCATACAATCGCATACACTATATATACTACAACAATATACTATACTATACTATATAATGTAGTGTATTATATACTATACTATAATATAATTATTTGTGGGTGGATATGAAATTAGACTTGAAACTAGCATCTACCATTTCTTAGTTCAATAAGGTGGACAAAGTCCAGCCCTATATGAGCATAGATGTGTATGGTATAGAATCGGAGAAGATCAAATCCTTTCACGATTATGAACTAGAGTTTTCTAATGAACAAAATGCAAGAACAGGCCTTTACTTGGTTTTCCGGGTGTAGAAGGGCTCTTGTATCGAAATAACCGATAATTTTAAGGCTAACAACACCATTTCATCTTTAATTAATTAGGCAGCTTGCTCTTGCTAACCTAATTTGATTAAAGTACCTTACATGAGGAGCTAAATAGAATCAAGACCAAAAGGATTTTCAAGGGAAGGGGTTGACAACCCTAGTACTCTATTATTAGAAAGAATATCATTTATGATCATGAACATTACTTATCTATATATGGAATATATACATATATATTATTTAATCAAGACACATAGTGAAGAAACCATGTAGATCCTAACATCGATCAAGCAGTACGTATGAAAGCTTGTCCATCAATAAAATGTGTATGGGAAGGGAAGGCGAAGTTGGTCAATTGATCAAACTATGTATCAAGGGCGCTTGAACCAGATAATAAGAGTGATGTGCTAGATTGACCCAACACATCCCTCATTTTCTAGCAAGTAAGATGAGATGTACAAATAAAGAAAGTGGTTTAATTAGCACTATCGCACTCGCATAAGTTCTTTTTTACCAAAAGAATCCATGGGTTTAGTCTTGGAATTCATTGACCAACATTAGAGGGAGAAGCAGAGTTGAGAGTGAGAGGGAGTAAATTACAAAAAGAGTAGAGATGGATATGGGGACTATAGCTCTGACCATGCCAACTATGATGCTCTCGCTGCTGTTCCACTAGTGAATGCTTTTAGGAGCTACTTATCTAACCTCCTTGTCAGTCCTCCCAAAAAAGACTACAATGATTTAGCATCCATCCCACTTATATAAGTACGTGATTGGATCAAAATGGATTAAACCTTGCAAAATGGTCACCTCGGAACATAGGGAGCTTCAAAAAAGGTGTGAAGCATTGTTGGCATGTTACATCACAATGGGAAGATGAAAGGCAGGGGGTGGTTTGGGGTGAGGGCCTCCACTTCCAATTAAAGTAACGTAACAGGATTCATAATGCACAATCTTTAAAACTTCTTGGCATCCTTAGTTTTTTGAGCAAAGGTCCCATCCATCAATATCATGATTGGATCATCGACCCATCATAACCTGAAAGAAAATGATTGAGTTGACCAAGTCGCCCTTATAATGAGTGAATAGAAAATAGAAAAATGTACATTACTATTCTAGCAAAAAATACTTGGAATAATTCTACCACTTTACTAGAGTAGCTTTTTTAGTGTTAGTTGAATGTAAAGTAATGGATTTTGTGCAACATCGAAAGGGTCCCCATATGTAGATCATTTGTATTGTTTAAATTTCTCACTTTTAGTGTTAGAAAATAGCAAACTTTCAATTTTAGTGTTAGATGAATGTAAAATAATTGATTCTAAAATAACCTATTCCTCCAAGTAATGCTAATTTCTCCCTTTAGAATGGTTCTAGTTACATTTATGTTAAGTCGCCGAGCCATTGTAGCTTTTGATTATGGTGTGGTATGGTCAAACTAAAACATGGGGTTACTTTATTTGTGTCATATCTTCACTAGGTATTTATGAAATTATTAGTTGTTCTAGCAATTAGGGGCGTATAGGTGTTGAAAATAAGTTTAAGAAATTATTATGATAGAAGGACCAATGGTAAAAAAGTTTATGCCACAAGTGTTGAACAATCTATTTACAGTGTGTGAGCTTTATAAGGCTAGGGCACATAAACCCTTTCATTCATAAACTCTAGTCATTTTCAGACCGTGGATTGAGAAGTTGAAGTCATAAAAAAGAAATTTATTTTCACTTTGCACCTCAGATCATTAGAAAAGGTAGCTCACCAAGCTGGCCTATATGTATATATATGATGATGATGAAAAAATTTGAGTTGACCATTTTTCATTGTAATGCTACTAAACACTGACGGTTCCACCTACTTAATGTAGTAAAAATATGAGAATTTTTGTTTCAATTTCAAAAAAGGAAAAACAAAAGCTCACTATAACATAGTCTAAATTAAATGACTAAGTTTTCCTATCCTCACCGACCTTTCTTTAGTAGGTGGTGAGGCGAGTGAGATAGCAAAGATGCTTAAAGCTAATTGTTAAAAGAGCAGAGACATAGCCAAAATTATATTCTACTATGCTACACAAAATAGCACAACATACGTAAGTAAAAGTTTTGACATTAATAGAAGAAAGAACGGTTGTTTAGTTACTAAGATATACTTTACTCACGAGAAAGTCGCTACCACTAATAGGCTACTAAATAAGAAAATAGAAAGGCTTGTAAAACAAGGCCTTTATCATTGTAAAAACTAAGTAGGGAAAATATCCCCACAACTTGTAAATCTCAAAGGAGGAGCATGCCGCAAAAAAAATGATGGTCCTCTTAAAGAATTCAAGTAACATACCCCCCATCATGGTGAACCTCTCCTTATGATCAAAATGAGGTACATGCCTCCCATA